>OY986435.1:95469726-95954726 GCA_963920525.1 Dichetophora obliterata | reverse complement strand
ATAACAAGGTGTCGTGATTAACCTTGTCGAAAGCTTTGGCAAAATCGGTAAAAATTACATCCCTTTGTGAGTGGTTTTCCATATTATAATTGATATAGCTCGAGAAGAGAACAAGATTGGTAGATGTGGATATGCCACACATAAAGCCATGTTGATGAGGAGACATAATATTTTTAACAGCGGACGTAAGCTTAGCGTTTACAATATTCTCGAAAAACTTAGGAATTGAGGCTAGTATGCTGATGGGTCTATAATTCACATTATGTTGTGGCCCAGATTTATGAATTGGTATAATATTGGAAAATTTCCAAGTATCCAGGATACTTGATAGTGATAGTGAACCTGTTGATAGTGATTTGATACAGATTAGAGACAATTGTAGTGAAATCAATGAAGCGCAGTTTTTTATTGTGAAAGGAGCGGTCCCGTCTTGTATTACATTTAAGACTAGCAAGTGCAATTGCGACATCAGGCTCATCAAGATAAACAGAGCCAATGTCCAGAAGCGTATTGAAAGAAGTTGGGCCGGTTGCTTAAGAGTCAGAGGTGTACACCATTTTAAAGTAATCTGCAAACAAATAACTGGTGGTGCAACTATTTTTAGAAGTTAGGTTGTGGCATGACATTTGTATTGGAAAGCCATTTGATTGACGAAGGTCCAGAAATATTTACTATATTGTTTGAGGATAAACTCGGTAGAGATTTTATAATTACGGTAGAGAAACTTGTTAAGAATATCGAAGTCATATTTACAAGAAGGATATTAAGTTCTTAAGATCGGGTTGATGTTAATTTCTCTTGAACGTTTGAAAACTTTGTTTTTCTTATTTTTTATGTTTGGTAATCTCTTGTGGAAACCATGGAGGATTTCTATTGCAATGAGATTGTTTGAGAGGAATAAAACGGCAAATACAATCAAAGAAAATTTAAAAAAATAAGTCGTACATTCTCTGGAGATCAATATCCATGAATAGAGAGCCCAGGGAACTGATGACAAGTGAGCATTCATTCTAATTAAATTTGCTCGATTGTTGTCTCTGAAAACCTTGATATTACTATCATGTTTTTGAAAATGGTATAAAGAAAAATCAATTGGAAATGGTATGTGATATTGAGAACCGTTAAAAATAGGACACGGTGGTACATCCAGGAATACTTAGAAATATTTATCAATAAAGACCAGGTCGAGAATACGGTTGAAGTCATTCGGTAGGTTGTTAATTTAAACGAGATCATGTTGACTATCACGTTTTTGAAAATGGTATAAAGAAAAATCAATTTGAAGGAGTATGTAATATTGAGAACCGTTAAAAATAGGACACGATGGTACATCCAGGAATACTTAGAAATCTTTATCAATAAAGACCAGGTCGAAAATACGGTTTAAATTCGGTAGGTTGTTAATTTGAACGAGATCATGTTGATTAAAAAAATCAATCAATTTAGCCTCAATTTCGTTATTTATATTAAGAGGTACGAGGTAGTATTCGTCACAGACAGGATCCCATTTAATATCACCTTGGTTTGAATCGCACTATGTAGAGATCCAACGGACTATTTGACGGAATATAACTTACGAATAATAGCAACTCGAGGTCACGATCAATAAATTGAAGAGTTATTATCAAAAGTTACTTAACAATATGGAAAAGAACTCCGGACTGCAACTAGAACACCCCCCCCCCCCAACTGATAGACCCGTGGATCAAGGGCAACGGTTTTTGCGGAATACATTATAGAAGGTGCTATTAAAAATTTCAGAGTTATAATGTTTGTCGGTTAGCCAGGATTAAGTTAAAATAATAAAATCATATACAAGAGATGTAAAGGAAATAAATAATTTTTTTACTTTAGTTCTTACCCCACCCACATTTCTATAATAAATTGAATACTTATGAATAACGTGAGATGATCCTCTTTGAGTTCTGTCGCAGCTTGGCTGTTTTTTGGAAAAATCGACTATGTGGATGCAGCATCATGCGTAGTGTTGACTGATAATGATGCGCCTCTTGGTCGAGAGCTAAAATCGTGAACAACGATCGTGAATGAAATTACAGAGTAAGCAGTTTCCGACAGGGTTGATATTTTTGGTACAATTGTACTTTTTTGGTACAATTTTATATTTTTTCTACTTTCCTACTACCAAAACGTTTTCGGTAAAATTTATTTCACTCTATAATAAACAGAATTTAGAACTCTAAGTAAGCAAAGAATTAAAAAATTTATCTACTTCTGAATTTTGGTGCTCTGTAAAATAGTACATAAAGAATGATTTTAAAGAGTCAATTTTCTCCATTTTATATAAAATTGCTTAAGAAATTCTTTCGATTTCTCATTCGACAGCTAATGTTCAAAAAATTTTTTATTTTCGAAGTTTACTAGAATATAATTACAAAAACGGACTGCAGATTGCAACAATTTATTTAATTTAATTTAAACAAAATTTTTTAAAATCTTTGACTGAAAGCTATGATTTAAAGATTTTCCCATTAATTTCTTTCGTTATATTAACATAGAAAGGATTGAGCCAGATTTCGGGTTGATGGATGGTTGACCTTAAGGCATCTGCAAAGGACCTGATTTAAAAAAATGTTATTGGCCTTTAAAAATAAATAAAAACCTTTGTAATTTTTTCATTCACTTAATTTAAACAAAAACTAGCAAGGAATAATATTCCACTTTGTCGAAGTATAGATACCCCACTGTATATTCCTAGTTATGTATGCTTTTAAAGTTTGATGACGTCACTTCGTCGAATGCAGAACACGTTTAAGATATAAAAGATTATGTGTTACATTTGTGGAATTTATAAAAGTTATGCTACTTTGATGACGTCATTTTGCATGGGAGATTGGTCAAGTTTTTATCAATTTTGCCAAATTCCAAACTCAAAACGGATTTTAATATTCTTAGCATATGTTCATAATTTTAATTTATTAAATCATTTTTTGCGGAAATTTTAAAGACAACCGTTTTCATATAGTTACTTAGCTTAGGAGGTATGTGTGGTTTCTATACTGACAATACTGACATGTTGACAAATTTAAAATATATGGTGAATATTTGAGACCAAAGTTCATATGCAAAATTTCAAGTCATTTTTTTATTTTTTTTTTTTTTTTTAAATCAAAGAACCAAGGCATGCGCCTTATACAAACAAGGTTTGGTCTTTGACCTGAAAGAAAAGGGATAGATTATTTAGAGGAATTGATTGGAACTATACGTGAATTATTGATTAGGGGAAACAACCGCGAAAGACAATTTGGATTGCTTTTTAACGAGGCTAGTGTTATGCCTTAACCTCGGCAAGCATTTCAAGCCCTTAGTTGTTCCATTCCCTTCACATTTTCCACAATTTAGTTGTGGATTTTTAGTTTTCCATAATTCTTAAATGTAGGACAAAGAAAGAACAAATAAAGAACAAAGAAAGTGAAAAGAACCATGCCCGAGCCATTACATTAGTTTTTGTGGCATTTTCAGAGATTTACCATTTTGTTTAAGTCACTTTGTATGGGAGGTTGTTGCGTTGTTTTTCGATTTTAAAAATTTCAATTATATAGTTAATTTTTTCGGCAACGGTTTATGGACAAATTTTTTAATCATGACATTAATTTTTGTGTCATTTTAAGATATTTTGAAGATTTAATAAAGTAACGTTGTATGGAAGGTAGGTGTTGTTTTCATCCGATTTTAACCAATTTGAAATATATGGTGAATATTTTACTTCAAAGCTTATGTGCACAATGTCAAGTAACTGCAAAAATTTTTGTGGCGTTTTTAAAAATGTTATTTTTTTGATAAAGAAGGTTTTCATCCGATTTTGCTCGTTCTCGAACTTGATCTTTGTTTTTTTAATATAAGCTAATAAACCAAATTTGAATACGATTGCTTTAAAATTGCGGCTGTAATCATGTCGACAGACTACCCAGCGAAATCGGCTAAGGAGGCGATGCTGATCAAGAATATATATATACTTTTCTATACCTGCCACGCCTCGTTTTCAGCATTACAAACGGAGTGACAAAGTTAACGCAGTATGCGTGGAGTAAACAAAATTTATTCCATACTTTTTTCATTTAGTTTTTAATTTTTTTTAAATTTGTGTACCAAAATGATAAAGTCATTTATCAACCCTGTGGCGACATGTTGCAACTTCACTGTCGAAGCGAAAATCGAAGCTAAGTTTTCGATCTGGCAGTATGTTGCAATATTTTCGTTCGACAGGCGATTTTGTTTGTTTCGAAGTTATGTTCGAACATTTAACAGCTGCACTCAAGCTTTTTTTCTGATACTTGGCATGCTAAATAACGAGAATCAATTTTTTTAAAATTTGTTTAAAAATTTAATTCAAAATGTCATTTAAACTAAAAACTTTAAATTATTTCCTTTCAACAAATAACGTTGTTTGGAAAAAATTAAAGTCAACTTAATTTTAACAAACAGTTCTAAGGTAATCACATACATATACATATACTTTTTATTAAAACCACTACTTTTATCATTTCACTAACTTTAAATCCTTAAAATCATTGTTTAACACTTCTATGTTAAATAAATAATATATAATAAATGAAACCATGCTTAAATGGATGAATATTTCAATTTTTTATTTACTTCGCTTCTAGATCACTGCCACTAAAATAAAGTGATATTTTATCGCAAATATCGCCTGTCGAAAGTGTTACAACATACCGACTTTCAATAATTTCGACAACATCGAAACTTTCGAACTTACAACACGTTGCCACTGGTTTCCGATACAAATATTTTAAATGTTGCAATATCCCGTTGAATTTTTGAATTCAGCTTGATGCACGACGGTGTTAAAGTAGATGATGGGATCTTACTGAGTATGTAAGACTTAACTAGCTCAACCGATGTCGCAACTGCAAGGGCCGAATAAACGACACAAATATTTGCGCAATTCGAAGAGGGGAAAGTTTGTGTAAATATCAAATTCATTTTGATTTTTACGCAACCAGTTGCACAAACCGGCCACGAACGGGACAACTGAACTGCACAAGCTCCGATTTGCGCAAATAATTTGTGTCATTTATTCGGCCCATTAGAGATGTGGTTCGATTTTGAGATTTCACTGTAGACTATTGGAGTGTTGATGTTGATGAGATTATCGCTTGCTATCTTGCATGCGGTTTTAAATATAGCATATGAGACTGGAATGACGATGCGGTTATTGATTCTATTTGCAGTGCCGATATTGGCTGCAGGACAGCATTTGCAGGGCTAGCTTGAATGGAAAGATTACTTTGACGAAACTGCGAGTCATTTCGATCAGCAGAAGTTTCCGGTTTAGATTCCGACTCAAACCGCACGTTAACTATTCTGCCGTCCTAAGAAAGAAAGTCACAAACGCTAAAATTCGAATATAGCTAAGAAAAAGGCAGATTCGGTACCGTGAATGAGTTTCTGATTAATGTGTTAAGCTAAGATTACCCATTTTCATCTCTAAATGACTGAAAAATTAAACCCTTAATAGCCTGATTTTTTATTTTGAGCTGAAAAAATTGACGTTATAAATGTTGTTATTCTAAACAATATTTGTTCTACGATTTTTTTCATAGGTGACATTTACCTGAGCTAGATAAAGAATACCTGGTTGGTTCTTTGCGGAACCACTAGGCTCCCGGCCATCAAAAATTATAAAAGAAAGTTTATAGTACCGAAATTTTTTTGTTTTATAAACATTAACCAATTTTATTAAGAAACATTAAAAAGTGAAAAGGAAATTTAAAATTGTTTATGTATATAATAGTGTTATTAAGCCAATTAGTTTTGATGAAACTCAGCGAAGCAGTTTTTTTCAGCTGAAAAGCACAAATATATCCCACATTTTTGGCACCGGACCTTTGTACGGGATGTACATTTTGGAAGTTTGCATCGTGGCTTCCCTTCCTTTATAAAATCTGGCAAATGCCCAACGTTATCCAGGCGAATATCACGCGGTGGCAGCGGAGCAGACATTGGGCGATGACGTTTTGCAACAATTTCTTGGCCGCCCTTTTCCTACTCGCATCTCAGTTCCAGATTTTATCAAGCAATGGGCAACTTCGCACACAAATTCATGCAAAGTTTTCATCGGTTCCGTTTGATTAGTTGCTGCATGATGTCGCTTATATAAAATCCAGGCATTAATCATTGCCATATCACACATATGGTAGAAGAAACGGTTTGTCCACTTGCGAGAGTTTATGCGGATATGACTGCGGCCTAGTGACGAATCCAGAAGATCAATACCGACAATGTATTTGTTATATTCATGAACAATGGCTGGACATGGAATGGTTTCCATTACCTTTTTCTTTTTGTTATATCGCTCAATAGTTGGTGCATTTTCAGGAGTTTGACCATCTGACGAAATATATGGTTTCACTCCGGCCATTGTTGATGCCATATTTAAAACCTTATTGTCATTCCATGCCACTGTTGAGACGTCGATTCCATGAAACGTTCCAACATACTCTTCCCAATCACCTCGATTGTTAAATTTCTGCGGTAATTTGCATGACGGAAGTCGTGGGCGTCGAACCGTTCCAAGCGTATATATGTCCGCATATATACGCTTGGAATTACGCTTGGATATACGCTAGCGTATATGTGTCCGCAAATACACCATCAACGGAATCGATGTGTAATAGTTATCAAAATAGATGACGTGATTTACGAATCGAGGAACCGAACGCGCCAATCGTACCACAATATTCGCAGACGCACCCAAATTGGGATCGTTTTCCTCACGATGGTCGTCGTCGCCAGAATAAATTTCAAATGCATAGCAAAGTCCGGAATCATCACACATAAGAAACAATTTGTCTCCCCAAGGATGAGGTTTGTCTGGCATGTACTGTTTCAGATAGTGCTTAATCTTCGTAGCACAGATTTGCTCGTCAACACACAATCTTGCTCTCTTCGGCACTTTTTTAAAATTTTTGTTCAGTGCGGTGATGATCGGATGAATTTTGTATAGTCGATCATAGCCCAAATCGTGCTGGGGTATGGGTCCATATGTTTGAACTGCTTCGGACACACGATTACGTCTGCGTTTGCGTGCACCGTTAGATGATGTCGATGGCTGGTGATCAGACAGCAATGGCTGTTGATCAGATGTTGATGGCACTTGCACACGATGACTTCGCGGCATTGTGTCTTTGTTATTGAAGTGTAAGAATTGGCGAATTTTTTCATGACGATTTCGTGTCATGCAATCTATAATAGGCTTAAAACCATATTCACCCCAATACGATCGAACTCTCGAGTACTTAAAAACCGACATATAGTAATTTATTCCCATAAATCGTTTGATCTCATCTGGCGTGGTATTCAGTGGTTTATCAACGTTTTTTTGCATCGCGTGCAAGTTGCTCTGTTCGACGATATTTGAAATAATATCATCCGTCATGAAAAAAGAAAAAAACTGAATCGGTGAGTTCAATGCTAATATTTCTGGTGTCAAGTCATCATTTCCTTGAAATTTAATACAATTCGAATACAACTGAAGATTTGTTTTTCGCCACAATGGTTTTTTAAAAACATTAGACTCTTTGTCAATCGATACGCCTTCAAACATTGTCGCATATTCTCGCCATCTGGAACGATCACCAACAATAACTGGGTCTTCTACAATAGCTATAACAAATATATGTCAATACAGACCAAAAATAGGTTTTGTTGTAAATTATCACCTTGATTTGATACAGTGTTCGCTTCAATACTTAAATTGCCTGAATCGGCATTAGCCATTTCGACATCGCTCACGTCTACTGCAGAATTGTCTTGAATATCTTCCAACACTTCACTGTCTCCATGTACATATCCTAAATTTTCATTACGAAAAGCAGACTGAAAGTCGAAATCTGGGTCATCCATATCGTCAGCAGAAAAATCACCATCATCTTCGCTTTCCGACCACGCAATTGAATTGACGTACTCGGAAAGTTGTTCATCTGTTCGAAAATCACGAATTCTTCGCGCCATTTCTGCCTAATAAACTAAAAAAAACACAACATAAGCAATTCTGTATAACTTCATATAAGCATAATTTCGAAGTCCCGGAGCCTGACGGTTCCGCAAAGAACCAACTAAAAATTGGTACAAAATCTAGTAAAATATAAAAATTAAATCACTTCAAACGTTCACAATACCTTTTAGACACTATAACGATCACGGAAATATTTTTTTCAGCTTCGATTTAAACGAATTTAACACAAAAATAATTTTTGTAAAGTTCGCGATTTCACAAAAGTGCTTTTTCTCGAGGTTGTGTTACACTACTAACCAGACACGTGTCAAATGAAGTTGGCTGCAAGTGGCGATCTTCTCAAATGGTGGCGCCTACACCAATAAACATTTTTAAAGACCCAGCGGGAAATTTAAAAACAAATTGCTAAAAAAGTTATCATTTTTTGTGGTTGGTTCCTAGCGGTACCAGTAGGCTATTAAGGGTTAAGTAAAGTGGTCACTTCTAGTATGTTTCTTAGAAAGATAAAAAACGTAAAAGCTAAATATCTCAAAACTACTCAAATGGAGATATGACTTTTTTACTTAGGAGGGTAGTTTTGTAGTATTAGTATTAGACGCGGTGAGGTGTTTTTGATGATGTTGAGGATTTGGCGATCTGGTAGCAGGCAAGCCGATACCAGTGTAAATATTTAGGTTTGTAGTTGACTAATTTTGACCTTTTTTGGCATGTCGCAGTCGCATAGATCTTCCGGAGGTAGAATAATGTTGTAGCGAAATAATGTCAGCCGAAATTTAATTCAGTAGGTCATTAAGTCGTGAGAAATCTTCGAACATCCTGGTGGATGAGGTCTGCAAATTAGAAAGCTCTGAAGCTAGTATAACTGAAGAGTGGGTTCTGCAGTGAGTACAGAACCATTTTTATCCGGTGGTAACCGAGTTGCGTAATGCTTCCGAGATTTTAGAAGTGATGTTTATGCATTTGGAGTAAAACATTTTGCGGCAGCCATTACACGTAATAAAACTGTCGTAAGTGCTTCCCTCAGACTTGCAAACTTCGCAGCCGACGTAATTTGAGGTTATGTTTTCCATAAGGCTTAGGTGCTCAACACATTTAATGAAAATTGGTGAAGAGTTATGATGATTTAAGTAATTAGTGAAGAAAGTGGTCACTTTACCTCTTAAAATCGGTTATTTTATAAAAATATTGGCTAGTAAGATATTTTAGGTAAAAATATTGTAAAAAAAATAAGCTGTCAGAAATTATTGGCCAGAAGAAGCTCTTCCAATTTACATCAAAAAATTGTACATGTTTTCAATCCGATAAAAAATAATGCGAATATTAAAATTTTTTTTAAATTTCTTACAATTTATTTTCAGTAGATGTTTATATTATAATTAATATTTTAGTTTTAATAAATGGGCATTTCCACAGAGAAGTCTACCGTGACCAAAAAATTAATAAATTATTAAAAACTTATAAGTTATGATTTTATCGAAGAGAAACACATTAATTTTATTAATTTAAGCAATTCATGCATAAATTCATTTACGTTGAAGGTCAAATCGTCCGCATTGTTTCACAAAACCTTTTTTTTTTTAGTAAAAATGAAAGGCATTGGCTAGAAATAATGAAAAATGGTTGAGGCAAGAAAAGAACAATATATTACATTTGTTTCTTAGTTAATTTAGTAATAACTTAACTACCGAATTATTTAATTACCCAATTCACCTACCGTGGAAATTTTAGTAACGTAACGCCAGTAACGTAACGTCAGATCAAAAAGCCTAATATAAACAAAACCAAAGATTTTTAAATTTGATCACTTGGAAAATAAACTTATATTATTTCAAATTCTTCTTAAGAAAGTTCATTACAAAAAGTCTTATCCATTCAGAAAGTTTTGCAAATTTTGTAATCCAAGTCAAAAATCACTTCCGTTTTTGTAACGTAACGCCAGCACATATTTTTGCTTATATTTTTTAATCCTTAGGGTCGCTTGTTATGATTGTTTTTACTTAATATAGTGCTATTTAATAACTACGTTATGTGGCGACCGTAGCCTAGTGGGTAGAGTTCGTGGCCCCTAAGCTAAAGAACCGCGGTAGCCCGGGTTAAATTCCAGCTCAGACAGAAAGTTTTTTCAATTGAATTAATTTTTCTGTTCAGTCGTCACCTCTCTGCAGACAATGGCAAACCTTAGAGAGTAAAAATTGCCATGTAAAGCTTCTTGAGAACATAAGCCGTTCGGAGTCGGCATAAAACACGTAGGTCCACTTCTCGGTCATTTGTGATCAAACATTTAATAACACGCACAACACAATTGATCAATAGAAGCTAGGTCAAAGTCCTTCCAAGGGCTGAAAAGGCCAGTTTATTTTTTTACTTAACTACTACGCAAATATAAGAAAAGCTTTTTAACAATGAGACTTTTTCATTCTATTTTTTTAATATTCCTTCGTACAAATCGTTCATAACGCCAGTTTGGCAATGCATTTGGATATACATTTTGTTGGTTTTTTTATATCAGATGACCATTTCTCTTTTGAATGGACGTTATTGAGGTATTTGCTGATAGTTATTGGCGAATGCTTTAGTAGCGTTCGAACACCGACGTTCGATAATGGTTTTTCTCGGAGTTGATTCATCAAATCCATTGTTTGAGGGTATCATTCGGGGAATGGAAGGTAGCCCTAAATTTTGGGTTATTTTTTCGTCCTTTTGAGCGGACGTTGTTGGAGAGTTCATCAAAGAGCGCTCTGTCGACGACCGCTATCAGAGTGATCACGCTCGACAATAGTGATTTACAGTAGGTTAGATTTAGTTTCCCAATTTGTACGTGGGTGTCATTCGAGGATTGGAGAGGTGGCTCTTAATTGTGGTAATTTTTTCATTCCTTTTGAGTGAACGTTAACGGAATATTTTTAAATGTTTTGAAAGAAATGGAATAAGTTTATAGTAAGTCTTTAGAATGATCGACGTTCTGCAAAAACGGAAATAGAATAAGTTTATAGTAAGTCTTTAAAATATTGTTCCTATTAACACAAACACTTTGTTATATGGGAATGGGGTGGTAACCTTAAGTTCTGGGTTATCGTTCCATCAAATCTCCTTCTGAGATTTACCCAAATACTAACATATCCGTAGTAGGCTCACGTTACCGTGGGTCACTACATATCCTCCTCTGGTCCATTAGTCACCGCATACTTGTGAGTGGCTATGGATGAACAAATTTAAATGATTATTTGTCTACAGAGACAAATTAATCATACTGGGAAAGGGGGGGTTTACTCGTTTATTTAATTGTTCTCGTAGGTTTTCTGGGGGACTTAGAAGGCGGCTAAGGAGAATCAGTGCGATGCTCCTTAGCAATTAAAACTATTGCCTTTCGCACACAGTTTTCTTTACCTTTCTTAGGCGTATTGTTCTAGCGGGTTCCACTAGGGACGGTTTCGTATTTTGGGACGTTTTTGGTGGGATTTGTTGGAGCAATATATTTCTTTTTTTTCAGGTTTTATAATAGGTTTGTGCTAATTTTTTGTTAGTATTTCTATTTTTTACAGGTTTTTTCTTGAATGTGTTGCATGAATGTGCTACATATGTATTGCATGATATGTGCTGCATATGTACGTTTTGAATGTGTTGCATGAATGTGTTGCATGTATTTTTTATTTTATTTGTCATTAGATTAGCTTACTTCGAATGCATAGCATTCAAAATTAGAGGTTGGTTAGGTTTTTTTAGCTTTTTTAAAGCCTTCTGATGAGACCATGTGGCTATGGTCGAAAAACGTTTAAAGGTAGCCTTTATGCCTACACGGCAAGAATTTAAGGTTTTAGGTTTGTTGTTCCACTTAATATAGATGGGATGTTTATCTTTTTATATATTAATTTTTTCAGGTTTTTATATTATTATTTTTCCGGTTTAGTTAGATTTTAATTTTATTATATGATTAGTGGTGTATAGTGTTATGTCGAATTAAGGACATGACATTGTATAGCGTGTTTTGTATGATGTTTTGTCAAACTATAGATGTGACATTGTATTGCATGGTCATATTTAGGTAGATATTTAAAAAAAAATGTTTTCTTGAAATTATAATAGGAATTATAAGTAGTTGAACATTTTTATATAATTTGTTGTAATACCTAAATTTGAGGATACTTTATTTCTTAAATTTTTGGGTAATATTAAAATCAAAACCAACGGACATGACCGAAACTTAGTGGCCAATTTTTAACATGTTTTTACCCCGTCTCTAGCCCCCTGCTTAGCGCTTTGGTACTATGTAAATAGTTTTTATTTACATTTTTTATATTTTTCTGTCTTTTTGAAATTTTTTGTCTTTTGACACATTTTGTGGGCTTAACTTACAAAAAAATTAGAGTAATGAAGTTTTTAAGTACAAAGTACCGAAACGCTTCGCACTCAAACAATCGTGATGGAGACCATTTGGGTGTCTTTTTCTCCGACGTGACGTCTGATGGCGTATTGACACTTCATATTAATTTTTTATGCACCAAAAATTATGTTTTCCTACACTTTGAGAATTAATAAAGAACTGACAAAAAACTCAAGAAAAAAAGAAGAAGAATATATAGAAAACGGAAAAAATAAGGACGACGGATTGAAAGCAGTATTGAAGAAATAGGTTGAAGAAAAACAAAAGAAAAACAAGGCGAAGAAAAATTAGCAAAACTCTCTAAATTGGACTAGACTTTTTGTGTAAAACTTTTTTTAGAAGATTTTGAATTAACATAAGTCTATTAGTCCAGTCAAAATAGTAAAATCCGAGGAAAATACTAGTTCCAATTTCTTCAGGAATGTGCTGGGGGGTCCTACAAACAATAAAAACTAAAGTAGAGTAGAAGGGGGTAATGTCTTGCACTGGCTTTTTTAGCAAAAAAAATTGAGTGATATACCAGCCGTTGGTAAGGTATGGGCCTACTGACCTACAGAGCTCATGCATACAATATTAGCAATATCCATGTGTAAGGGCAATATGTGCGACGTTTTTTAAAAATCGCACGTTCTCGGGACGACGAAAGTGTTTTTTTATCGGATCAGAAAAATTATTTGTCTCGCAGGAAAATATACCAGGTAAGTGTTTTCTTAAAGCAAATTTTCCGCCGAAAAAAAAGATGTATTGTGATCGAAAAAATTTTTGTTCTTTACCGATTTGTCGAAGTCAACCTTGAAAACGACCTTTTGGGCAATGTCGTGCACTATACAGAAAAGAAAAGGGAAGGAAACGCGGTTGCCCTAGTGTACCAAGGGAGTCGTGAAGCCATCACAAAACGCTACAATCAAAATAAAATTTTCCAAAATTTTTTCTCAATGTCAAGCGCTTTTTGAAAAAATATTGTTTTTCTTTCCGTGTTTCATATAGCAAATTGCCTATTTTCACTTTTCTTTTCATAAAATTGTATTTTTTGATCATATTTCGGACTTGTGTATATTGCCTTATAATTAACAATAATAAATAAATAAACAATAATGCTATATCTTCTTGAATCGAACCACTACCTATCGTTTTTCACACATTCTGATACCTTTACAATACAATGCACGACATTACCCCACAAATTTTGAGGGGGGTAATGTCGTGCACATTTTTTTTTTTAATTTCTACTTACACGATTTCATGCTACACGAATATTGTTACACATAAATGTTACCAACCAAATTATCTTTCGATTGGATGATTACTCGTTGTATTCGCTTGTCATGAACGGCTTTACGAGCACTTTAAAGTTGAGTGCACGACATTACCCCCCTCTACTCTACCTCTAAATCCCGGTTCCGCTGAATGGGGGGCTTTAAATGTTCCATTTTTCAATTTTTCGCTTATAACTCGAAAACGGTGCTTTGCAGTAACAAAATTATTTCATACAAAATGAAAACTTATTAAATTTGCTACAAGCTTTACCTTTACCTTTACCTTTAACTTTACCTTTACCCTTACCTTTACCTTTACCTTTACCTTTACCTTTACCTTTACCTTTACCTTTACCTTTACCTTTACCTTTACCTTTAACTTTAACTTTACCTTTACCTTTACCTTTACCTTTACCTTTACCTTTACCTTTACCTTTACCTTTACCTTTACCTTTACCTTTACCTTTACCTTTACCTTTACCTTTACCTTTACCTTTACCTTTACCTTTACCTTTACCTTTACCTTTACCTTTACCTTTACCTTTACCTTTACCTTTACCTTTACCTTTACCTTTACCTTTACCTTTACCTTTACCTTTACCTTTACCTTTACCTTTACCTTTACCTTTACCTTTACCTTTACCTTTACCTTTACCTTTACCTTTACCTTTACCTTTACCTTTACCTTTACCTTTACCTTTACCTTTACCTTTACCTTTACCTTTACCTTTACCTTTACCTTTACCTTTACCTTTACCTTTACCTTTACCTTTACCTTTACCTTTACCTTTACCTTTACCTTTACCTTTACCTTTACCTTTACCTTTACCTTTACCTTTACCTTTACCTTTACCTTTACCTTTACCTTTACCTTTACCTTTACCTTTACCTTTACCTTTACCTTTACCTTTACCTTTACCTTTACCTTTACCTTTACCTTTACCTTTACCTTTACCTTTACCTTTACCTTTACCTTTACCTTTACCTTTACCTTTACCTTTACCTTTACCTTTACCTTTACCTTTACCTTTACCTTTACCTTTACCTTTACCTTTACCTTTACCTTTACCTTTACCTTTACCTTTACCTTTACCTTTACCTTTACCTTTACCTTTACCTTTACCTTTACCTTTACCTTTACCTTTACCTTTACCTTTACCTTTACCTTTACCTTTACCTTTACCTTTACCTTTACCTTTACCTTTACCTTTACCTTTACCTTTACCTTTACCTTTACCTTTACCTTTACCTTTACCTTTACCTTTACCTTTACCTTTACCTTTACCTTTACCTTTACCTTTACCTTTACCTTTACCTTTACCTTTACCTTTACCTTTACCTTTACCTTTACCTTTACCTTTACCTTTACCTTTACCTTTACCTTTACCTTTACCTTTACCTTTACCTTTACCTTTACCTTTACCTTTACCTTTACCTTTACCTTTACCTTTACCTTTACCTTTACCTTTACCTTTACCTTTACCTTTACCTTTACCTTTACCTTTACCTTTACCTTTACCTTTACCTTTACCTTTACCTTTACCTTTACCTTTACCTTTACCTTTACCTTTACCTTTACCTTTACCTTTACCTTTACCTTTACCTTTACCTTTACCTTTACCTTTACCTTTACCTTTACCTTTACCTTTACCTTTACCTTTACCTTTTCTTTACTTGTTCTCGTTTATGTTTATGTTAGTTTTTATAAAAAATTTCAAAATTTATTTATAATTTTATATGGCAATTTTTATAATTCCATTGATCATAAATTTCCCACAGACACCAAGAGTCGAAATGCTGCGATGGACCTTTTTTATTTGTTTTTATTTATTTCGTTTTTAACTTACGACACCAAACAAAAGTTCTGATTGTAATAATAGATATTGTGTGTCGAGTGGCAGTTCATGCCCGGCATAAATAAGCGTATATAAAATGCGTAGCCACTTGAAAATGGTAACAGCAAAAAGGCGGACGTCATCGAAAATCTTTTATCTTCCCTAACATTAGAGCGTATTAAGGCACGGCGTAGTCTAATGAACTTTTAAAACTTGCGCAAGTGCCCGATAGTTGGACAAGCGTTTTATAAGAGTCTATCTTAAAATTAAATTAAAGTAGTATTAAAAACAACACTTTAAATATATATTTTTTAAAAAACCTGGTAAACACGTTTTTTATTAAATTGTTCTTTAAAATGAGCTATCAAACATAAAGATATTGTGATATTTTTCTATTTGAAAAAATGTTTATTTTTCTTTCTTGTAATAAAAAAAAACTTAAAAATTCAAATTTGGAAAAATTGCAATGAATTGACGAAATATTTTCTGAAACAAGACTTTAAACAAATACAAAAAACTGTGTGATTACGTTGAATAACTTGTTCGTTTTGAAATTTTTTACTAAAAGCTCCACATTTTTTTAATTTTGAGTCTGAGTATTTTTAGGAAACTGATGCTATCTAATCGAATATTTTTAGCCTATGACGTCAATAAAAATAAAATTAAGGTAAATGGGGCCACCTTAGTATACATGTATGGAACATGAACATGTTAGAGCTTTCATACTTTACACTAAAGGTTAACCACAAATTCTTGCAGAAACTCAGCTTGTAGATGGTCACACAAATATCAACAACCAACAATGGTCAACTCAGTGCCGCAACATAGGGGAACGTCTTTACTGCCCCCTAATCAGCAACACCGTTTAGTGCAAAATTGCCAATGTCAAATGTCAACAGCAATCTGTGCTGCATGGTTTGTGGCTATTTTCTTATTGTACTGTTGACGTCTGCGCATTTTATGCCTTATTTTCTGGATTTCATTTCTTCCAGTCATTATTGTAAACATGTTTCCCCACATTGTTTCTGTAATTAATTATTTGTGCACAAATAATATAATCAATTGAAGGTCAGACGTTAGCAATAAAAAATCATTAATCAATGACGCGAAGCACTTTCCCTAAAGGAATGGTGGACTCAGCCCTTCTCTGAGCAGGGAGTATGGTAGAAATTTCATTCATTTTTGTCAATAGAGCGATTGCTTGAGATGAAAAATATTTCGAAAGTTGCTTATAGATGCATGCAACTTCTAGAGCGTCTGGCAGGTGTTTAGCAATGACTAAAACATCTGGCAGTTAAGGAATACTCTCTAATGCACCGGTAGCAACATTCAAAAAAATTTAATTTAAAAAATAGTTAAATTTTTTAAGATTCGTGCAACTTCAAAGGCGTCTAACAGGTATTTAGCAACCACTTAAACGTCTGGCGTTGATTAATTAAGTACTTTATAATGCACCGAACACAACCTACAAAAAAAATGTTCGTTTAAAAATGGGTTCCATTTTCAATTTTTTTTTTTCAAGTTTCGACCCTTTTCCCGCTTGAACGCAACTACTCCCAATAGCCAGACGTTTACTTTAATAATATTTTGATGTCCGACAAGGAAACCTTAACAAAAAAAATCGTTTAAAAATTATTGCTGTTTTTTGTCACTGGATTTTAGTCTACAACATTTACTGTTTGCTAAAAGTTATTGAAGCAACCGGAAATAATAATTTTTTAAGAATTGAAAAAAATGTTCTAAAAATTTAGCAATGAAATAGCAATGAAACGCAATAAAATGATTTTTTAAAATGTTTATTTTGCATAAATGGCAATTCAAACACAAAATTTTTAAAATAATATGAAAAGGAACAGTGAAAGGAATAGTAAAAGGAATACTGAAATTCGTATTGTTTAATGTTTGGTTGTTATATTTAATTTATGTTAAAAATCAACAGACATCATATTTTCATGTGATATTTAAATTGTAAGTTCTTCTGTTTTATAATTTTGTTTATCTAAAAAATCAATTGTATACTGTTTCTATATTCTTACTACAGAGGCGCGTACACAGGAGGGATTTTGGGGGCTAAAACCCCCCGAATAATCGAATTTTAACGAACTTCGAAAAAACATTCAGCACAACATAGCAGCCGTTGTATGTTTATGGCCACGAAAAAGATCTTGATCAAAGTAGAAAAAAAATAAAAAGACTCAATTTAAAACATTTATTGTGAAAAGACTATAATATCTGTGATCACAAGGAATAACGACTATACTCAAAGTATCAATATCAAGGGATCAACCCCGTAGCGGGGGAAAATTGTAACCAAAATTGTATATTGGTAGTTAAGGCTATCGTAATCTTATTAATATTCACTTTGATTTTGATTTTTTTATTTCCTATAAATTGGGACCAAAATATCTTGACACCAGCTGAAAAGGATTAATTATTTTTTATGCCACTTAGCGAGAGAAGATGCGTTTAAAAACAAACAAAAAATTTTCTTTGAAAATTTTTATTTATATTACAATATTTACGTAAAAAATTTTTATTTAAAATTTTTTTTAAATTAATTAAAAATTTTTAATTAATTTTTAATGGTGCTGGAGGTGGCTGCGACGAGTAGCAGATTTTTATTCTTTATGTACTTTATGTTATTGTATGATTTATATGTATTTACTGTGAATGTTTATCTCGTTTATATTTGTATCTATACTTTCTCTAATCTTTTTATTTTAAATCAATTGCTTACTGTGCTTGCATGTGTTTTGTTGTTTATGTATGTATATGATTGGTGCCAATAATACAGGCAGCAGCGCTAACGAAAATAGTAAAACTATGATTGAGGTTCTGTGCAAGCAGAAATCTGGACTCAAGGTTGTTCACTTCAACGCAAGAAGTCTAAATGATGATAAAATGGATTACGTGAAGTATATTTTTGAAAATTCTCCCGTTGACGTCATATGTGTTTCAGAAACCTAGTTTCATGAGGATGTTGATAACTCGTTTATGAACATGCATCATTTTAAATTATACCGTAATGATAGGTCTCATAAAAAAGGTGGAGGAGTAGCAATTTTCTGCAGGGAAAATTTAAATGTTTCAGTGCTAGGGAAATCATGTGGCACCGATGTTGAATACTTAAATATTAAAATATTCGACAATAGGACCCAAGTGTTTCTCTCTTGTGTGTACAACCCGAACCGCAGCTGTAGCCTTAAACCCCTGTTTGATGATATATCTAGATGTGCTATTGATTTTGATCATTATATCCTTTGTGGTGATTTCAATATAAATATTCTGGCTAATGATAATCTTAGCACTGATTTTTTGGATTGCCTAGCCGAAGTTGGACTAAGTTTAGTTAACACAACGTTGCCAACAAGGTTTTCCAACAATGCCTGCCCCAGTTTACTTGATGTCTTCGTAACATCTGATGTATCGTCTGTACTCCTTTTTAACCAGATATCATTTGTTTCAGACCATGACCTAATTTTCTGCACATTTAACATTAATCTTGCACCTATTGCTTCTGAAACTTGCTTCACATATCGCAACTTTAAATCTGTTGATATTGGCAAACTTTATGGGGATTTATCTGATATAAACTGGACTGATTGTTGGTTCCTTAGCTCAGTTGATGACAAGCTAAAATTTTTTGTTGATAATATCTTAAATCTTTTTGAATCCAATGTTCCCCTGTGTACACGACAGGTCACCAACACAACCTGCCCCTGGCTAACCACGCGTGTTAAGTTGATCATAAAAAAACGTTACAAAGCCTACAACAAGTGGAAACGATATCCAATTGAGGCCAATTGGGAAAGATTTAGGCAAGCAAGGAATGAAGCTACCTTGGCAGTTAGAGTATCCAAAAAACAATATTATTTATCTAAACTAAGCCCAAATCTATCTTCTAAACAGTTATGGAAAAATCTAAAAAGTATTGGTATCTGCAATAAAGGCTCTGAAGTCTGCCGTACTGATCCAAATCTATTGAATGATTATTTCACTGCGAGCTCGTTGCGAGATGATAATGCCGAATACATTAATAGCATAGTGCCTGTTGAGTTACCGCATGATTTCAGTTTTAGAGCTATAAATGAGCTAGATGTTGCCCGCTGCATTAAAAAAATCAGTTCGAATTCCATTGGTGAAGATGGTGTGTCGATCAAGTTCATTAAGCTTATTTTGCCCCATGTAGTCAGTCCACTTGCTCATATCATCAACCATTGCATCACTACCTCGTGCTTTCCTGCCAGCTGGAAAGTGGCTACAATTGTTCCGATTGCGAAAATTGCAAATGCACGCGAGCCTGGTGACTTCAGACCAATCAGCTTGTTGTCATCGATTTCGAAAGCATGTGAGGCTCTTATGGCGGAGCAAATAAGTGAACATATCCTATCTCTGGGCCTTATGTCTGATTTTCAGTCAGGCTTCCGTAAAGGTCATAGTTGTTCAACAGCTATAGTTAATATCTTGGATGACATTAGAGCTCCCTTCGATAATGGTGATCTAACCTTGCTTTGCCTTCTCGATTTCTCTAAGGCTTTCGACACTGTAAACCATAGTATCTTATGCAAAAAACTTGAATTGCAGTTCGGATTTTCTGAGCCATCAGTTCGCCTTTTAAGTAGTTACTTAAATGGAAGGTCCCAAAGAGTCAGCCTAGGCAACAACTTATCTGCGTATAAGCAAATCTCTTGCGGTGTCCCTCAAGGGTCAGTCTTGGGACCACTCTTGTTTGCCATGTTCATCAATGACATTTTTGTGAAATGTGAGAATATATCCATGCATGCTTATGCTGATGACTTACAGTTATATATGTCAAGACCCACAGGGCTTGTTGAGGATTTGTGCGCAAGAGTAAATGATGATTTAAAATTAGTAGTGGAATGGGCTAGGGAGAATATGCTTGCACTTAACCCCTCGAAATCATGTGTCTTGCCAATTACCAAAAAACCTTTCTTCAATCTTGAGTTTCCTCCGATTATTCTAAATAACACTGAGTTAAAAGTTGTAAGAAAGGTAAAAAACCTAGGTTTTATCCTGAATTCATCTCTTTCCTGCGAGGATCATATTAATATGTGTGTAAGTAAGGTCTATTATGTATTAAGAAACTTAAGAATGACTGCACCGTTTGTTCCCACCGAAACAAAACGTAAGCTTGTCCTGCAGATCTTAATGCCAATAATTACATACTCAGAAGTCGTGTATAGCAAACTGGACTCAAAATCCTCACATAAACTGTTAGTTGCCTTGAATAATGCTACTCGCTTTGTCTATGGTCTGCAGATGCATGACCATGTCTCCTCATTTTCCATTCGATTACTTGGCCGTAGTCTGAACAATCTTTTCGAAGCAAGGAACTGCATTTTCTTGCATAAAATAATATACTCGCAATGTCCACGATATCTTTTTGCAAGACTTCAGTTCTGCAGATCAAGTAGAAATCTGAATCTCTTAATACCGCGCTTTAATTATACAGCCTCAAGTAGACTGTTTTTCGTTAGCGCAATAAGGCTCTGGAACTCACTGCCCAACCATATAAAATTAGTCTCCAATAGATTAGCCTTTAAGCAATTGATACTCAAATATTTTTCTTAACTTCACATAACTTAATTTTTAGTCTAAGCTCTAACACAACCTCTTATTCTACCTCTAGCATTTTCACCGCAGGTCGATCATTTGATAAGTCAATTTATAATAATGTCACATCTTTTAAAAATATTTTCAATAGTTTTAAATATCTTTTTTACTGTGACATGCACATGATAATTAATTCTTGAATGTTAACATTTTCTCTAATAAAAAATTATTGGTATCATTTTATGAGTTGAGAATTTCTGTCATTAATGATAATAATCTTAGTTATAAAATTTTAAATAGTTTAGTATATAAGTATTATATTGTTGTTATTGATTCTAAAAATGCGGCGTGCAAAAGACTCAAGTCTTAAATGCCAACAATATTTTTAAATAAATAAATAAATAAATAAATAAATAAGTCTCTATGTATTGTAGTCTTTTCACAATAAATATCAACGCTAGTTGAATTCGTTGAAAAAGTTTATACGCTATACCTTCTGAACCCTCAAATGACACATTTTCATTTCATATCTTTGGAAAGGTAATGGAACGTACAAAAATTAAAAAATTAAAATGAAAAAAATTATAACGCCTGTTGCTGGCATGGTATAAAAAAGTGAAATTAATAATGGGTCATGTAACTGCAATTTTTTCAAAAGTATAATATTTTTCCCTCAAAATAAAATTTCCAATTATATCCTATTTACGAAAATAGCATTTAAACTGAGCTACGTTGTCTCCAAATACACCAAAATTTTGGCATTCGCATGGCTATTAATCCGCGAAAAAAATCTCAAAACCTTAAACTCCGAATTTGGTTTTCTAAACAATAAACTAATCTAAGCACATAATTTGAGCCAAATCGGAGATAGTGCAACTGATATTACATTTCAATGTGAATTGAGCGACATATTGAAAACAATTTCTTCCTACTTTGACGAAATAGGTTTAATAAATATTTTTTTATAACATATTGTCGTCCTAATTCTAATAGGATGTAAGTCAAAATTGGGCAAAGTAATGTTTATAGCGGTTTAGGTAGATTGGTCAAAACTACATCTATGGCCTTTTTTAGTTTTTAATGTTTGTTTGAAAAAAAAGGTGGTAAAACGTTTGAAATAATACATTATCGTATGAAATTCATACAAATAATAAACAGTTTTCTTTGCCTCCTGAACAATAGATAATTTTGACTTACGTCGTATTAAAATTAGGCCGACGATATAGTGGTTAAAAAAATTGCTTGAAACATTTTTTTAAATTTTATATGAAAAATCATGCATTGATATTAAGGACATTTTGTTGAATTTAAAAACGTGATGATTTTTTCAGTGTATATATTGATTATGACAAATATTTTGTATCCCATATTTGTAGGCACTGCTTGAATCAGACAAATCGACCTGTAACGTTTATATATCCATACGTTATATATCCATCAATAAGCCGATTCCTGAAGATTGGTACAACGTTGCCGATTTCAGTCACTTCAAGCGAACCGTCGTTTTCGTCACTTTGAAGACTTATTACATACATGATTAGTAAAACTGGAGAAGAAAGGCACAATGGGTTAGCTCTTTAAACACTTTAACTGCCACCATACAAAAAAAATATCGGGTCCTCCGGGCCATTTTTTTTTACAGAGCTAGTGTATTTTGGTATCAGAAAATCCGAACAAAATATCAGAAAATCTTTTTTTTTTATATTTCGGTGAAATTTTGAAATATTTTATTGAGGCACAACATATATACCTCACGGCCTAATGTACCGTTTTGACAAAGTCACTTTGTATAAGAGGTAGGCGTGGTTTTTCGAACTTGAACCTTTATTTTTTAGATAAAAGCTTAAATATTGAATTTCGTGATGATAGCTTGAAAATTACGGCTACAATCATGATCACAGACGGACATATGGACATGGCTAAATCGACTCGGGTGATGCTGCTGATCAAGAATATATATACTTTTCTATACCTACCACGCTTCCTTATGGACCTTACAAACGGAGTGACAAAATTAATATACCCCAGTAAAAGGGGTTTTTTTAATCGTGGGGGTATAAAAATGCGCTAAACACAGGTTTAGGTATGCCAGGCTTTGCGGAATTAAACTATGTTTACAGATTTACATTTCGAGGTACTAATTTTAAGCCATGAACTATAATGTGTAATCAAATACTGAGGCACATACGCTGTGCCTCAGAGCCTACGTGGACATTTTATTGAGGCACACCGTAAGTGCCTCATAGCTAGGGCTGCCAGGTCACGGTTTCCACGCGGGTTGTCCCGATTTTTAGCCTAAAAATGTGCGTCCCGAGCAGACCTTAAGCGGGACGCCAAATGTCCCGATTTTTCGAAACACAATTTAATTTTGTATTTTTTTTATTACTTTATAAAAATATTTCCTATATTTTTTTTCTATTGTCCATTTGATTTAGAAAATTGCTGAACAGAATTGCTGAATTTAGTCTGAAGAGCAGCCAGAGGCAGTTCAAGTGCTGCCAAATAAAACTTGAAAAACGCACTGTTTGGTGTGGTTTTATTTCCTCGGGTAATAATATATATTTTTTAAAGCAACATATCGCTCTTTTTATTCAAGGAAATCGATTATCGGTAAACGTATTTTAAGTTTTTTTTTATTCTAAGCGTCCCAGCAAAAAAGTGCTTCCAAAAGAAGCTAAAGAGGAAGGGAAAGTCCATCCTTAAATTCCATTCCTTCCATTTTTATACCCAGCAGGCATTCTTTTAACATATGCATGTCATTGGGAGGAATGCTTTCCTTAGTCTTCTTTAGAAGTGCTTCTAGGACTTTTTCAATGGAAGATTTCTTTCAGCCCTTCAATCAAATGATTCTAGTGGGTGTTTATCAGGAGAACTTTAAGAAGGCATTCTATGGACTGGAATGGTTTTTGTGGCTTGGGGGTTAAAAAATCCCTGGGAAAATATCCCTTTTCTCGACATTCAAGACTAGTGATTTTGGTGTTGGAAATGAAAAGTGTTAGGGTTTTGTGGGGGTTTAAAAAATTGTACGTAAAATATCCTTTTTCCCGATTTTCAAAGCATTTTGGTGTTGCAAGTTGTTGGGTTTCATTGGGGGTTTAAAAAATCCCACTGAACATATCTAAAACATATACTATAATTATATATAACTTTTGTTCTTTAATTGAATTGAAATGCCATTTGAATGTCTTCCAGAAGGATTTTATAAAAATGCCACTTGAAAGAACTTCTTTATAAGGCTAAAAAGAATCACAGTTTGATTTATTGAATGTCTTCTGTGGTACTGAATTATTGAGCGATACATTTTCCTCTATCGCGAAAAGTAAATAAGATATCGTTATCGTTCACACAATTAAAATTGATCTATGACAAGTATTTCTATGTACTTAACTAAGATATTGCTTTTTTTGAGTTGTGACGTTATTGAAAAAAAACGAGCGACATGCATATATTTTTCCCGATTTTTTTCTTATGTCCCGATTTATTTTTTTTAAAATCCCGATTCTTTCAAAAAAAAACCAGGCAACCCTACTCTAAGCAGTTAGCGTGTTAAATGTTCACAGAGATGTGGAAGTGACCACGGAAGAAATTTTAAATTCACTAGCCCGAAAAAAATATATATTATTATTATATATATTATGCTATATAAAACAAATTGGAATAAGTCTAACAAAAAAAAAAAAGTATAGCAGTGAGAGGACTGCCGACCGAAGCGAAAACCTATATATAAAATATTAGTATTCCCTGGAAGACGTTGTCCTGCCACGGAGCGCCTTACTGCTATATAAGAACTTTCATGCTAATAGGGGGTTTCGGACTACCCTACATGTAGGATGGATTTGACAGGTCGGACGGACATGTAGGATGTGCGAAAGCTCATACTGCAGCCCGTCCTACATGTAGGACGAAATCAAAAAGAATTAAAAGTTCCGCTCTGATCTTGTTCTTCTCTGTGCGTCCTTATTTGTAGATTTCCTTGGTAATTGTTGTTGGCGCAGTTAGACAAAATTTTTTTTAGACGTTGTGAATTCTAATCGTGTAGCTACAGTCGGCATATGAAATTAGAATTATTTTTGTTAAGAGCTTATAACAATTTATTAAATTTTTAAAGTATTACTGAAACTATTTATTTTAAGGAAAAGTGTTACCATATCAAAAATACATATAATTAAAGTAATTTATTTAAATTATTTCATTATTGAATTAATATAAAAAATTAAAGCTTATTTATATCTATTTATATCATAACACTAACACAATAAACATGTTCACCATATCTATATTGCGTTATGTATTAAAAATAGAATATTCTAAAATTAAGAAATATCTATAGCTTATAAATTAAATATAATTCATGTAAGAAATTAAAGCTAAACAGTTTTAAAAAATAGAATGCTTATGATAAGCAGACTTTAGTTATTCAATTACTACTGAAAATATTAATTATTTCGCAGGTTTAATACGTAATTGTTATTATATAAATATACATAAATATTCTTTAAATTTCCTCAATGAGCTACACTTTTACTAAAAACAAATAGATTTACCAATATTATATATATTCTTTAATTCATATGTATAAACTGTTTTCTAAATTAGTTCGATGTCATATGCTGACTGTAGCTACAAATAAGCATCCACAAAAAATTAAAGCTTACTGTACAACAATAACTACTTAGCAAATTTACAACAACAACGCAAAGAGAATTACAAGATCCCAGCGGTTGCGCAGTGTTAGAGGGGTTAAACCGAATTGACTGCGTAAAATATACAGCACTTTGCATGTTATATTTTCTGTTTGCCTGCTAGCAAGCACTGAGCACTGGCTTGTGCTACTGGTGATGGCACTTAGAGGATGTTGACTAGCAACAAATTTTGCACTGCACTTGCTGGTGGTGGCACTTGGAGGACGCTCGCCAGCAAAGAAAGCCAATTTAACTTTGCTGCACTTGCTGATTTTGGAGACCGTTGGCCCACACACAGGCAGACACAAACTCAAGCACTTTCGTTCATTTTTTTCATTAATTTGTTATTTTTTAAGTTTTTTAAGTTTACAATATTACAAGTTTACGAAATATGTTGCAAGTACAAGCTCTCGAATTAAATATGTCGCAAATTGATAAAATGCAAATAAAATAAAATATTTGCGCTAAAACAAGACCGAAATGTGAAACGTCAAAATTTGTAACTGTCAAAATTTCATCGTCCATTTGACACAGCAAAAAAGACAAATTTATTTCAACACACACAAATTTTATTCAACTTGATATTTTCTATCCTACCACGACTGACACACAGCCATAGTTGACAACTCTGAATATAAAATGCCGCAGTGGTGAAAATAAAAAGCCACTGACAAATACAACAAGTATGAAAATTGTCTAACTTTGTTTGAAGATATGTAATAAAATAAGAGCATGCATGTAATTATTTGAATGTTCAACATATTCCTTTATCACAACTTAAAGATTAAAATGTTAAAACACTCAATCCATACATTATTTTTCTTGTTTGCAAACGAAGTTCCAGCAGAAAAAAGAAGAAAGAGAAGAAGATCGATCCATTTTTAAATCTCACCATGAATAGCAGCTGTTTGAGTAAAAGCAAATTTTTCAAAAATGTTGACAAATACAACAACTGAAGAAATTGCCAAACTTTAAAGGCATATATACCAATATAAACCGAACTAATAATAAGTTTTGGTTGCAAACATCTTATTGCAACCTAACTTAAGTATTTTTATACTAACAAACAGACTATATGCATTAATTTCAGGAGTTTCTAAGTGATTTCTTTGTGAGCTTGCGGCCGATTGTGGATGATTTCCTTGGAAAAATACGATGATGCAAATCAATGATTTACCCTCTTCCAAAATCGTCCAACGCGCCTAAAGAAGTTTTCACTTCAAAAATTAAAAAACCCCCGAAATTTTTTCTGGGTACGCGCCTGTTACCACAGCATCACTTTTAGTATTCGTTTTAAGATAACTAAAATTCCCTGAAGGAGCTAAGAAAAAGCCAGCGACACGTCGGAGGTGAAAAATTAAATAAATTTTTTATTTTCATAAAAAACGCATTTAGCACTAGTGCAAGAATTTATATAAATTCAAAAAGTTGGTCAAATACACTTATTCAAAAAGGAACAAGTCAAGATCAAGTCTTAAAAATAACACAATAAAAAATAGATTGTCTTCTGAGAATTTTAAAACATTTTAAAAATAGTTATAAAAAAAGGAACTATTTCATTATTTTATTTAAAATAATACGTTACAAAAAACTTAATAAGTTTTCTGGTGTGAAGACTAAGTAGCTTCAAATTAAGCTTTGCGGCAAAATGCTCCCACATGTTTTTAAACATTATTAAGCTAAAAAATTTCGAATGGACAGCATGTGTAGCGTTTTAGCAGCAGTGGTAATAATAAATGAATTTAACACTGAAGCAGCAGTGGTAATAAAAATGATAATGATGATAATGAAATGATGATAATAAATTAGTTAAATAAAATTAAAATGAAAATGAAGAGGATTTTTATAGTTAACTCTAATAGTGCGTTTACACCAAACCTTCAAAACTCGTTTTGAGCATTTATCACGCTTAAGAGCCAGAACACGACTTATTTTAGGTGTTTTACCATACAAAATTTAAAACACCTCACAGCGCGTTTTATTATAAAACACCACTTAAACACTGTAAAGGTCGAAACATGTCATGGTAAAAATGAAAGGTGGCAATACCTCAAGCTGTTAAAACTTAATTTTTTCACGAAAATGAGCAAAATAAAAGCAAAAATGGAACAGTAAGAAAACATAAACGCCAAACTAAAACGTGAAAAAGGCGATGTAAACAGTCGTGTTTTGAGATAAAACACAATAGCGATAAAACGTGTTTTAGTTTCGATGTAAACGTATTATTAATATTTTTATAAATTTTTATTTTAAAATTTTTATAATTTTATTTAAATATATTTTTGTATAAATTTTTGTTGAAAATTTAACCAAATGCCGAGATACTGAAAATCCCGGGATTTTAAATTTTCAATCCCGGGACGGTCGGGACCGGAAAAACTCCGGGATCCTGAAATTCTGGAATTGCATCCCATTTATTTTTTAGCTGTCAAGCAGTAAACATAAGCTGTTAACAGAAAAGTGCAAAATGCAGTGATTTTTTATCAAATATATTTAAATCGTTTTTTTACATATTTCGTCGTGCGAGCTTAAACTCTAGTCAAATTAAACCGAGCTTAACTCACCAAAATTGGACGTTAAGACTCGGTTTAGGCAAAAAAGACACACATTATATGATATTGTAAGTCAATTTAACCATTACGAATGCTAAAATATCTAGTTAAATCTAGTTTAAACGTCCAATTTTAGTGAGTTAACTTCAGTTTAATTTAACTAGAGTTTAAGCTCGTACTGAAAAATTGGCTCTTACACGGTTAAAAATCTTGGAAAAAATTTTATTCCAGCTAAAATACTAATGCATATTTTTTAACCTTGAGGTTTAAGATCTAAATTTTCTCAACTACTTACCCTTAACTAAAACTTTTCTGTACTAAAATTTAAACCAAAGGAATATTACAATGCTGAAACTCAATATTAGGCTATTAGATTCATATGCTTGTTAATTGATTTTGTTTTGTATAACGCAATAGCCCAGTGGTTAGCGTAGTGGGACAAACTGGAGGTCCCTGATTCGAATCTCACTGCGTTTGCTATTTTTTGTCATATTTTTTTTATATTTCGATCCAAGCTTGTAGTAAATTTGTACCAAAGCTATATTAAAACTATTTTTTAGTATTTTGCAACAACTAGATTTGAAACCAAAGCTTGTGTGGTCATATATAAAATACAAAAAGTTTCAATTTTATTCCAAGATTTTTAACGCGTAGAGTTTAAACAAAACTACGTGTTTTGTGTTTGTTTATTTATTACACTAAATATAATTAATGCACCAAATACAAATGTTTTTGTTATATAGGTGTAATTAATTACTGTATATTGTATTTATATATTGTATATAATTATTATATTGTATTATATTATCTTTTTGTTATCAGAGATATATAGTCGATCTACACAAAATCTTCACTTGTTTCAATGGCATAATACCCAGTGGGCATTTTAGCTAGCGATACGCAAAGAGAGCATGTTAGTAGTGCTCTTATTGGCGTCAATATACCTTCCATGCTCGCTGTATTGAAGAATGCTTCTGTAAGGCCTAACTTTTGAAGGTTTCGAGTCTTTTCATGCTGTTTTATATGAAAAATTTTTAAAGAAATTTAGAAAAAATTTAGAAAAAATTATATATGATCAGATCAATTAAAAAAATCAAAACTTAAAGAAATAACAACAAAAAAATTGTTTTTTGTCTCAGTTGGGTCGCGAACACAGATCTCCGAAATCTAACACATTACATATCACATTATATGAAAACTTTTATATGGAAAAATTGTAAGTCTTTTCTATTATTTTTGTATGAAGAAATTTTAAAAAAAAAATTCCAAAAAAATTTTTAAATGAACAGAAAAATTTGTAAAAAAAATTTAGATTTTAAAAAATATAAAAACCCTCGCTCCCGAAAGCTTACTTTCATTTGCAATGACGCAAAATAAGCTAAGTTTGTTAACAACTGCGGCAGACGAGTGGATAAGATGCCGGACCGCCAGATGAAACATTGGTTCAAATCTGAAAATTGTCAAAAGCTTTCTTATTTCTAGTTGATATTTATATTGCTTTTCTTTCAAATGTACATACTCAAAAAAGGCTTCTAGCAGGCTTCTTTAGAGTCGCGAGAGAGGAAGGCCCAAAAAAATTTTTTCGTTTCATATAAAAAAGTTAATGGGCTTGGAAATGAGTACGGAAGGGCTAAGAAATGACCTGCTAGAAGCGTGCTTCAAAGCCCTGCTTTTGCCAACTGGGTAGCTACTACTTGTCTCATTATGTGTGTAGTTGTTGTATTTACCACAATTGTTAGTTGTTCAACTTCCGATTATATTTTAAGACACACACAATATTATTTTATAATTTAAGATTATTTGAAAACTTTTTTATTGAGAGTAACAAACTTGAATGTGATTTTAGTCATGGTAGAAGAATGCAGGTATATGCACCAGATGAGAGCATACTGCCGGAAATGTCAAAACGAAGCAAAACTTTTTTTCTTTTGTTTCCATTCGCCACACAGCTGAATTTGACAGACATGGCAGTATGGAAAGAGAGCACAGTCAGCGCTGCAGCTACCTCTGTCCATATACCACGATTTTAGTTTTAAAAAATATTTTAAAATTTAATTCTTATGAAAATATATTTGAGTAATAATAACTGACAACAATCAAAAACAAATTCTTTGAATTAACTTATAAGGTAAATTAAAGTATATTTTCAAATGTGTGTGTGTTATGTTTATGTGTAATCTTTATGTGTGTGGGTGAGTTTATATGTATGCGATTAGAGCACTACATTATTCCCCCCATAGTGTTTAATTGTGTTGGCTAGAAAATTAAAAGTAAATTAAATTAAAAGTAATACTTCGCAAGGTCCATCGTACGGATTTTGAAGCGTTCGTCGTAAAGAATCATTACGGATTAATACAAATTTGCAACTTTTTAATGTTTGAGGAATATACTGTTGATTAGACTGGCTGTGATGAGAGATATCTGATTGAGTGTTTTAACATTTTCTTTAAGTGAAGATAAAATTTCTGATGAATTCTGATGACAGCTGATGAATTGAAAGGTTTATCATTTCGTACAACCAGTTGTTGTGGTAATTTCAAATTCTGACCGAAAACCATCCCGGCAGGTGACGCTTTAATGTCTTCCTTGACTGTGGATCTAAGTCCTTACAAGATTAGAGGAATTTCTGCGTATCATTTTTCTTGATTGTTACTTGCCATAAGCGAAGCTTTTAACTGTCTGTGGAATCTTTCTAATATTCCGTTGTCTTGTGGATGGTAAGGAGATATCATGATAATTCTTTAAAAGTGTTGGACGTAAAATGTGTTCCTCGATCGGAAGTGATTTCACTGGGCCCCCCGAAGCGTGAAATAAATTATCTATAGAATGTATCGGTTATGGTGGAAGTCTCTATGTTTTTTAGTGGATAAACCTCTAGCCAACGCGTATGGGCATTTTCACATCTACCAACACCGACAAGACATCAGCACAGTACCGACACTGGCACGATAACGACAGAATATTTGCACATTAAACGACACAGCACATGCAGGTGTCGTTCTAGGAAGCAGTATGGCGAAATTTAACAAATTATATTTGCTTTATTTGTTATATTTAAGGCGCAAAAAAAATATTTTTTATATATAATATATAATAGTTGTATTTTGTTCTTGTTATTTTTAATTGTTGTATCCCATATACAGGCCTTCGATTCAATTAGTCCTATTAATGTCACAATATCATACTTCAAACTAGATATTTCTTTTAATATCAATTAAAAGTTGTACAAAACTTACAAACAATGCAGATCTTCTCGCAAAAATCAAATAAAATACTAAGAAGTCGCCGCCGACACGAGTGGAGTGACTGCTACCCACCGACACGTCGTCGGCAGCAACGATACGATACCGACATATCGGCGAGTGTAAAAGCATTTATATGAGTTTAAGCGTCCACCGACATCGTTGTCGTTGTCTTGCCGGTGTCGTGTTGGTAGATGTGAAAACGCCCTATATCTATCTATTACTGCTAACAGGTATCTGTGTCCGCTCGATATGGGTAAAGGACCAACTATATCAATGTGTACATGTTCGAAACGGCCATGTGGAATGTGTATTTTATGAGGTAGTGTTTTGGTATGTCTATTTACTTTCGATTTTTGACAGTTGATGCATTCTTGGGACCATTTATTGATTTGTGTATTCATGTTGGGCCAAAACGTTGTGTATTGGGTCGTCTAGTAGCTCTAGTTCCCGGATGTGAAATGTTGTGTAGCTGTTCCAAAATTTTCTTACGTAGGGTTTGTGGAATGTATGGACGTATATCGTATGTAGAGTGTTCCCACCAAATTTTAATTTTGAGGAATGGAATTTCAATGTTCAAATTTATATGTTGTTTTGTCAGCAATGTCTTTAAGTTCAGGGTCAATAGATTGTTCGTAGTGTAATTGTTTAAGATCAACGTCTGGTGTTTTGAGTTCTTCTGTGTCGCATCTTGATAGTGCATCTGCTACTGTGTTATATGTTCCTTTGATGTGTGCATCCACAGCAATCGATAGCTTTGCCTTACTATCAACATGGTTAATTAGTGGTTGCGTAGCAAAACTATCTTTGATTGTTGCGAATGCATGTAAAGTAATGTCTATCCATTGCAAGTGTTTCTGTTTAGTTTTAGAGGCGTTTGTAACCATATCGTATATGGGTCATATCTTGTGTGCGAGTTTAAGAATGCACCTATGGTAGTAATTTATCATGTAAATAAATGTTTGCATCTGTTTTACTGTGATGGGTTGTGGGTATTCTCGTATGCAATATTCGTTCTTCTGAAATCGTTCTAAACCGTTATTGTCTACTCGCTGGAAGACTTGTGTTAAATGTTCGAAGTGTTCTTTTTCTGTTACGCTAGCAATCAAGATGTCGTCTAAGTAAACGAAGACAAAATCTAGTCCATGTAGAACTTCATGAATGAATCTTTGGAATGTCTGCGCTGCTTTCCTCAAACCAAATGGCATTCGGAGGAACTCGAACTTTCCAAAAGGTGTTTTAATAGCTGTTTTGTGTCTGTCTTCGGGAGCCATAGGAATTTGGTAATAGGTATATGTTTGTGTTATGTAAATTATTTCGGTCGGGTACTGTTATTGCATTGAGTTTTTTGTAGTCGCCGCATGGTCTCCAGTCGTTCGGTTCGCGTTTAGGAACAAGGTGAAGTGGAGAAGATTTTTTCGAATTTGATGGTCTACAAATGACAGATTTAACTAAGAAGTCGAATTCGTGCTTAGCTATTTTTGATTTTTACAGATCTAGACGTCGTGGTTTCGTAAACGGTAACCGTCCTTCAGTGACATTGTGATGTATGGTTTGATGTTTGACAGGTGTATTGTAGTCGGGTACTGTAAGTAATGAAGGGAAATGCTTGAATAATTGTGTATATTTGTTTCCTAGTGTAAATAATTTTGGTAAAGCCGTCTCAGTGATGCCGAGATTGTATTGACAGATAAACTTGTTAATGGGTCAATGAGACGTTTGTGTTTAAGATCAATAAGTAGTCCGTATTAAGTTAGAAAATCTGCACCTAAGATTGGTTTGGATATGTAGGCAATAATAAATGTGAAAGGTAGTTAACGTCGTAAATTTAAATCGAGTGTAAGTAATTTCTTTCCGAAAGCTGAAATTGCTGTGCCGTTAGCAGCTTGTAATGACAAATCTGACTTTTGTTTGGAAATTCTGAATTTTGAGGAAGGAAGCACCGATACTTCTGCTTCACTGTCTACTAGGAAATTTAATCTATTTGAAGGGTCAAATACAAAGAAACGACGTGTTAGTATGACGGGTCCATTAACAGTCGTCGCGATAATGGAGTCCTTCAGTTTGTTGGATTGTACTGTGTTGTGATATGTTGTGTTGAGGTGTTATATGTATATGGTGGTTTACACTTCCTAGGATTTAATGGCTTGTACTTCTAAAGATAGTTTATTGAATGAGTCTAGTATTTTTGAAGTCGAGACTGTCAATGTTTGAACCATATTGGCGAGTTCATTGGTATTAGAAGGACTATTTGTTGTATATAGTGTTGTTTTAATGGCATTGACTTCATTGTCAATCATGGCTTCCCAGAGTTTGTCTGAATTTAAAATTGTGTCTATTCTTTTATTCTCACTTAATGTATGTCGCTCAATCAGTATCTTTTTTAAGTTTTCATAGAGATTTCTCGTAGGAGGTCTCTGTATGACGTCTTATACTGTCATGATTACTTCCTGTGGGAAGGCTGTAATCAGATACTCATATTTTGTTTTATGTTGTAATAGCTTTCGCTTGAAATTGAATTTTAGCGTGAATAAACCATGCGTCGGGACAGTTTGTCCAAAATTGTGATAGTTTAATTGATGTCGCGTGTATCTCCGTATTAGAGGCTCATCTTCAATTAGTGCAATAAGAATGTAAATTTAGTGTTCCTATAAAAGTATTACCCTATATTGTTTTGAAATATAATATGTGTTTCTATATGTGTGTGCTCTTATCTAATATGTGTCCCTATCTGTGTTCCTATTTGTATCCTAACTGTATACCAGGTGCAGTGGAGTGCCTACGGAGTAAAATGATCGGTTTCTCAGGACCCGATCGTTTTACTACCGTGTAATAAGCCAACTTCGTGATAAGCTAAGTGTAATACTTAAATACATACATAAATTGTTAAAAATTTTGTTGTAGTTGCTGCTGCTGTTGTTGTTGTCTCTGATATTGTTGTTTTTGTTGCAATTTTGTTTTTAGTAAGCGGTGGTTATTGAATGCGCAGCAGTGGTGGTGAAGATGATGACGAAGAGGCAGACGATGATTTCGATCTTGGAGTCGTTGTTGAAGTGTACGGTGAGGTAGAAGAGACTAGCGAGTTTGCAAATGTTGCAGCGAATAGTATGGAGTTGAAAGAGGCGTATGTATGAGGCTAACGTAGAGCAAACTGTTGATGTTGTGATGAGCGTTGTTAGTCTTTGTCTCGATTGCGTTATTGATGCGATCAGCGGTACGCTTTTTGTAGGGTGGATGAAAATCTTTTAAACTTTTTAAAGTTATCCTTAAACTGTAGGTTCTCATTGATGTATATCTGTAGCTCGGTTCTGTAACTATTGCGACAAATAGTCACTTTTTCTGGCGTCACAGTGTTTCCAAAATACTCGCTTTTGCGAAAACTAATGTTTCTGTAATTTATAAGCGAGTAAATAGTGGTCCGTGATGAAAAAGATACACAAGCGAAAGGGAATATTTGAAATTGCAACAAGTGGCAGCAGTAGCGTAGCAAGGGTGGGGCGGGGGGGCGGTCCGCACCGGGTGCACAGACAGAAGGGGTGCAAAATTAACAAAAAAAAAGTTAACATAAATCTGTACTAAATTGTGTAATTTGTTTGTATAAACATAAATTGTTTTTAGTCCTCTGCGACTGACGTGCCTTAATTTTCACAATTCTACTGACGTGGTAATACATCAGACATCATTTTGACAACTTATATTTTCGAAACTAGCTTTTATTCCTTATTTTACCTATTAAATTTTGAAGTTAAGAGTGTATATTATTTTTTTGATTTACTAATATATAAAATTATAAAGACGTATGAAGCTAACATTTATTGATATAGCATAAATAATTTTTGCAAAATATACACATTTTATGGTGTCTGTCATACCACCACGTCAGTCGCAGAGGGTTAATAGGAGCGCTTAATATATGTTTTTTCAATGCCTAGTATGATTGAACTTATTATATTGGCTGTACTGGTACATTGCAAAATACAAAAGACAAAAGGTGCAAAAATACCTCAAAGCATTCCTTACAATGCATTTGTATCAATTAAAACTAATTTAAAATATTCATAGGTATAATATTTGGTGAAGGGTGCGTGCAACCATCATAAAGATTATACATACATTTTTATTTATTTTATACATAGTTATAATTGGATTGATGTCAAAAATTTTTCATATGATATATAGTTTTGTTATTGAATGCTTTTATGTAACTTAATATAAACTAAATGTTTGTAATGGGTTTTTGGATAGGGCCGTTAAAAAATAGCAGTGCTTCCAATGTTAATTTTATAAATGCAGAAACTATTCTTGGCTACACGTTCTACACGTTATGTATTTATTTGCTTCTAAAGAAGCAAATGGTTAATAGTTCCAGAACATTTTAATATTAAATTTATATTAAATATGCATTTTGTCTTTAAAGCAGTATTGAAACAATGCAGCAATTTAAGCGTTATTAAAAGTAGCTGCGAAAATCCCAATAATTTTCCGTATTAATTGCCTCAGAGAACGTCCCACCAAAGGATTTCCTTTATCTTCTAAGCTGTGTGAAATTTCGTTTCAAGATCTTTAGCACATCTGTCAATGGAGTCAAGAACTGACTCAAAAAACAAAAATCACTGTTGGTTTAATCGGCTCCAACAAACAAAATTTTTTAATTTTTCCTTTAACTTTGCAAGACATCATATTCCATATATATTTATTATCGAAATATTATAAATTTGATAAATTTATCAAAATTCATTAACAAGAAGAAAATAAGAGGGCGATGTTCGAGTAGGATAGGATAGGTTTCATTCGGAACTTAATGGATAGGTTTCATTCGGAACTTAATAGTAGAACAAAATCGATACAAGAAATTGAAAATGTATTTGAAGCAATTCTACCACCAAGCTTGCTATCCACTTCTGAAAATGAAGTACAGATCTTAATACAAAGATTCGTCGCTGTCCATGATAAGGTCAATGAAGAAGAGTTAGCAATTGAAATACCAAGGCTAAGAAGGCACCTTAAAGCTGCAGACATTGCTTTAGAAACTCATAAAAACTCGACCTCAATAGATTTTTTAAACTTTATATATGAATGGGGATTCGAAGAGACGTTACCGAATCTATCACTATGTTTAAAATTATTTTTAATGATTTGCGTTTCAGTTGCTTCATGCGAAATAAGCTTTTCAAAACTTAAAATAATAAAAAATTATTTTCGGTCAACAATGGGGCAGTCAAGACTTACAGACCTCTCAATATTATCTATTGAAGCCGAAGAGACTGAGAACATCGATTTCGATGAATTTATCGAAAAGTTTGCTTCTCTGAAAGCAAGAAAGAAGGAATTTTAAGTCTTGATGGTACCTTGAAGTTTGATTTTATTCATTATTTTTAATCATTAAATAATGTTTTTATATTTTTTCAGACACCCAATTGATATTTTAAAACAAAAAAGTTAAATTAACTCGATGCATCTTAACAAAATTATTAAAAAACGTAAATAACAAATTTTTAACAAAACCGTATATTTGCAAATTTTTAGTTTTTTATAGAGATTTTAGATATGGATAAGGATACCAGTCCTTTGAGGGTGCAAAATATATTTTCCGCCCCGGGTGCCAACAACCCTAGCTACGCCACTGAGTGGCAGACAACTTTGTGTGAAATTTTATGAGGTTCTTCTATAAACAATAAATAAAAGCAAATATAAATATAAGTGCTTCATTCATAAAAATGGCGGATATACACGTTTATATTATTTATGCTGACAATTTCTTGTTTTGACGCTAAATACTTTAACACTTAGTGGTGATGTTGATATTAAATACACAAACATTATCCACAAATTGCAATCCGACTATTCTTTTAATGTGATTTCTTATTGCAATGATACAAATATTATCAAGAAATTAATTTCATTTATGAAATATGTTAGTTTATATATTCAATTATTTATACATTGTAGTACATATAATATTGTGTTAATAATATATTTATATTCTATATGAAAATATTTAAGTCGATACCTTTTGCCCGGTAGAAGCATTTGTAACGTGGATATTTATTTATTTCCAAAACTTCATTGGATATGACTGTTGCACAAGCAAGCAACAATTTTTCTCACCAAGTTAAAACATAGTGAGAACTGCAATCGCTTCGAGTCGCATATTTTAGTTTACAGAAACACTTTGTCTATCGAGTTTCCTTAAAAATGGAATTGAAACAAGCGAGACGAGTCACTGATTTTTCCCATTTTATTACAGAGACAATGCAAGTGAAAATGACATCAAATTGAGAAAATCTGGTGAGAATTTCGGTGAGAAGAGGTTACAGAACCGAGGTACTGGTTAAATAGACGTATGTTATTGCCGCGTGCGAAGGTCTGTTGGAATTCGCTTAAACGCTTTGTTGTACAGCGTTGAAAATATTGTTGTTGCTTGCGGTTCGGACGCAGGATCGCCAGTTGTAGTTGTTGTTTGTATTTACCACAATTGTGATGTTGTATTCGTTAGTGCATGTTAGTTGTTCAACTTCCGATTATATTTAAAGAAACACACAATTTTATTTTATAATTTAATTTTATTTGAAAACTTTTATATTGAGAGTAACGAAATTGAATGTGATTTTAGTTTTAGAAAAGATTTAAAAATTGAATTCTTGTGAAAATATTTTTGAGTAATAATAAAGCCCGTATTCAAAAGTTCAACTTTCTGAACTTTTCCTATAAAAGTGTCTCACTTACTAGAGGAGCCTTTGGAGTCCACCAAAGTCTTTTGGTCTTTCAACATGCTGTCAGTGAGTTGGAACACTGTACACAGCAGTTGATTAATAATCTTGCAACAAAAGCTGATATTGTTATTAAAAGCTTAATTATTAAATTAAAAGATGCTCTACCGTAATCACTGCTGGGTCAAACAAACAAAGCTGACTGGAAAAAAATTCAAAGGAGCCTTTTATACTCTCTACCAATGCTTGTGAAATGTTTCAAGTGAGTTTAAATGCAATATTAAAGCAAATATATTTCATAATCTACGTTTTTGTTCGGCCATCAAGCTACAGGAATACTTTGATCAAGAACGAAGATTTTGTGAACGCTAAGGATGTGAAAGTGCTTGATGTCGGCTGCGATACATTAAAGCCCTGCGTCGGTGCTTCTATTTGAACGTACACACACTGTGATTTATTGCATTGCTCACAATTGACTGTCATCTAATAACACTTGAGAGTTTGATTTGCTCAACAGCAAACGAAAGCCTACAACGACAAGCAATACACACTTTCTATCTCGGCAATCCAAGCATGGAGTGTTTTTGTTCGTCAACACCGCAAGCAATGAAATTTAATCGTTAAGGGTAGGATGAGCAATAAAATAAATAAAATAAAAAAATAAAAAGCAATATATGGCAATAGATCATTTGGATCATTTTGATAATTTTAATCAGCGGTCGTCAGCGCCTAACTAGACATTTTTTTACACCAACTTCAAGATTTTTAAGATTGACTAGGTAAAAATGGGTCGCTGAATCCGAATCCGTGGTCAGAATTTCAAAATTATAAAATTTTGAAATAATAGGGTTGCCACTAATAATAGGGTTTGTATTTTTAAGAGTTTTAAACATCACTTATCAGTGTTAGGGGGTCGCTGATATCGAATCTGAAGTCAGAATTTTAAAATTCAAGATGGTGGATAGGGTTGCCACCTTCATTTTTTGCATTTTTATGAATTCGGGGCTGGCAAAAAAAAATTATGTACCAAAAAGGGGTCATTGAATCCGAATCCGTGGTCAATATTTCAAAATTATAAAATTTTGAAATAATAGGGCTGCCACCTAATAATATGTATTTTTAAGAGTTTTAAACATCATTTATCAGTGTTAGGGGTCCCTGATATCGAATCTGAAGTCAGAATTTTAAAATTCAAAATGGTGGATAGGGTTGCCACCTTCATTTTTTGCATTTGTATGAATTCGGGGCTGGCAAAAAAATTATATACCAAAAAGGGGTCGCTGAATCCGAATCCGTGGTCAGAATTTCAAAATTATAAAATTTTGAAATAATAGGGTTGCTTTTACTTTTTAAAATAAAAATGAATTCGTAAAAAAAAAATTATGGTGGCAACCTTATCCACCATCTTGAATTTTAAAATTCTGACTTCAGATTTGATATCAGCGACCCCCTAACACTGATAAATGATGTTTAAAACTCTTAAAAATACATATTATTAGGTGGCAGCCCTATTATTTCAAAATTTTATAATTTTGAAATTCTGATCACGGATTCGGATTCAGCGACCCCTTTTTGGCGTATCATTTTTTTTGCCAGCTCCGAATTCATAAAAATGCAAAAAATGAAGGTGGCAACCCTATCCACCATCTTGAATTTTAAAATTCTGACTTCAGATTCGATATCAGCGACCCCCTAACACTGATAAATGATGTTTAAAGCTATTAAAAATACATAATATTATCGTTGTATTGACTGCAGTGAGCTCTCTGACAACGATATCTTAGATCAACAATATCAATGATCTGTTTTTTATTGCTCTATCGTGTTTTGTTCGTCTTCGCTGCAATTACACACATGATTTCTTTGCAGCAAGCAAGACAGTGCAATGTAGTATGAAATGAACAAATGTTTTGAAGCCGGTTTTAAGTGCACCTACGTAGGGCTCTACGACACATCGATACTATCTATATTTGCAGCACAATCCATCCGGGGCCAAAGCAGTGGTTGGCATTGACAATTCTGATATTTGGGCCTATTCTGCAGAATCTTTTATGAGAAAATCTGTTATTCTGTTATGATTTCCCATAGAAATTTTTGAGCTGTAAAAAAATCTGTATGGGAAATCATAATAGAATAGCAGAATTTTTTCATAAAAGATTCCGCAGAATATGCCCAATTATTTACAATGCAATGGATATCATTAAGTTAGTGTTAATGAATCAAGCTTTTGATGTTCTTGTGAACATATAACTTATCTTTATTAGATATAATGGCATTTTAAATGTTCTCCTGGTTAAAGGACGGCAGAATTATACAACGCTGCCGCAGCAGAAGAACGACATAATTACCACCGAATGGATATTTGTTTTTTGTTGTTCAAAGGCATGCTTGACACCGTTATATCTGCACGCGAGCATCACCTAAAGGAGGATGAAATTGTACTTCCTAATCGCTGCACCATGAGTTTACAGGGATATGGCAATGAGCAACTATTTACATTGCATGTTAACTTCTGGAATAATGTTTATGACCTGGATATGTCGAACTTGCGCAGTGAAGTAATGTGCGAACCACTCATTGACGTCGTCGACCCAAAATATATACTTATGGAATCAGAGATGATAGCTTACTATAGATTTGAGCTATTCAACTTTTATACATAAATTTTGCATGAAATGCAGCAAGAATGGCAAAATCAGCGCACTTATGGGCTACTTCAATACTTATTTCGATTTGCCAAATTCAGTTACCACCCTTATTCCAGTTGTCAACGTCGTGGATTGTATATCTTCACTTTGAGTCGACGTAGACATTAAATCTGTGTTCATAAGCGATAATCGCTTAAGTCGTCTTACGACATAACTGAGTTATTGATGAAGATGTGTTTCACGCATTTTGTTTTATAAACACACAAAATCTGGAGCTTCTAGCTTGACCCTATTCGAAGTTATGACTGTAAAACAAAAGACTCTGTCATGTAACTTATATAGCGATTGAAAATTTTGAAGCAAAATTTCTCGAAACCAGGAACACAGGAATTATTGTTAAATTTGTATATTCTTTAAATAGTCATTTTAAGATCGATTCCAAATTTAGTGTAAGCTTTTCTGATATTATTTCTGTAGCATTTGCTGTCAAAAAGCTTACACTCAATTTACAGTCGACATTAAAATGGCTATTAGTAAGGCCCATTGTGTTGCAGTGATACAAACTTAGTTGCTATAAAATGATATCATACTTACTTACTTACTTAGTTGGCGCTACAACCGTATGTCGGTCTTGGCCTCATCTAAGAATTTGCGCCAGCCATTTCAAGTGCTCCTAAAGTCTTTTCATCTAAACTGCTCAGCGTCCAGGTTTGTAATGCGTAAAGTAGGACGGGCATGATGAGCGATTTATAGAGCGTGGTTTTCGTTCGTCGAGAGAGGGCTCTGCTTCTCAATTGCCTACTGAGCCCAAAGTAACACCTGTTGGCAAGAGTTATTCTTCGTTTGATCTCAATGCTGATGTCGTTGGTTGAATTAATGCTGGATCCCAGATAAACGAAGTCTTCACAACCTCGAAGGAGGTATTGTCAACGGTAACGTGGGTTCCAAGACGCTGGGACTGTTTGTTTGTTGACACTAAGTATTTCGTCTTATCTGCATTCACTGACAGACCCATTCGACTTGACTCTCTTTCTAATCTGGAAAATGCTGCACTGACTTCGCGCGTATTATGATATCTATGTCATCAGCATACGCAAGCAGCATAACACTCTTGTAGAATATTGTGCCACTACGTCTCAGATCAGCAGCTCGGATGATCTTTTCCATCATTAGGTTGAAAAAGTTGCACGATAAGGAATCACCTTGTCTGAAACCTCGTTTGGTAATAAATGGTGGGGAGAGGTCCTTCCCGATTTTAACTGCGCTGCCGGTGTTGCTCAGTGTCATCCTGCAAAGTCGTATTAGTTTTGCAGGAATACCAAATTCAGACATGGTGGAGTACAGGTGCTTCCTTATTGGGCTGTCGAAGACGGCTTTGTAGTCGACAAAAATATGGTGGGTGTCGACTTGTTTTTCTTGAGTCTTCTCCAAGATTTGTCGTAGCGTAAAAATCTGGTCGATTGTGGACTTTCCAGGTCTGAAGCCACACTGATAAGGTCCGATCAGTTCGTTTACAATGGGCCGTTCTTAAACAGCTCAGCAGGTAAGCCATCAGTTCCCGCTGCTTTGTTATTTTTAAGCCGAGCTATAGCTGTCAGAACTTCATCATAGTCGGGCAGCGGAACCTCAACGCTGTCATCCAAAATTGGGGTTTCCGGAATATCATCTCTATTGGCGGGATTGTTGTCAGCGTCGCCATTTAGAAGCTTAGAGAAGTGTTCCCTCCGTAATTTCAGTGTTCTCTGGACATCTGTCACTAGATTCCCGTTTTCATCCTTGCAGGAAGAGGCCCCAGTTTTAAAAAATGATATCATACATTCATTAAATTTTCTGGATAATTTACTTTTTTAATTCGCTAAGAATATCCATTAACGAGTACATAGTTTTAAGTCTATATTTATATCTCTAATCAATATATTCGTACAGGAAACGAACGATATTTTGAATGAACTCTGAAATAAATAAACCATACAATACATAAAAATTTTCAACAATATTTATACGTTCAACATTATAAATTATTCAATATTCATTATTAAAAAATTCAATACTAAAAATTTGAAAAATGTATAGTCAAAGAGATTTTGTATAAGTTTTACGAATTCATAATAATAACCCAGCCTGCTTAAGTATTAGATTAATGGCTTCAACAAACTTAAAAAATATTTTAAAATTCCTGCTTCCGTTTTCATTATTTTTCTTCTCGTATTGTATACAACTAAAAGTTTGTTTACATGAATTTGGCTTTTTTGCATTAGATACTCAATCAGAGTTACCTTGGTAAATGGTCGATATGGTTGATTAAAGCTTTTGCGGCATCTTGATTCAATTGAGGTAAGGTACTTAACCTAATCAAGAATTATTTTTCACGCGGTATCAGAAACGGGAGTTTTAATATTTTAGACAAAGCATTTTTCAACATTTTCGAAATTTATAATGCAAATTTGTTCATCGACGGTATATCAACATTGTAAGAATATTTCATAGTATTGAATAAAACAACTTTGCGACAACTACTGAGCCAGAAAAATCCCTTCTAAAAGCTTGCTTCGATTTGAAAGAAGTTTTGAATATTCGACAGCTCGTCGGCACGTACGTTGTAAAAATTTTAAATGTATTTGACAGGATTACGTTAACAGCTTTTTGTATTTTTGGTGCAAACTTGGCTACACGGTTAAAAACAGCAAAAAAAAATAGTCGACTGTTTGGTTTAAAAATATTTTAAATGGAATACCCTGAATCCGTAGTTGAAAAAGGTAAACATATTGCTCATTTTCTTCAATAACGTTATAATAAAAAAAAACTAATATTTATTCAATTATACAGAATCATTTGTTCTATCATTATCTAGTTATTATCTATTATATGCAAATTTTGTTGATGTTACTTTTCTAATTTAAAAAATAGTATTTGTTTTGATTGTGACGTTATTAAAAAAACAAATGTGTATTTTATATATGTACATGATTAAATATTAAAATAAAATTATGTTGATTTTATATGATTTAAATACAAATTCTAAATGTTTGATAGTTGTTGTTTCATTGGAAAGATTCGTTAGAACAATTAGTTGTTCTAACTTTGACCTTAAGCTCAATAAACTATTTTAAACTATCAAACAACTAGAATTTGTATTTAAAATCAAGTATGATTTAAACTATCAAACATTTCGAATTTGTATTTAAATCATATAAAATCAACATAATAAAAAACAAGGTCATTTAGGAAAAAACTTTAATTAAAATAAAATTATAATTTTAAAAATACGGAACAGTTAATTGAAGCAGTAAGATGCAGACCTGGTCTTTGGGACATGTCGACTGCAAATTATAAAAATGTACACATGCGTCAACGTTTATGGATGGAAGTACTAACCGAGTTGGGTAAGAAACTACGTAAGACTTCATAACAGACTATATTAAAAAAAAAAATATTTTAGGAATAAAGCACACAAAAGAAAACGTCAAAATGGTTTCAAAAAAATTTGCTGCGTTAAAGTACAGATACTAGCAGTGGATCCAAGGGACTTCTGCGTCTTGATCAGGAGGAGCTGCCAAGTAGTTTCCCTGCGAGCGGCTATTTTCATTTCTTAATGACTCCATGAAACCAAGGAAGTAATTTAATCCATATTTTTTAAACCGTCCACTCTTAGAAATCTTTATAAACCCATTGATCGCTTCTGTGTTATTGTGTTATTTCAAAAATTCTAGGTCAACATCATTATGGAATTCAGTCGAAATTAATGTAGAAGAAGAAAGTAATATTTATATCATATGAATAACTATGATAGCTATATATTTAAACGTTTTATTTACAGCAAACACATCAACAGATATTGTATTCGAAGACGTAAATTTTCTGAATGAATACACATGCGAACTAAGAAGCGAAGACGCTGAGCTATATTTGCAAGGTAAAAACTATAAATTATAATAATAATAATATATTATATAAGATGTTTCGTAATGCTGTATGTACACTTGTTATTTTATTTCATTACAAAAATAATTTGGATATATGTTAGGAGAGCAATTAAAGAAAGCCGCCGATGTAGAATCAAAAAAATTAAGCCCAAGAATAATATCACCAGAACTAAAACAAAAAAATTTTAAAAGAAAACAAGAAGAAGATTTTGCTCTTGGTATTAAATGTTTAGCAAACGCTAATATTTCCTTAAATCATATTACATAAATAATTTTTTTTAATTTATTTTAGAAAAACTTAAAATAAAACGAGAAAACCTCAAATTATAAAAACAATTCTATCTTCAAGAACACAGCATGATTCAACTGATGCCAAACGCTTGTTTTGTGACATGCTCTATGCAGACCTGAAGGACATGAATATGGAAAAGTTTCGTAAGACCAAAAATTATTAAATTGGTCGATGAAGAGAATGCTGATGACAGCATGTAATTTCTTGATATGTTTTTAAAATACTTATTTTTTAACAAAAAACATCTTAATCAGGCATGTTCTACATTCCACTTCCGAGTAGAAATTAAATTTAATCATAATTAAATTTGATATATGCTGTTGTATATATCACTTTTTTCGTTTTGTGTTTTATTTAATTTATTAATATAATTCATAGTATTAACGAAAAAAGTTATATATAGTACACCAAATATCGAATTCAGTTATGATTTATTTTCACTTCCACTCGGAAGTGGACTGCAGAACATGCCTGAATATTAAATTCAATTTTAATAATTATTAAATAAAATACCTCATTAATTCTTTTAAACATATCGATTCAATCCTTTAAAAGTTGACCAAAAAAATTTCTTAATTTATATATCGTAACGTAATATGCAAAAAGGCGTAACAACACTTTTTAAGATTTTACAGGAGAAGCAAAAAACTTTCTTAATTTTACAAGCGCTTGCACTGAAGGCTTTTAGAATTTTGTTAAGAAAAACGTCGTTTTTAGTTGTAGAAGTGTAAAATTTTGGAGGAACATGCATTTTGATACGGTGCATCATAATCAATCAAAAATTCGATTTTGAAATTTTTTTTTGTTACACCTTTTTGTATTTTAGGTGACGATATGCAATTATTTCTTGAAGTCAAAAATTTTTACTTTATTGAATTATTTTCTTAATTTTGTTTCATTTTTTAATACCTCATTATTGTATAAACTAATACAATTTACTTTTATTAAAATATAATTTCTATATATTTGAGATATTTTAAAATGTTTTTTGTAAAAACTTATTTTAAATAATTTTTAATAACAATTAAAAAGAATATTTGAAATTTAGTATTAACATTTAAGTGTATTTTATATATTTGGTTGTGATATTGGTAGTTCTTAGCATACTTACTGCGTTTAATAAGTAAGTTGCTCTTTTTCAGCGTAGTCAACTTGGAAAGCCTTGGCAGGAACTCCAAATGGTATAATCTGACAAGTCCTTGCAACTTAAGCCCTTACACCGCGTCAAGGTGACTACCACGTAAGGGTCCGTGAGCCGCTTGATACAAGACAGACGCTCACTACAGCCGCACCTAACCTGGTGAACAGACGCTGCTTTTTACTTCACTTTTGATTTTTGCCATTCACTACGTCCCATTGCCAAGGAACACTTCCTTGTTCAGCAAAGTATGCCATAAATTTCCTCCGTGTTTCCTTAGCTTCGGAGTAGTCGGTATGCTTTACACTTGCTGGAAGCTGTACCATATTTGAAGAGTGAGATCTCCATTCACCTTTCTTTAAAATTCCATTAATATCCCTATCAATAAGATCAGGCGTCACGTCACGCAACCGCTAGCTGAAACGATTTTTTTCTGTAGTTTCTCCTTTTGCAATAATTGCCTGTCGGAAAATACGCCACTTTGCTATCTAAATACCGAATGCATTTTCAACAATACGGCGTGCACGGCTTAGTCTAAAAATAAAATAGAAATTAATATTGAGAGAAAACATGCAAGTAAACAAATATTATATATCATTTACCGTAAATATTTATTGTATTTATTTACGGTAGTTTTCTTGAGTAATACAGCTTGCCGAAATTGCTGCGTTGGAAAACTCCATTATCGCTTTCTTTACCTGCTGCTCCAACCTCGTACATTATAAAACAGTAATTGGCGTCACTTATCCCCATCAAAACAATTAAGAAATTTTTTTTATAATTGTAATACTCGCTCCCCGAGCATGGTGGCGCCTGTAAGTAAATAATGTATAAAAGTTGCAAACATTTTTTAAGCATGTTACCTGTATTTGAATATGTTTCCCATCTATTGTACCAATATAGTGGAGAAACTGTCACTTATTTTGAAACTCCTCAGCGATTTTTAAAAAGTATGATGTCTAGGTAAAAGTGTAAATATCTAGGTAAAAGAGTAAATAATTACCTCAGAGTCATTGCAAGCCGGCAGCTTTAATTAATTGGCTCCCTTGTCAACCACATTTTTTTTATCATAGGTGCCACGAGACCTAATAAATCTTAAAATTAAGTAGCACTCATCCTGACATACTGATAGAACAGCTGTGGATCACTCATTTGAAGTCTAATGAAGTGTGTTATGAAGGCACCATCTACGTTGCGCTCTCGATAAAATTGCCTCACCCATGAATGGCATTGTCGTTTTAGCGGTAATGGTTCGTCGTCTTCCGATGATGATAAAGAACTTGAAAAAATAATTTCCATAGCCGCGGTTTCTTCGTACTCGATTCTTCGTACTACCAAATGATATTATGTAATTTGTGGATAATTTTTCTAATTATTGTGTTACTCTCTATCTTACTCTATCACACTTGTTGTCTCTCTCACTCTATTTTTGTTATCATTTGTGTTCTCTCTCTTTATATTTTCCACTTTTGTTCTATCTCAAAGATAGCTTCTCGTTGTTCGTTTAATGTCTCTTTTGATGCATTCTAATCCATCTAGTGGCGTTGATTATAATAGTAAAGTTTTGTTAAATATCCTCTGTAAGCAACGCGATGGTTTATCTATTGTTCACTTCAATGCAAGAAGTTTGAATTCGTCTAAATTAGACTATATACGCTATGTCTTTCAAGAATCCAGCATTGATGTTATCTGTGTATCTGAGCCGTGGTTCAACCCTGACATTCCCAATGATTATCTTAATATAAGTAACTATATGCTTTTTAGGAACGACAGAATTGATAAAAAAAGTGGTGGAGTTGCGATATCTTGCCTCAACGTAAAACTTGTAAGTCAGTCTTGTCAGTCGGATATTGAATATTTAAATGTTGAATTGACAAATAATCATGGTGCGAAATTGCTTGTTTCGTGTGTTTATAATCCTCATAGATCTTTTAGTCTTGAACCATTTTCTAGTGACTTGTCTCAACGTTTAATAGATTATGACTGCTTTGCTATTTGTAGTGATTTTAATGTAAATATTCGTAATAAGGACAGTGTGACTGAAAATTTTTGTGACCAAGTAAGTGCGACTGGAATGCCCATTATTAACTCCTCATCTCCAACGCGCTCTGCGCCTCATGTTAACCCTAGTTTAATTGATCTCTTTATTTTGTCTGATGTTTCCTCGCTTTAACTTTTCGACCAAATATCGTTTATATCTGACCTGTTATTTTGCACAATTAATTTTAAACCTTGTCATCTTTCCTCTCAAATATCTGTTTCGTATCGTGATTTCAAGTCCATTGATTATAGTCTATTGTATGATTATTTGTCTAACATCTGTTGGGATGACTGTTGGTTTAGCCAATCTGTTGACGATAAGTTAAATGTTCTCGTCGCACACGTCAAACATGCTTTTGATAACTTTGTGCCTTTTCGCGAGTCCATTGCTCGAAATAAGTTATGTATATGGTTTACGTCTTATGTTAAAGTCGCTTTCAATAAAAGAAACAAACTTTATGTTAAATGGAACAGACACCCTACAAATGTAAATTGGGAATTGTACAAACATGCTCGTATCCAGAATATCCATTGCCTTGGTGTTAGTAGCAAAGATGATCAAAAGTGTGATTTTGAACCTAATGCTCTTAATTTTTTTTTTTTTTTTTTTTGTTTAAGTCATCTGCAAACATTAACGATAGCCAATGTAATGTCCGTAACACTCGTAACCTCCTTGTAAACGACCAGTTTTCGTTTTTTTATGTTGATGAAAATGATGTTATATTGTCAATAATGAAAATCAAGTCTAATGCTACTGGTAGTCATGGCATTCCTTTAAGATTTATTAAAATTATTTTGCCTTTCATTATTAAACCACTAACACACGTTATCAATCATTGTTTTACTGTTTCATGTTTTCCTAACACTTGGAAGCTAGCTACTGTGGTGCCAATTGCCAAAGTCAGTAATGCCTCCTCTATGCAAGATTTCAGACTTATTAGTATTTTATGCTCGTTCTCTAAAATCTGTAAATCTCTGATGTGTAAACAAATTAATGAATACATTGAGTCTTTAAAACTGCTCTGCTTTCTCCGTACCAATCTGGTTTTCGTAAAGGGCATAGTTGCGCAACTGACATGCTTAAGATTCAAGACGATATTCGCATTAATTATGACGCTGGTAATATCACACTCCTATGTCTTCTTGACTTCTCAAAGGCTTTTGACAGTGTCAATCATTTTCTGTTAATTCGTAAACTGAGCGTTTTATTTGGGTTTAGTAATTGTGCTGCTTCTTTAATTGCAAGCTATCTTGATGGTAGAATGCAAAGAGTGAGCATAGGCAGTGCTATGTCTGACTATGCAGTAATTAAAGCTGGTGCGCCACAAGGATCTATTCTTGGACCTCTGCTGTTTAGTTTATTTATTAATGACATTTTTACTACATGTAATGATATGACGATGCACGCATATGCTGATGACATTCAGTTATATTCTTCTAACCGGATTGGACTACTTGAAGACTTATGCTGCAGACTTAAGTGCTATTTCTAAGTGGACCTCTGAAAACAATCTTTACCTGAATGCCAATAAATCGTTTGTTCTTCCTATATCCAAGGATAAGCTGGACTTCAACCAAATTCCGACAATTAGTCTCAATGATAATCGTCTACAAATTGTTGACAAAGTAAAAAATTTAGGATTCTATGTCAATTCAAAACTTACTTGTCTTGACCATGTGAATAACATAATAAAAAGAATATATTATACGCTAAGATGTCTGCGGTTAACTTCTAAATTTACCCCTACTTTAACTAAAAAAAGACTTGTTGTTCAACTCATTTTGCCTATAATTACTTACTCCGAGGTAGTTTATAGTAACCTTGATTCTCATTTTGAGCACAAAATTCTTGTTGCGTTTAACAACATGACTAGATATATATTTGACTTAAGACGTTTTGACCATGTAACTGTTAAAAGCAAAGAAATTCTAGGATGTAACTTGATTGGATACCTAAATGCGAGAAACTGCATTTTCTGCACAAGTTGATTATTAGTAAAACTCCGTTATACCTTTTCGAAAAACTGCGTTTCTGTGTGTCGAACAGAACCTTCAACCTTATAATACCAAGATTTTAATGGCTCTTTTTATGGCCAGAGCCATTAAGCTCTGGAACTCACTTCCTCTAAACATTAAAACCATCACCAGCACGAACAAATTTAAGCTATTAATCATGTCCTATTTCTCTAACCTTTAATTCTTTTACACTTAAACTTTCTTCTCCTTTCTCTTCTTTAATGTTTTAATTACTGCCTTTCCTCCTTCTTTTATTTTATTAAGTTATGATAAGCTAATATTTAGTTAAGTTGTGAAATTAACTGTAATTCTTTTATTTCTCCAAATTGGTTTGTTTTGCAAAATTATAATTATATTTACTAGTTTTAAGTTTTATTATCATCATTTTCTGTTGACTATTAATGTTTTTAACTGTTGTACGCTAAAAGACCATTTACCATCTTACTGCACTAATTCTTAATTTAAATAAATAAATCGAAATCCAAATATAAGGCAAATTATTGGTAAAAAAAGAAAATAATAATGAATGATTTTCATCAGATCTTGCACAGTTTGATATTAACAAGTCGCAGTTAGTTTCGACATGGTAGCCTAAGGGAACTGTTATCATTATCTCAACTTATTCCTGATTTATCTAACCCTGGATGATTAGATTCCCAATTGGACCCGGTAGGTGGCGCTGTGATTGAGAAACAACAATAAGCTCCTAAATTGATCATATGATTAGAATGAAAAATTGTATATAGAGGTTTTCAGGTAAGAAGAGTGTTTTTACGCCATTTATTTTTATATATCCTTAAAACTAGAGGGCGCTGCTGAACACAACTATTACAAAACTAGAAAAAACTACTGAATTGATCCCATGAAAACTTGTATTCAGAGGTTTTTACGTAACCATTTATTTTGACCTATCCATAAAACCAGAGGGCACTGTAGTACAAAAGTTTTAAAAACCACAAAAAATCCTAAATTGCTCGTATGATTAGCATGAAAATTTGTATACAGAGGTTTTTAGGTACGATGAGTGTTTCGGCGCTATTTTTTTATCTTTCTTATGTTATAAACACAATTGGGGCTGCTGGCTGGCGGCATGTAGCCTGTCAATATAGAACAATGTATTTCATCTTCTATACTATTATATAAAAGGAGACTCACGAATTTGATCCAGAATAAGCTCGGTAACCGCTGAACCGATTTTGATAATTCTTTTTTTATTCGATTCCTATGATAATATAGATTGTTATAGCTTACCAAGGTTTTCGAAAAATGTATTCTTTAATTATTGCAAAATCACGCATTTTATTTGATGCCTACATTCAACCAGCAGCACAATATAACAGCAAACAAAGCTTTTCTCTCTTTGTCGAGAGAGCTTCTCTTAATATAACACGACAGCCATGTTGTGTAGTTAAGCTGAATTCACTGATAACCTTCAGCATGTTTTTGCGAGATTTAAAATAATTTTAATAAAGTTGAGAGCGTACAGAGATTTTTCTCTCTGAGCGAAAACTTCATATGAAAAAACTTTCAAAACATGCTGAAGGTAATCAGTGAATCCATCTTTACTTTCAGGGAGATTCTTGCTTTCATACAATGTTAATTAATTTTCTTTGTTAATGCTTTGAGGGGAGTTGCCAGAATTTAGTAATCTGCATTAATTATGTTTCGCAGCCTTGCCAGCCAGCTTTTTCCCACTTGAGATTGTGTTAGTCTATCTATACGAATATATAAAACCGTTGTGACACTGCACGGATGTTTGACAATCACGCAAGAACCACGTAACAGATTAACACGATATAGATATCAAACCATTTGTTATTCCAACTTTAACGTAATATGCTATGTTAAATTTGCCACGTCTACTTTCCATATTTCAGACGATTTTGGTCGTATGAGACTAGAATTTGGTAATCTACGTTGTATGGTTACTTTCGCTAACTTTACTAAAAATGAGCATGACCCATTTTAGTTAAGTGCACTTTTGGGGGATAAACTTGGAGTAAAGCAGAGCGCACTAGGTTTAAGCTCAATTGAGCTGAAATTCCAGCATTCTATTGTTTCGAGTATGAGATGGTTTAAGTGAAAAAATTTTGCCACACCCCCATTACCGCCCAGAATTAATCAAAAATGTTATACTTCGAACGGTTTTGGTTGTTGTAGACTAAAATTTGATAATTTAGTTCATACGGCTACTTTCGGCAACTGTACTAAAAATGGCGAATATATAAATTTTTTTTTCGAACAGCATGAAAATTCGTATATAGCAGTAAGGTGGTATGCGGCAGGGCAACGTCTGCCGGGCAATACTATACATCAATAAGAATGATGTATATATCAGAAAATTCTGATCGTCATGCATTGATGTTTCAAACGGAAACGTCTAGCATGTGTTTTATTCGAAGGTCAATTTACACTTTTACAAATTCACAAAACGATCATAAAAAATTCATTGAATTGGGTCAGGACAAATTCTACTCTAACTATAACGTTAACTATGAATAATAGATAAGGAAATAGAGTTAAACTTAGATTTATGTATATAACTTTAGAATAGTTTAAAATATTTGAAATATATTTCGCAGAATTATTTTTTAAGCTATATTTGAAAATGTTTTTCACATGAATTAGTTTTTAAGCTGTAACACATTGCAAAAAATATAAAAACATTTTAAGCAAATTAATTTTCATCAAAAAATCATAGGGGGCGGGGGGTAGGTGGCACATGATTTGTAATGATAGAAACTGTTTGTGTCAAAATAGAACAATTTTTGCAGGTAAATTATGTTATAAGAAAGAATAAGGGAAATGAAAGTTAAAAAAAAATTTAAATTAAAAAAAATATCTACAACAAAAGCAACTTTGGCCTATTGTTTAGTACAAGTTGGATATTTTAGAGGTTTTTTGAAAACAATATAAAACATTGCATTGGTGAGGTAACGGTAAACCTGTTCTCATTTTCCCAATTTTTTTAATTGAACTTTCAAGCAAAGAAAATTGGATGAAAATTGGTTTGTAAATTGCGGAAATGTTTGCCTGCTAAGTCAAAAATGAAATTTCAATAGTTTTTTTTCTCATTCTGAGGCTTATGAGTTATACTGAGAAAGTCTATATAAGTCATAACAGGTTTTTTTAAAACATACCTAATATCCGTCCAAAATATTTCCGAAAAAAAAGAAAATTACCGTTAATTTTATTAATCAACGACTTGATTCCATACAAAAATGCATTGTTATGCATTGAGAAAGTCTATAGTTTTTGAGATCTTTCCAAAAGTTTGATGTCATTATATCGGTTTTTTTTTTTTAAAATTTAAGAAGAATTGTTGTTTGGCCGAAGCCCAATAGCAACAATTAATAACTGAAGAAGGCCGATTAATTACTACAATTTAAGAAGAATATATTTATTTTCAGAATAAATGTAAAAAATTACATTTTTGATTATAAATTTTAAAAAAATTTTACCCAATTTTTTATAACGCTGTGATGCAGGACTTTTTCAAAAGTAAAAAAAAAAGAAAGCCAGGTAAATTTATGTCATCATAACAATTACCGTTAAAATAAGTTACTCAAATTAAATAAAGTAATTTCTTAATATATATACCATTTTTTCATAATTAAACAAAACGAACACAATAATTTTAATATTTTGAAATTGTTTTAATACAACTAAATACTTTCACTTTAAGATTTAAAGTTTTTATATGGTATGAAATATTTTTATCGCAGGCGAAGCAGCGTGTATTTGCTAGTATGTTATAAACACAATCCACACCACACGCCGAGCTTGTCGTGCGGCGTCAGAACACGCTGTAGCCGAGCAATTTTTATTTTCTAATTTGACAGGCGTGTATTGAAAAACAAATAAAAAAGGCTGTGCTTAGACGAGAATCAAATGATTGAATTAATCCAAATTTGTTGTTTGTTTTTTCAACTAAAAAATGAACTATGCGAGAGAGAAAATTAACTTCAAACATAATCAAAATTTTGGTGACGCTTAAGAACTGAATCGATTAGTCAAATAGAGTAAAAAAGAACAAAAGAAGGGATTAGCTTAATCATTTTATTATCGTCTGAACATAGCCAAAGATTGTATTCCACATGCCAGCAATAGTTCTACACGCCAGTGGAACTTAGACGTCGCACGCCCGTAGCCCCAATTGTGTTTATAACATTAAACACCAGAATGTGCTGCAGTACAAATATCTTACAAAATCATCTAAATTCCCTGAAGCACTCATATGATTAGCATGATAATTTGAATAAAATAGTTTTCAGGTACGATGAGTATTTTGGGTCAATCTTCAATATATATCAATATATAAAATCTCACTTTTATCCTCTTATTATCCTCCAACAAAGCTGGTAACCTCTTTTTTTTTTAATTTTTTTTAATGCAATTTTATGCAAATCGAAACTCCGTGCATTAGCTTTGGTGAGGGCAGAATAATGTCTGTCGGGCCAGGTAGTTCATTATATAGTACTTTGGCGACCGAGCTTAGCTCGGCTTCCCACCAATACCCATTTTTTTTTTCTTTTTGACTGTATATCGATACAAAAATTAATTTTTTAAAGCTACTGTAATCAGGAATTTTCCGATCAACATTTTTTCGTCACAGTTTAAAAGTATGCATAGCGCCATTAAATGTACGTAAATCTGCAAAAAGATTATTAGTCTATATATAAGCTTTTTACCGAATAAAATAATTTTGGCCGCCATAATGCTTTCTGCGCTACCACATTAAAATACACGGAAAAATTAAACCTTAAATAGCAAAACACAAACAACAACATGCATGATTAGCTCATATTACAAACAACAACATGCAAAAAGTTATGACTAACGCCTCGATACATAACAAAAGCAAGTTGGTAGTATAGGGTAAAAATCAAATAACAGACTTGAATAGAAACTATTTTTCGAATAAAATAATTTCGGTGCGTAAATCGGTCAAATATCACAATGCACACTGCTAAACAATTTTTTTTTTGCAATATTGAAAAGTGTTTTATATGTCCCAACGGTCGTACAGTGTTAAAATCAAATAGCCTTGAATAGAAAATATTTATCGTATTCAAAAATGTTGGCCTCCTAAATCGGTCAAATATTCCAATGTGTGCTGCTAAACGATTTTTTGTCCAATGTTGAATATGTGCTAATGGTCGTGCAGGGTTAAAATCAAATAACAAACTTGGATAGAAACTATTTACCGAATGAAATAATTTTGACCGCGTAAATCAGTCAAATACCCCAATGTGTGCTGCTAAGCGATTTTTCTCAGAAATGAGACCTAGTTAGACCGATTTTTCGTCTTCGTAAACCCCAATACTGAAAATTTCATCAAAATCGCTTGGTCCGTTTTCGAGAACTCATTTAAAACAAATGAAAAAACAAACAAACAAAAATTGCTCGTTTAATAGTATAAGATTTATTTATTTTACATACTTTTTTAAGACTGAATATATTATTTGATCAATAAAAGAATATATTATTTTCAAAAAACAATGAATAATTTTCACATATGTCAACCTTGCTATAAATTAAACCACATATATTCATCTCACTTTTATAGGAAAAAATTTGTGATAAGGGATACTGGAGGATAGTTAAAGATCACATGGAAACGCAGCTTAACATATGGGCAAAAGCACAGAAAAGTCAACCGTGACCGAAAAATTAAAACTTATTAAAAAGTATTTTATGATATTTATTTATTTAGCCAAGCAAGGCAATATACTTATTCTAGCAGATTTTTTTTTTCCTTCCTCACCTCCTTCCTTGTTTTAGTGTACAAGATGTGCTAATCGAAATGGGCTTAATCCGCCCTCCTGAATGACATGAATTCAAGAACATTTCAAAAAGAAAAGGAGAAAATAAAAGAAAAGAAAAAACAAAAGGAACTTACAAACTAACATATTTTATACATAGTAGTAGAAAATATGTCTATTATCACTACTGTGTAAACAAATAGGGAACAATTAAGGAAGCATGGATGGTGAATGGTGATCGTGATAAGGATATATGCTTATGGTGGAAAGAGGTGTTTGGATAGGGAACGCTTGAATACGTATTTAGACATAGGTGGTAGGTAGTGCTCGCTGATAGTATTAAATATCATACAACATTTATTAATGGGTTCGTTGCAAGCGTACGTGGTGTGGTGCTATGATTCACTCAGATATCTTGTATGCCTAGTGCTCCTTATCGGGTCATTAATTGTTACTTTGTTGGAAATATATTCCCTGTCAATGTTTCGGGCAAACAGAGTAGCTATCTTCGTGTTGACAACGGAATTATGTTAATAGCTTTCAGTCTGTGAACTGTGGTGGCCGGTTTCTATTGTCCCGAGGGTCATACGTGTCTCTCAAGGCAAAAAGTAAGAATAGTTTTTGGATAGATTCTATTCTTTCACTATGCACTTCAAAACTTGGGTTCCTTACTGTGCAACAATATTCAAGAAATGGACGCACTAGTGTGCAATATAAGGTTTTACTTACCCAGACGTTCTTGAATTCGTTTGCACGTCTTTTATGAGTCCGAGAAGCTTGTTTGCCCTGGATGTAATATGATTGAGATGCAGATTAAAGCGCAGCCTAAAACCTAGGATAACCCCAAGATCTGCAATGTGATTGACCCTTTTTAGTTCAAACCCATTTAGATCAAAACTACTATAAAATATTTCTTTTTACGGGAAAAACTTATAACATAGCATTTATTTTCATTTAGAGAAAGCTTACTTTGATTACACTAATTTTCCAAGGATAAAAGATTGATCTGTAAGTAAACTGTGTCCACTTTAGATTTAATGACAGTACATTTGTATGTATGTTTGTATGTATAGTTGTTATGTATGCTATAAATGAGGCATGTAAAAGGCTGATGCTTGGTTTTCATTATGTCATTTTTATGACGACACAAAATTTTATCACCTGAAATATCACCTTAAAAAAACTCTTGAACATTTTTTGCATAGCTCCATTTAATAATTTATTTGTTTTTAATTTTTCAAGATTGCCAAATGTAGAAAAAATGTCAACATGTTGTCATTTTCAATTTGATTGACATCAACTGACCACTGAAAATGACATAGTGAAAACCAAGCATAAGTCTTAAATGTCAACATATTGTAACTAAATGAATACAAATACAAATACATTTTTAAGTCGTCTGCATACAAGAGATGTGGGATATCGTACAAACCTTCAGATATATCTGCAATAAATATGGTAAAGAGGAGTGAACCAAGGTGACTTCCTTGAGGTACGCCTGATGAGACAATAATCTTATTAGATAGAGTACCCTGAAATTTAACATATTATTGGGCTCTTCTACTAAGATAAGATATAAGCCATTTCAACAAAGAACCTGATATACCGAATTTTTCTGATTTTTTAGTTAAGAAAACATGATCAACTTGATGGACCTTACACGATCAATCATTTGACATCAAGCAAGCGTACGTGTGGATTGATCTATCCCTTATGCGGATCCTTCACGTTTAATCATGTGACATCAATCACTTATATATGTTAGTAAATATTTGTTTGTATGCGTTACAGACTCGTTGATGATTGACGAAAATCTAAATATTTAAATATTTTGCAATCCTGGTCAAGCGGTTGATGCAAAGACTATAGATACTGAAAACCTTGCAACTCAAACGAGTGAAACAAAATGAGAAATTCGTATTACACAGTCAAGAGACCCGGCGAGTAGCAAAACGAGCGAGTAATCGCTTGTTTGTGTTTACATTATTTTTTTTTGCTGGATTTGTTGTTGCTGCAGTAGGATTTTTTTACTGCTATTTGTTACGCTAGGATTTTGTTCACGTTTTGGCAGCTTTTCGTTGATCGTTGAAATAAATCATATTTTTGCGATTTTGTCTATCTGAAGCAAGGGAGTTTTAGATAAATCGCTATATCTTTTTTATTTCGGATTCATATGCTCCGAAGAACAAATTTTAAGAAAATGTATCAATCTTTCAAATGGCATCAAAATTAAATTTTACCAAAATTAATTTAATGATTCAGCAAAAACCCTAATCTACTGCGCAGTTTTAAATCTACTCATACCTTTAAATTGTACTTTTTGAATAAAATACCATAAATTTTTTTTTGTTGTTTTATTTATTTGTTACAGAGAGTATAAATTATATAGAGGTCCCAGTTCGACTTCGAATGCAATTTCACGCAAGTTTCGTTGTACAAGCGTCCGAAGAAAGGAAAAAGAAATCAAAAATAATTATGCCTTGCCTCAGCGTTCGTTTTTACGTTGCCTATCCTTTTCTATAGGTGCGCATGAAACAACTGCTAAGGCAAAAGCATAATTATTTTTGTTTTGTTTTTCTATTCTCCGGACGCTTGTACAACGAAACCGTAGTAGAACTAGACAAGGCAGTGTTATGGCTGAATGTGTTCTCTTTCTTAGTGACCATAACTGTCAAACTCAGACATTTTGGAATTTTTGCCAATTTTTGCTTTCATAATACATTCTCATTGGTTGCAGATTTTGTATGAAATGCCAACTTCGTTTTGACAGTGTGGTCACCGGCTCTCCGCCCTAACACTCCCTTGTCTTGAGTGAACTTCAAACTGACATCTCTATATATATAGTTCTGCCGATTTTGATGAAATTTGATGTGTGTGTGCCGCTGAGTCTGTACACACTTAAAAATTTGTAAAGAATTTTTACACCGATCGGTTTTCCAGGGAGTCCTACACCGTTCAGTGTCAAATAACACCGTGTCAAAGTGCTAGAATTTAATATCCGAAGGAGCTATTTTTTCACACCGATAGGAGTAAAAAAGTAAATATCAGTTAGGTTGTTTGTTTTGTACCCTGTTAGGTGTATATTTATAATACGCAAAATGATAATTTTTAACACCGAACGGTGTAATTTTAAAATATTCGAAAATATGTTTTTTACAATTTTTATTAAATTGTCATTAAATTTATGAATTGTCAAATGAAATATGCCCCAAATAAAATTTGATTGGGGCTTATTTCATTGGTCTTTATTTTATAATGAAATGTGACCCAAATCAAAAAATTAAATATTTCCCAAAATTTATGAAATTGTCCCTAAAAGTTGGGATTTATTTCATATGAAGTAGCACCCAAAAATGTATGGACATTTTTTGGAGCTTATTTATTTTTTGGGGTCTATTTTGTGGTGCCAAAATAACATTTTAGTCATAAATTTCAATTTCTAATTTGTTTGTCAATGAGAATGTGATTTCAATATTGCTTTTCTTCTTTGCTTTTTTTATTTCACACCGATCGGATAAGTTCGTCATTTCACACCGAGAAAGCGGTGTAAATTAACACCGTTCGGTGTAAAAAATGTAAATATCCGCTCAATGGTGTGAATTTATTTTTGAAATTTTTTAGTGTGTAGATGGTTTTGTTTTAAAGTTTGACCCGGTAGGTGGCGCTGTTGTTGCTGTGGGAGTGCTTAAAGGTGTGCTCAAAGGTAATTCAGAAACGAATAGAGAAATTGTCATGATTCTTTCACTACACCATTACTTTTTATGCAATCAAAATTAGAAAAATACAAAATGAATAAAAATAAACAAAAAAAATCTTTAATTTTTATCTTAAATGCTTGATTTTTCGATCGTATAAAAAGTTTTTAAATTTTTACTATAGAAACTTTAAATCAACCCTACATTTATGCATACCATATTAAAGAACATTAAAAGAGCCATTTTTGCGAAATAAAGAAATTAGTTTACGTTCTTTTTGGAAAATTATAAAAATTAGAAGGGAAACGAAAATTAAAAAGATTGAAACACGATTGGACGAACAATCAATCAAAATTTCAAACAAAGAAACAACTAATGCAATCCTTTGTTACATGAACGAGCTATTCACTTTCAAATCCAGCAGTTTCGTTTTTGATTGATTTTTTTTTTTTCTTTTTCACCAAGTAATAAAATTAGTACTAAAAACTTTTTGTGTGTTTCAGGTACGAAAGTTTTTGTGGTGTAATTTCTTGGAAACTTTAAGCAACTTGCATGTTCCAATAGAAAACGAAATTTTTCTAATAAAAGACACCTAAACCAAGAATGTTGCTTACCACAAAGATATGCAATTACCAAATTGAAATAATATAACTTTGAAAATTCTTGCATGCAGATTATTTACCTTAAACATAATATTTCCTTAAATATTGGCTTGGCGATAAAAAAGGTCAAAAATTTGGGGTAAGGATATGTAACTTCTCAATTAACACCGGGTATATCAGCTAATATATATTTAAAAGTCTTAAAAAAAAATAATTATAAAGTGATAAGAACACACATAAACTGAGGAAGAAAGGACAATTGCAACGGTTACACAAATTTCGACATCATTGGACAAACTACGAGTGGCAAGAAATTTAGAGGAAAAAAGGCACGATCAGAAAGAAATTTTGAAGAAATCAATCAAGGTGATAGTGAGGAAAATTAAACTGGGCAGCAACGCGAATCAAAAAGAAATAAAATTGTGGCCGACTGGAGACCGAGGACCACAGAAGTAATCAAATCGGTCCGGCCCAAACAGATAAGTCGGTCACAAATATTATTTCTTTAAATTCTATAACTACCATATGTAGCATATAATACATAGAGCAGTTAAATTAACTACCCAGAGATTAATCGCGCAGCCTGAAGTGGGCTTTGTAAAATTGTATTCGTGCAAGAGAGCAGTGGCTAGCGAAGAAAAAGTGGGAAATTAGTTAGATGAATAGGCCAGTAGTTCCCAAACCATAATCATCAGGTTCCTGTAGTAATATTACATTTACACCGAAACTAAAACACGTTTTATCGCTATTGTGTTTTATCTCAAAACACGACTGTTTACACCGTATTTTTCACGTTTTATTTTGGCGTTTATGTTTTCTTACTGCTCCATTTTTGCTTTTATTTTGATCATTTTCATGAAAAAATTAAGCTTTGACAGCTTGAGGTGTTGCCACTTTCATTTTTACCATGATATGTTTCGACCTTTACAGTGTTTAATGGTGTTTTATAATAAAACTCGCTGTGAGGTGTCTTAAATTTTGTATGGTAAAACACTTAAAATAAGTCGTGTTTTGGCTCATTTAAATGCATAAAACCGGTTGTGAAGGTTTGGTGTAAACGCACTATACCAAAGAAAAAGAGTGAGGAGAAAAATTTTTGTTGCTCGAGAAAAAAGAAACAGAGTCGGAAAGAAGCGGTACAAACGAAAGGAAAAATAATATTTTTGTTTTATAGTGAAAATTTGTTAATTCAAATTGGTGTAAATTTAAAATGCATATAAAAAGAAAAAAGCAAACAAATTCAATTAATTTGTCTAAAGAAAAAAATTCGGTTCGCGTCAAATGAATGTGAGGTCATCTTAATTTTGTACTCGTTATTTTTTTAAACTCGGTTTTTATTAAATTGTGCAAAAATCAGACTGACCCCTAAGAGAGCTCTTTTAGGCAGGTAAAGGCAGGTGAAAACATATTTTTTGGTCAAAAAAAGACAAAAATAAGACCCATGTTTGTTTGAAGCCCCGAAGTGCATATTCAAAAAATAAACTGGCCATTTCAGCCCTTGGAAGGACTTTGACCTAGCTTCTATTGATCAATTGTGTTGTGCGTGTTATTAAATGTTTGATCACAAATGACCGAGAACTGGACCTACGTGTTTTATGCCGACTCCGAACGGCTTATGTTCATAAGAAGCTTTACACCGCAATTTTTACTCTCTGAGGTTTTCCATTGTCTGCAGAGAGGTGGCGACCGAACAGAAAAATTAATTCAATTGAAAAAACTTTCTGTTCTGAGCTGGAATTGAACCCGGGCCACCGCGGTTCTTTAGCTTAGGGGCCACGCACTCTACCCACTAGGCTACGGCTGCCATTTTAGATAATTAGTAGTACTTAAATCAGTTTTCATTTTTACATATTACCATTTATATACATACATTTATTTTTTTATTTTTAATCTACGCCAAATTAAATTTAGGTAATTTTTATTCTAATATAATAAATTGTTTTGTTCATAATTTTTCTAAAGAATTATTATTTCTTTTGTCCAAAAACAAATAAAATAATATTTACAATTTTGTTATGATTTAATATAGTGATAATAGTTTTAAAAGAAAAATTTTTTAATAAATAATCTAAATAGTGATATTAAAAATTAAGCTTAAAAATAATAATCGTGTTCTATATCTGTCTAAAAATAATAATCGTACCTAGAATAGAGAAAAAGAAAATATTAAGTTTAAATAAAACAGTGAATACAAGTTGAAGAAAATTAATGGCTTGCTAAATTAATTTCTAGAGAATTACATGCAGGGGCGTAACTAAATGGGGGGCATGGACACAGGTGACATGGACTCATTAAAAGCGATTTAGGTCACTGGTTTTTCAAGGGGCTATCTACCAGATGCGTGCGCGAGATAACTATGGATGGATGGGGACATAAGAGGGTTGACATCTCCTCGTGCTCTGTAGCTTTATGGTGGTTTTGTGAATGTTTTGGTCTCGATTTTGATTTTTTTTTTTTATCTATTAGTTTTTTCTTAAATTTAAAATCCGGGTTATTTATTTATATAATTTTCTTTCGTTTCGACTTTTGATTTAGTTTCTTTTTTCTTTTGTTTTCGAATACATATTTTTTTATTCGGTTATTTTACTTAGTTTTTGGTTTTTTTTATTTTTGAATATTAATTATACTTCCGTTGCAAACCGGAAGTAATTATTGCTCCCTCGACCTGGCATGACGGGTTGAGAACCGCGCCCTTAAATCTTGATCTAGTCGGCACGCGGTCATGCCAGGTACGATAGCTAAAGACACGTAACATCTGTGCAACGCATACTAACAAATATTTACTAACACATATGTATAAGATATTGATGTCAAATGATTGACCGTGTCAAGTCTGCATAACATAATTAAGAACTCGTAATGAATATTGAAATCATACATGCATCTATAATATATTTATACATATCTACAAAAAAACCATATATTAATTGTATAGCAAAAATTATATTTATTTTACACCACTGAATTAATTTCAAGGCTGCATTTAAGTTCAAGGTTATTCTATATCTTGGTTTTTACAGATAAATTTTTATTACTTTTTCTTTTGTTGCTCTTTCTAACTACATTGAATCGTTTTTATGCTTTGCAGCATATATTGGAATTTTACAAAATTGATTTCACTATTAAAGTATATCTCAGTGGAACATCCCACATCTCTCAATCATCATGATGACTGGGTTCGATTCGTGGTCCAGTGGGTTTTTTTATGTTAATTTTTATAAAAACAAATTTTTTCAAATTCGATCATATTACAACTTTAATAGAATTTGGTTCAAAATTTTTAATCATACAAAATTAAGAAACTAAAACGGAAGGCTTTTTTTCAATTTATATTAATTTGTGATTTTTTACATTCCAATGAGTTCAATTAATTTTTAAAAGTATTCTTTCTTTACTTTGAGAACTAACGCATTACGTTCATCATTTTCCACAAACAAATATTGAGGATTCTATAGTGACTTTCAAAAAAAATATATTCCGATGTGCCACAGTGTGTTGGCAAACCAAGCATTCTGGCAGCCCATAAAAAATGTTTGCAATCAAATTATCATATTCATATTCTGATCAAGCGGCGTAAACCTCTTCGTTTCAGTTTTAGTCTCAGCGCAAACTGAAGAGAACTTCGTACGTGTGTTCGTTCGGTGTAATGTTCGAATTCGAACTTGAATTCGCGAACTATGAAATGGGGACCACTGTTTTAAAGCTAGAATTCATTGCACCACTGAATTAATTGCTTGGCTGCATTTAAGTTCAAGGCTGTTGTGCTGTGTTTGTTCTTTTGATTCTATGTTAAGTTCAGAGAAATAACGCCCAATGAAATAACGCCCAAAATAAAAAATAAATAAAGTCCAAACATTTTCCATACAAATTCGTTCGTTATTTCATTATGAAATTGTATTTGTGCTTTATTTCAATTTTCTATTTTAAGTGTTATTTCATAATGAAATAAAGCCCAAACTAGAAAAATTAAATAAAGCCCAAATATTTTCCGTACAAATTCAGCGTTATATCATTTTTGTAAGAACAAAATATTTTGGGTCTTATTTCATTTTTTTTATTAGCTTTATTTCATTTTTTTATTTTGGGCGTTATTTAATTTTTGCATGCCCAAAATAGTTTGGACTTTATTTCAATTTTCATCTTGGGCGTTATTTTGAGGTGCGTTAATTCCCTGAACCGTTTTTATATAAAATTACTGACATCGATTGCACATATTCACATTTAACGCTTCAAGCTGCAAACTAATTTGGCTTAGTGGATACTAGGCTATGTTTAACACATAGAACCTAGGTTCAATCCTGCGGAAAGGATATTATTTTGGTATAATTTTTTTCCAGTATAGATTTTTGGACTAAAGAAGCAATGAAAATTGGATGATGAACTGGTAATTAATCTGTTCCAATGCAGCTAGAGAGTTGTTTTTTTTTGTGTCAAAAGATTTTAAAAAAAATTCTACTTTGCAACTGCATAGGTATAATATATGCAGAAAATTCCTGGGAAGCATGAGAGCCCATCGACAATTTTTATATAAACGGATAACGACCAGGTAAGGAACCTGTTCCAATGCAGCTAGAGAGTTGATTTTGGTTTAATAAATATCAACAATGGAAGCAGCAAGAAACTCTTTTACCATTGTTATGATGTGTTCTGTAATTAATGGTCCAGTTAGCCTCGCATGGCACAGCAGCGCATGCAACGCAGATAAGCAGCTAGCACACAGCTAAATAAATGGTGATTATGCAAAGCATAGTCACATGGTCAAAATAAAACAATAAAAAAGAAGAATACAACGATTTTATTTTAATAAATTAACCGCATTTGATCAAACAATTTTACAACTTCACATCTGTTTTGCCAAAACGTCAAATACATAGAAGAATACACAGATATTAAAATGAAATAGATCTTCCATGTTTATCTATGTAGTCAGAGATGCATTTCTGTTTTTATCTGAGCATTGCCATGCGTTGCCATGTTGTGCTTAATCAGATACACACAAATCCCACTAAGCAGATTTCGATGTGACGCTTGTTAAGCCATGCACTGCTATGCCATGCGAGGCTAACTGGACCATAAAACAACGTGTTTTCAGCTCAGTTGAAGTAGGGAAAAGAGTACAAAAAAGGGAAGAGTTTTTTATTTTATATGACAGCTTATAATAGTTACAGTGTTGCATAAATATTTAAATACTTTACATTAAACTCAATACTTTTAACATGTTCTCTTTGAGCGCTGTAAAATAATTATGTCTTTCCAACATGTAGTATGTCTGAAAGCTCATCAAGCAAACCCCGTTATTTTGACAAACTACATGTCGGATAAACATGTAGTATTATCTGAAAAATCCTTATGAAAACTGAAACTTGGCAGCACTTTGTTGGCAGCAAGTGCTTCAGGGTTGCATCGGCAAAAAATAAAAAGTACTCTAAAAATAATAAAATATACATGAAAAATACAAAAAGGTCGAAACAGATAATGAAAATGTGGGGATTTTCTAAGCACAGATACAAGCATGACAAGCAAAAAAAAAGTCACTACTAAATATAGAAAAGCCCTCGAAGAGAGCCGAAATACAGAAAAATAGGATAAGAAAAAAGCAATACTTACTTACTTACTTAAATGGCGCTACAACCGTATGTCGGTCTTGGCCTCATCTAAGAATTTGCGCCAGCCATTTCTGTCTTTCGCTTGCTGGCGCCAGCTGGAAATTTCAAGCTTCGTCAGGTTGTCCTCTACTTGGTCTTTCCAACGAAGATGCGGTCGTCCTCTTCTGCGTTGACCGCCACTGGGTACCGAATCGAATGTTTTCTTCACTGGAGCATCGTCTTTCATGCGCTGAACATGACCAAGCCAGCGAAGCCGCTCGATTTTAATGCGCTTGACTATGTCGATGTCAGCGTACAGCTCATACAGTTCATCATTCCACCGTATTCGGTACTCGCCATTGACGCAGATTGGTCCATAGATCTTACGAAGAATCTTTCTCTCGAATGCTCCTAAAGTCTTTTCATCTAAACTGCTCAGCGTCCAGGTTTGTGATGCGTAAAGTAGGACGGGCATGATGAGCGATTTATAGAGCGTGATTTTCGTTCGTCGAGAGAGGGCTCTGCTTCTCAATTGCCTACTGAGCCCAAAGTAACACCTGTTGGCAAGAGTTATTCTTCGTTTGATCTCAATGCTGATGTCGTTGGTTGAATTAATGCTGGATCCCAGATAAACGAAGTTCTTCACAACCTCGAAGGAGGTATTGTCAACGGTAACGTGGGTTCCAAGACGCTGCGACTGTTTGTTTGTTGACACTAAGTATTTCGTCTTATCTGCATTCACTGACAGACCCATTCGACTTGACTCTCTTTCTAATCTGGAAAATGCTGCACTGACTTCGCGCGTATTATGACCAATGATATCTATGTCATCAGCATACGCAAGCAGCATAACACTCTTGTAGAATATTGTGCCACTACGTCTCAGATCAGCAGCTCGGATGATCTTTTCCATCATTAGGTTGAAAAAGTTGCACGATAAGGAATCACCTTGTCTGAAACCTCGTTTGGTAATAAATGGTGGGGAGAGGTCCTTCCCGATTTTAACTGCGTTGCTACTCAGTGTCATCCTGCAAAGTCGTATTAGTTTTGCAGGAATACCAAATTCAGACATGGTGGAGTACAGGTGCTTCCTTATTGGGCTGTCGAAGACGGCTTTGTAGTCGACAAAAATATGGTGGGTGTCGACTTGTTTTTCTTGAGTCTTCTCCAATATTTGTCGTAGCGTGAAAATCTGGTCGATGGTGGACTTTCCAGGTCTGAAGCCACACTGATAAGGTCCGATCAGTTTGTTTACAATGGGCTTCAATCTTTCACATAAAACGCTTGACAAGACCTTATATGCGATATGAAGAAGGCTTATCCCACGGTAATTGACACAGATAGTGTGATCGCCTTTCTTGTGGATTGGGCAGAGCACACTGAGATTCCAATCGTTCGGAATGCATTCTTCCGACCATATTCTGCATAGAAGCTCGTGAATGCATTTAAGTAGAGCTTCGCCTCCGTTCTTAAACAGCTCAGCAGGTAAGCCATCAGCTCCCGCGGCTTTGTTATTTTTAAGCCGAGCTATAGCTGTCAGAACTTCATCATAGTCGGGCAGCGGAACCTCGACGCTGTCATCCGCAATTGGGGCTTCCGGAATATCATCTCTATTGGCGGGATTGTTGTCAGCGTCGCCATTTAGAAGCTTAGAGAAGTTCCCTCCATAACGTCAGTGTACTCTGGACATCTGTCACTAGATTCCCGTTTTCATCCTTGCAGGAAGAGGCCCCGGTTTTAAAACCATTGGCAAGGCGTCTTATTTTTTGGAAAAATTTTCGGGCCTCATTCCTGTCACCATACATCTTAATCTTCTCCTGCTCGCGCTTTTCTGCCTCTTTTTTTTCCGCCTGAAAATATCTCTCTCTCTCTCTCTTCCCTCCTCTTTTCTTTGTATCGCTCCTTAGCAGCGCGCGAGTTACAAACGAGGCAATTAATATTAAATTACAAGAAATTGTTTCAAAATATGGAAACAATAAAAACTGAATTTTTATTGCCTCATTGCAACAACCCAAATCATTTAACACTTAAATTCAAATTCATTAATTGCCAAACACATTTGTCAATTCAAAATATGCAGCTAAGCAACTCCAAATATCATGTTACTCTTTTTTTAACTGCACCAACAAACCCAGAGACCCACTTAAGTGTTTTGTAACTTCATAAACATTTTGTAATCTTCGTTGTACTGCAACGAAGAAAGAAGAAAAGAAGAAATTCTCATACATTGATATGTTTGTATTGATAAACTATTGGTATATTTTAAGTAACATTTATTCTGTTAGTTGTAAGAAAGTTTAGTTTTAGTTTTGATCTGAATAAAAGAAGTTGTGTTTTAAAAAACATAAAGTGTCTTTTATTAAAAAGGACTTTATAACTGGCGCAGTCGGTTACAAATAATTCCGAAGAATTATTAAAAAGAACTTAAGAACTGGCTACAAATAATTCCGAAGAATTATTAAGAAGAACTTTATTAAAGAAAATTATCTAAAGTTTTTGACTAAATTAAAAAGTGTCCAAAATGAATTCGGAACAACTTCTTACCACTATGAACAACCTAGAAGAGGTCATAAAAAAACAACAGGAGCAGATTCTCCAACAACAAAATATTATACAACAGCAGCAGCAACAAGAGCAACAATTTGCACAACACCTACAAACACATCAACAATCGACATTGTCAATGCTACAACTACCTCCAGCAACAATTCTCGATCAATTCAGAGCAGTCAAACCATTTGGAAAAGGACATGTTCTTACTTCTTTCATCAAATCAGTGGAAAAAGTGATGCAACTATGTGGTCAAAACCAGGATTTGTACAATTTTGGATTGCAGATCATCATCAACGAAAAACTTTTAGGAGAAGCTGGGAATTGCGTCAGGACACTAGGAGACAACGCAACATGGGATGAAGTCAAGGAAAAGCTGAGACAACAATTTCAACCAAGAAAAACTTACTCAGAGGTATTCAATTATTGTAGGAATATTAAGGTATCAAATTTAAGAGAATTATTTGAAATATTTAGCAGTGCAAAATACGAAATAAACGAAATATTCGAATACGACATTGTGAAACCAAATATTTATAGTGCAAATCACGTTGACAGAGACTTAGCGGATATTTTGTTAAACAAAATTGACGGACAATTTAGGGCAAACATCGACAATTGCAATTCACTTAACGATATAATAAATAAATTCACTTTACTAAGAATACTGGATGACCCAAGGACAATAGACTATAGGCACAAAAAACAAAATCAAAATAACAATAGTTCTGGTCAATATCAAATAAATAGAAATAGTTCTGGACGCTATATTCAAAATAATAATTCTGGACGATATCCACAAAATAATAATTCTGGACGATATCCACAAAATAATAATTCTGGACGATATCCACAAAATAATAGTTCTGGTCGATATATTCAAAATAACAATTCAGGACAATACAGACAAAACTATAACTCTCAACAACCCAGACAAAATCTGCAGAGCCAAAGAATTGAAATTGAAAACATTCAGGAGGACGACATAAATTTTCAAAACGAGCCTCGGAATGTAAACTGCCAATAATAAAAATTCACATTGGTAACGAGAATATAAAATGCTTAGTTGATACAGGCTCAACTACAAGCATTGTACAACCTAACGTGTTAATTAATTTTCCACTACAAAAACTAAAGGAACCAAAAATATTTTCGACAATTAATGGTTTAAACAAAATTACCAACGAAAAAATTACTCCAATACCAAGAGAATTTCAAAAAGCAGGAACCATATCTTGGAAAGTGGTTAATCTTCATAATCGAAATTATGATGCTATTATAGGGCAAAATGTATTAACAACTTTACAAGCAAGAATTGATCTGGAAAACAGGTTTCTAGAGATAAAAGGGAATAAAATATTTTTTTTAGATAGTCTGTACCCATTCGATATCGAAAGTATACAAACGTTAGAACCCATTAGTAACCGCTTAATGGAAAATATAAATTTAGATCATATTAATTCAGAAGAAAGATTAAAGTTACAGAATCTTTTACAACAATTTGAAGATTTATTTTACTTTGAAAACGATAATTTGTCTTTTATCCATGAAATCCAACATGAAATAATAACTAAAAACTGTCAGCCTATTTACTCAAAAATATATAGATATCCACGAGTTCACGAAGTCGAAATTGAAAAACAAATCTCGGAAATGCTAAAACAAGGCATAATAGTTGAAAGCAACTCACCTTTCAATAGCCCTCTTTGGATTGTCCCCAAAAAACTGGACAATTCGGGTACAAAAAAGTGGAGAATCGTAATCGATTACAGGAAATTAAATGAAATCACACTTTGTGATAAATTTCCAATTCCAAATATCGAATCAATTTTAGATAAATTGGGCAGGGCACAGTATTTTACTACATTAGACTTGGACAAAGGGTTTCACCAAATTTTAGTGAAACCCGAAGATAGAAAAAAAACAGCTTTCTCTACTCCTTTCGGACACTTTGAATTTACCAGGATGCCTTTTGGATTAAAAAATGCACCTGCAACATTTCAAAGATTGATGAATTCAGTCCTGAGAAAGCACATTAACAAAATCTGCGTAGTATATTTAGACGATATCCTCATCTTCAGCACAAGCTTAGAAGAACACTTAGAGAATATCAGACAAGTATTTAACACACTACGTAAGGCCGGTTTAAAAATCCAAATAGACAAATGTAATTTTATGTGTAAAGAAACACAATATTTAGGACACATTTTAACATCGAAAGGTATAAAACCAAATCCGGATAAAATAAGCGCAATAAAAGACCTGAAATTACCACAAACCCAAAAACAAATAAAATCGTTTTTAGGAATTACAGGCTACTACAGGAAATTCATCAAAGATTATGCTAAAGTAGCATACCCAATAATAAAATATCTTAAAAAGGATTTAAAAGTAAATGAAAATTATCCAAACTATATTTCAGCATTTGAAAAATTAAAAACAATCATTACTGATTACCCCATCCTAAGATACCCAAATTTCAATAAACAGTTTAAACTCGTCACCGATGCAAGTAATTTTGCTTTAGGCGCTGTTTTGATGCAGGACGGTCACCCTATCTCCTATGCGTCTAGAACACTTAATGACCACGAAAAGAATTATGCAACGGTAGAAAAAGAACTTCTTGCTGTAGTTTGGGGAGTGCAGTACTTTAGGCCATATTTGTTTGGTAAAGAGTTTATTCTTCATACTGATCACCAACCACTGAAGTGGTTACAAGCCAAACACTCAGGAAAGGATATAAATCCAAGACTCCAACGTTGGCTAATACAACTTGGAGAATATGATGCTAAAATCGATTATATTAAAGGAAAAGATAATAAAATAGCAGATTTTCTTAGTAGAATTGATACAGGAAGCCATGAGATAAATTACCTAGAAAATGATGATAATGATTCTTTGGAAGTTCAAACAGTTCACTCTCAAGAGGAAGAAGCATTAGATCATATACCCATTTTAGATACCGTTGTGAACAGATTTAAGACACAAATAATTCTCGTAGAACATAAAACTCAAGAATTTGAAATTATAGATGGCAAGAAACGCATATATATTCAACAGGAAGAAATACCACACGATATTTCCGACATACTAAGAAGACATATTAAAGATGGAAAAACGGGAATCTACTCATATTTAAATGATAGATTTTACCATCAGGTACAATTAAAAATAATTGAAATGTATTCTCAATACCATAGAATAAAATTTGTTAAATGTAGTCACCTTGCTAAAGATATGAGGGACGAACACGAAACACTAAAACAAATTTCTTTATATCATACAAAAGAATCTGGTCATTCAGGCATAGAAGCAACTTACGAAGGAATAAAAAGAAAAATATTTTTCCCAAACTTAAAGGTCTTCATAACAAAAGTAATTAATAACTGCAATATTTGTACTGGAGCAAAATATGACAGAAACCCAATAAAAAAGAAATTTGCAAGAACAGAAACACCAACTGATGTTAACCAAATAATCAAAAGACTAAAACCATAACAAAACGTAACGAAAAAAGAGAAGACTACACAGAAAATAGAGAGCGAGGGTTCATAAAAAACTACTCAAATCTGAGACATAAAGAACAACCAAAATACAGAAATTATTAAATTTGCAGATACCAACCTTGGGGCTCGCAACAATAATAATATTGCTAACAACGACAACAACAGTAATGGGAATGCAAATCAGCCCGATTTATGAAACATCTGGATACGTTAAAATTAAACTAAACCAGGTAGAAATAGTAAACCAAACAACCACTGTAATACACATTATAAACACAAACACAATTATTGATATTTTAAATAAAATACAACTTAACATTGACCATTTTAATGAAAATAGTAAACAACTTTTGCAAAATGAAATAGATTTAATAAAATCAAAAATTCGTACAATTATTCCAAACAAAACCAGAACAAAGAGAGGATTACTTAATTTCGTGGGTTCAGCTCACAAATGGCTTTTTGGCACTATGGACAATGACGATAGGGAGGAAATTCTGGAACGCTTAGAAATATCAAATAAAAACTCGCACAACGCAATAGAAACAATTAACGAACAAATACAATTAAACTCACATTTTAATGATACGTTCAATATTTTACAAACAGCTATAGAAGAGGACAGAATAAAAATGAAATCAACTGTTCTAAATATAAAATCGCAAAATAACGAAATTTTAAGAAAATTGCTTTACACCGACCAGCTGTTGAAACTTAAACACCTAATAAATAAAAATAAACTGGCAATTTCAGTCCTTGGAAGGACTTTGACCTAGCTTCTATTGATCAATTGTGTTGTGCGTGTTATTAAATGTTTGATCACAAATGACCGAGCACTGGACCTACGTGTTTTATGCCGACTCCGAACGGCTTATGTTCTCAAGAAGCTTTACATGGCAATTTTTTACTCTCTGAGGTTTGCCATTGTCTGCAGAGAGGTGGCGACCGAACAGAAAAATTAATTCAATTGAAAAAACTTTCTGTCTGAGCTGGAATTGAACCCGGGCCACCGCGGTTCCTTAGCTTAGGGGCCACGCACTCTACCCACTAGGCTACGGCCGCCACCTAGAAACTTAAACACCTAGAAAGAAAAATAGACCAAATTCAAGATAATATAGTAGCAGCAAAAAATAACATAGTCCACTCAAGTATATTGACTTCGTCAGAAATAGAAACATTTAATATAGATTTTTATAAACTGAAACTTCTCAAGGTAGGAATAATGGACTATAAAGACAATAGTATTATTATTGCTATACAGATACCACAATCATATATAAGGACAGACCTTAACATAATAACACCAATTCCGAATTCGAAGTTCATGCAAATAATTCAAAATCAAGAATTCGTTATAAATTACAATAATCAAACATTTACTTTCGAAGAAAATGTAACGCTAAAACATTTAAAGAAAAGTAAAAATTGTATTTTAACAAATAATTGCGAATATAAATTTAATAAAAAACAGACACACAACTATTGGACGAACAAACAATACTAGTAACGAATGCATACAACCTCGAAATAATACAAAATTGCGATAATAGAAACATTACTCTTACAAAAAATAATTTAGTAACATTTAGTAACTGTAAAATACAAATGGGGGAGGAAAACTACGAGAACCACATAGAAATAATCCAAGACAGATACTTTTACTCGAACGAAAATACAATTAATAAGACAGAAATAGCACCCATTCACTTCAACAATATCATTACAGAACATTATAATAATATAAGAAAAATCGAAGAACTAAATTATCGTAAGAACATCTCTTATGGAATAAATGTAACATTAGTTTTAATTATACTTGCTGCAATATTTATGTTAATAATGTTTAAGAAAAATAAAGTTAAATTTGTAAACAAACAAAAATTTATAACTAATGAGATCCAGGAGAATCTCAGATCAAATGGGGGAGGAGTTACAAACGAGGCAATTAATATTAAATTACAAGAAATTGTTTCAAAATATGGAAACAATAAAAACTGAATATTTATTGCCTCATTGCAACAACCCAAATCATTTAACACTTAAATTCAAATTCATTAATTGCCAAACATATTTGTCAATTCAAAATATGCAGCTAAGCAACTCCAAATATCATGTTACTCTTTTTTTAACTGCACCAACAAACCCAGAGACCCACTTAAGTGTTTTGTAACTTCATAAACATTTTGTAATATTCGTTGTACTGCAACGAAGAAAGAAGAAAGAAGAAAAGAAGAAATTCTCATACATTGATGTGTTTGTATTGATAAACTATTGGTATATTTTAAGTAACATTTATTCTGTTAGTTGTAAGAAAGTTTAGTTTTAGTTTTGATCTGAATAAAAGAAGTTGTGTTTTAAAAAACATAAAGTGTCTTTTATTAAAAAGGACTTTATAACTCGCGTTACAACCGACTGCAGGGTGGCTTTGTAGGCGGCGTCTTTCTCTGCAGTGGCGTCGCGACACTCCTGGTCGTACCACTGGTTTCGGCGAGGGCGTTGGTAGCCAATCACTTCTTCAGCAGCCGCACGCATGGAGTTGGAAATGTGTGTCCACTGCGCGCATATATCATCGATTGGAGGAGTGCTTTGAAGCAGGAGTGAGAGTCGAGTGGCGAAAGCATCGGCTGTCTGTTTCGATTGCAGCTTGTCGACGTCTAGCTTTCTCTGTGTAGGGTTGCGTGTATTCTTAGCTGCGCACAGACGTGTACGGATCTTGGCTGCAACAAGATAGTGATCCGAGTCAATGTTTGCACCACGGATCGTGCGTACATCCAATACACTGGAAGAGTGCCTTCCGTCGATCAAAACGTGATCAATTTGATTTTTTGTTTTTTGATCAGGGGACATCCAGGTGGCTTTATGAATATTGGGATGCTTGAATCTAGTGCTACTTACGACCATGTTTCGTGCTGCGGCGAATTCAATCAGCCTCATTCCGTTATCGGAGGTGTTGTCGTGGAGGCTGAACTTTCCGACTGTTGGACCAAAAATATTTTCCTTGCCCACCTTAGCGTTGAAGTCACCAAGCACGATTTTTACGTCGTGGCGGGGGCAGCGCTCGTAAGCATTTTCAAGGCGCTCGTAGAAAATTTCCTTGATCTCATCGTCCTTGTCTTCTGTCGGAGCGTGCGCACATATTAGGCTTTTATTGAAAAATATAACCTTGATGCGGATTATGGCAAGTCGTTCGTTCACAGGTGTGAATCGCAGGACGTGGGGCCGTAGTCTCTTGCCAACTACAAATCCGCATCCAAACTCGTGCTTCTCCGCATGGCCGCTGTAGTAGATATCACAGGGTGCATGCCGAATGCAACCCTGTCCCTTCCATCGCATTTCTTGGATAGCAGTGATATCAGCTTTGTATCTTTCCAAGACATCAGTCAGTTGGATAGAGGCACCTTCCCAATTAAGGGTTCGGACATTCCAGGTGCATATCCGTAAATCATTATCAGTTTTTCGTTTGCGGTAGTCGTCATCAGATTTGGGGATCATTTTTCTTCTATTCTTATTTGTTTTCATTGAAATTGGTTTTTACGGGTGGGCTTCAAACCCGACGCACAACCTATTTTAAGCCTAGGGAGGCCCGCCGCTCAGATTAGCCGCCAAACTACCGGTTGTCAGTTTTGACGTTGCCCAGGAAACACCACGTGGAGGTTTGAGTCGACTTGAGGCGATTTCACAAAGCTTATGCTGGCCTCGCCAGGTTGAGACAGTCAGACATGTTACATTGTTCCATCGCCCCCAGTTTCCCAACAAAAAAAGCAATAAGTCAAATAAAAAACAGTTTATGTATTTATACGGCCACAGCCCAATTTATAATAGCAACAAACGACGGAAGGCCGAAACAACAACAATATTTTAAATTTTTATATAGATACATATATAAAAAAAAATTAATTCTGTCACTCTATGCCACATTGTAACAAAAAATAAGTGAATTTTTCCATTCATTAAAATGTTAACCATTTCCAACACATATAAAGATATAGGCCCATTATTATAGTCAAAATAAAGACGACTTTAAATTTAGTGCAAGCTTTTTGACAGCATATTATATTGAAAAACTGTCAAAAATGCTTATACTAAATTTAAAGTCGACTTTATTTTGACTATGATAATGGGCCATAGTTTATAAATAGATTTACGCTTTTATCGTTTTTTCGTAGTTTCAAAATACGTTCCGTATAAGTTGGGTATAACAACTAGACCTGAATTCAATTATAAAAGCAAATATTTAAAAAGGTTTTAGCACCGATAACATTTTTAAAATTATTTGATCTCTCAATCTTTTATTTTGTTTTTATTAGTTTGCTTTTATCTGAATCAAGAATATTTCACATTTTGTCGAATTTTTTATAAACAAGCTTATGAAATTTTAATCGCTCAGTTATAATTGCAACCTAATTTACTGTTGTTTTTTATATGTCCTAGGAATTATTTTTTGTATGATAACGTTAAGCATATCAGAAAATTTGTTCTACACCTGCTGACTGACGTGAAACCCCTCTTATATTCATTCCAGAATTAATTTGATAAGAAAAACAGAACTTACAGTGCAGTATCTCATAGAACATGGTGGTTGTTTTCCATTAATTTAAATACCAACCATTTGCAGTTAAAATGTGTATTTATACAAAATATTCATTTCAGAATAAATTTGATAAGAAGAAAGGGAGAATTTAAAATACTTTATAAATTTCAATAACAATACGTTTACAGAAAAGCTATATTGTGGTATACTTTACACCAGAGAAGTATGTAAATAGCAACACATTATTTCAACATCAAACCCAATTAGATAGCATCCCTTTTTATTCCGCCCTAGTTGATTTAGAACATTAACATAACATAACGAGATGGCAACATTGTTTTTTCATATATCTATCGCTCTTGGCAACGTTTATTTTTGTCGAATTACTTGTGGACAAACTGAAATATAAAGCCAATGCAAACTATGATGAATACCAAGATAAAGCAAAAGTACTGACGTACTTAGTACCCTCTGATTTATATGAAAATTTCATACAAGCTTATATGTACGAGTACCTTGGTACCCTTCGCACTTTTTGTTTCTTTGCACTTCATACGTAAACAAACATCCAAATTTTGGCCACACCCATGGTATAATTATTTGACAAGGTAGCCGTGACAGTTTTTTGGCAATTGGTAGTTGTCAAAAACAACGAAAGGAGTTGTAGTTTGGTGCTGTTGACTAGCTATGGGCTTATTTTTAACTTTTCTTTGATTCATTAAATTTGTTCGCGAAGTTTATTGGAATGCTTTTAGTTTACTGCGATTGACTAATTTTGACAACTACCCATCGCTGCTCTTGAGAAAAAAGCTAGTCTACGCTACTACCTTGTCAAATAATTATACCATGGGCCACACCAAGAGAAAAATACGCAGTCAAAAATATGTAAAAATCATACAATTGTTTCATTCTTGCGTACACGAACCCTTATATTTGCGCTATTGTCGCCAGTCAAATTAGAAATAATTCTATACCGGCGATAGCAACATTGCCATGTAGCTGCGACATTTTCACCAAATTCACCTCCATAAGAAAAGCATGTTAAATAATCTTTTGTCGCGTCGTAAATTTGTAGTCGTCTGGAATGTGTTCAGTGCATAAAGCTATAAAAATAAAATTGTGCTAGTACGGAAAATATGGTACCTCGCATGGCAAAATTAGACAAGGTAGTGTTAAGGCCCAGTTATAATAGACGTAACGTAATGTGGTCTAATGTCAATTGAGTAGTGTGTTCTTTCACTTATTGTTTCAAACAATACTTTCTTATACAAGTGATTATAATAAACGTAACTTAATGTAACGGGACGTAAAGATCCGTTGGATTTCGATTTCTACGTTACTTTACATCACGTCTGTTCAAAGAGCAACTAAACATTGAGGTTAGATTCGATTATTTCGCTATTTTATATTGTTGAACTACGCTTTTTGTTGAGTTTTCGTTATTAATGTGATAGTTCTATATATCCACAGCTATGGATGACGAAGTTTTCATTGTACTTGTACAGGAACGTACAGGAACTGCCTGGCTACTGGCTATTATAATTGCTACAAAGTTTTGTTACATTACGTCCCGTCACGATGACAATTGTCAACATTACGTTACTTTACATTACTTCTATTATAACTGGGCCTTTAGGGCGGAGAGCCGGTGACCGAAACTGTCAAAACGAAGTTGACATATCATACAAAATCTGCAACTAATGAGAATGTAATATGAAAGCAAAAATTGGCAAAAATACCAAAATGGCTGTGTTTGACAATTATGGTCACTAAGAAAGAGAGCACATTCAGCAATAACACTACCTTGTCTAGTTCTGCTATGGTACCTCGTACGTGAAGAATAGAAACGTACCCAAAATGGTACGAAAGTACGTACTTGTACAACCTTGAAGAGCTGCAAGACAACCGTCGTCAAACGAAATGCAAACGTAATTTTTCACAAATGGCAGGCAGAGTGTTAATCCTATTTAATGTATTTTAGTTAATGAATGTAGCAAATATTGTACATTAAATGTGACGTACGTAATTCAGTTTATTGAAAAAAATGTAAAATTTACAAAATATACGTGAATTACTCAGCTTAACAGTTAAAACGTTGACACAAAATCTTGTAAGATTTGAAGCTGAACAAGTCAGAAAAATCACCGCAGTTTACTTGGCACCATTCAAAGATAAGGATTTGAAGCTGTGAACAAACATGACGCAAGTCAAGGAACTACATTTGGGAAAGGCGCTAGAGGATTTGGACAAACTTACGGTTATTCCCGATGTTCGCATCAAAAAAATGCAAATGTGAGCTAAATGAATTTATCTCCAACTGCCTTAGAGCTAATAACTTTTAATAATAACCAAAGCCTTCTAGAGTCAGCGCGAAAGTTGTTCAGAGAAGCTGAGAAATACTATATTGATGGTGACGAGGAGCTGGCCTACGTCTTTTACATGAAGTATTTTAATTTACTCTCATGCATACACCAGAAAACTGACTACCAAATTCATAAGCAATCCGTTAAACAGATGCTTGGTGGTAATTCCTCGCATAAAGGCACAATGGATAAGCTAGAACTGCTAAGTAAATCGCTGAGTAAACGCTATTCAAAACTGACACCGTTAACTGAGCACTCTGATATGCCGATCTCACCAAATGGACGACAACGTACATATAATGAGCTGAGTGCAGCCGAGAAATTTGATCGCCTTAAAGCTGCAGATGCTGTCGAAAAACAAGAAGTTGCATTGAAATCTAAGTCGCTTATCAGTTGTGCTGAATTGTTTAAGCGAACTCAGGAGAATAACGTGCTGATTATGGATTGTAGGCCTAGTAAAGATTACGAGTATTCTCATTTGACCTATGCGTGGTCTTTCAATGTATCGGAAGAACACATAATAGCGGGGTAAGATAAGCAGTTTTATAAGAAAATATGTAATATTTATTTTCTTGCACCACAGTATGTCAGCTGGAAAGCTGCAGGACAAACTGGACAACACCGGTAGAGTAATGTGGTCAGCGCGCTCTGTAAAGAATCAAGTTGTTCTTATGGATTGGAATTGTAAGGATGAAAGCCCACCACAAAATTCTCCAATAGCAATACTTCAAAACATACTCCAAAAAGTAAGTAAAACATAACTAGAGTGGAAGTGGTTCTTATGTTTTCTTATGCAATTGATAGTGGGATCCCGATGTTATTTATCGTTCGCCCATCAAAATACTCGAAGGTGGTTACGAATACTTTATAATGATGTATCCAACACTTTGCACAAATCCTACCGTGCAAGCGCCACAACCAGCTGAAGATTGCATTGAACTTATCGACGATATTGAATATCCATCTATACACGATATTACAATGAAAGATGATGTAGAAAATTCCCTAAAATCTAATACAATAAGTCCACCACGTAGTACTTCTGCTGATATAGCAAATAGTGCCAGCTTTACCGCTATAGAGCGACCGCCAAGCATTGATCGTACCAGTAAGTTGGCAGCGCTAAAAACTTACGATCAACAAAAGCAAAAACCAATTGTTGAAATTCTGAAGGAACAAACAGATTTGCTAGAGCGTGCGCATGAAAATGATGTTGAGCTAGAGCTGGCAGCAAAAAAATGGCAAACAATATTCGAAAGAACCAAAAGTAAGACAAATGTTGATCTGACAAATTCAGAGCAAGAGTTGCTCTACAATTTAATGCAGCTAGAAAGTACTGCGGAAGACTATGTGAGTATAAATGAACTCATAATTAAATTTTTATTAAAAATATTATTTTTGTTTATAGAAAGTGGAAAACAATCGTTTGCGTGACGAGCTTGACAAATATAAACGTCTTGAACTGCAACAGCAACAACAAGATCTGCTTTCGCCAAAAGAAGTGGCGAATTTAGAAGAAACAACTAAACACATTGAGACCAAGTTGCAGCAACGTCAAAAAGTCGATGAACAACATGAGCGGGAGCGTCAGCAACGAGAACAGCAATTGGCACTGGCTCGTGAAAACAAACGCCATATGAAGCCACCAATAATTGAGGATGAAGAAATTTCGCAACCCAAAATTCCACAATTTGATCGTTCAGTAAAGCCACAAATTCAAACGGCAGCAATCTCGCCAATATCAATGCCAATAGCCCCATTCCGTATGGAACGACATCGTGACTTTTCACCTGTGCGAGGTGGCTCAATGGTAATGTATTAATAAATATGAATGTGCTTTCAAATATTAGTATCATTTGGCAAAGAGTCTAATTACTTAGAGAATATTTCGCAAATGATTGTTTAGAAAAAGTGTCACTTAGTTTAACGAAATATCACACACATGACTAAAAAAAATGAATGGTGGTTTTAGGCAAAAGCTATGGAAATTAAGGCATGTTTTAGAAGATGTTTTATTACACTCATGAATATTAGCGGTTGATGAACAAATTGGCATTAAAAAATTCCAAAATTTTTTTGAATTTTATCTTAAAAATTAAAAGTCCCTATTCCGATTCCCCGGGAAAAATCATTCAGAATTGGGCTTAAAGTTTTTATATATAAAGATGGCGCTGAAGATGGTGTGCTTAAAAAAAGGTGAAAATCGGGCCGCATCCATAGCTCGGCTCCAGATTGTCTGAAAAAACAGAATGCATTCGAAAGTAGACCTTTGAATACACATCATTTACTAAAATGGAATGAAAATATGAAAAATTAAGAAAATTATGAAGCGTGAAAACAAAAACAAAGAATGTAGGTTATTTTTGACCATATTTTTTCTAGTAAACACTAGACAAATTATCCAAAGACGCTAATTTTGCTAAATGATATGTAGAATTACATTATAAATAATTTAAAAAAAAATATAATCGGTCGATTAGTTTGCTTGCAATAGTGCGGCCCGTTTTGAAAAAGTATGTTTCGAGAAAAACGCATTTAAAGTTACTCTGGCGCATCGGGTTTAAAGCGCTGTAGAATCTGTATTATAAGTGGGATTGATATTAATTTTTTTTTCATATTCTTAAATAGTTTTACAACAATAATCAATTAAAAACAAAAATTAAATTTTCAAAAAAATAGTTTGCTTAAAACCTTCCTTAAGACAAAATTTATTTTATTGAGTGTGATTGTAACCGTAAATCTGCCTATTGTTTTGGTATTAGATATATATCCGTATCTTCCAAGACTCAAGGGCAGCTTTCAGAGTGTAATTTTGCTAATTTTAGTTTTTGCACCGTAAAAAGTGGTTGAGATTTTATACGAAAATACATACCTAAAGCCTTCTTCAAGACTTTTAAATATGCAGGAAGACTTTTAAAAAAATGAGCCCTGCTGTATCCTCCATACCCGCTTTTATCTTTTTTCTATAGTTATGTCCTAGGAAGGCATGTCTGCCAAATGAGCTGCATCAAAGTATAACGTTCTATGAAGTAATCGAATTGTCTGCTGCTCAAATGTTCGGTTGTTTTATAGAACTCTTTTACTGCGCATTGCCAAAACATCGCAAGACAGGTGCAGTGCAGAAAAGCAGTAGCGATGCATGGGATGCGCAATATTGCGCTACGCCGAACAAACCCATGCCTAAAGAAAAAAGATATAAGCGGGTATCGAAGCGGGTATCGAAGCGAGCATGTCAGCTGAACTTCAAACGCATGTTGCCGGAAGACATACAGCAGGGCTTTTTTTGCATACTTTTTTCGCCTACTACGGCGAATTACAACAATCATGAAAATATTGAAGTTGTTGTCCCTTACAATTAACCGGAATTTTGCTTTAGCAAACATGATACATCTACACTTAGAAGTAAAGAGGAAGTTTATAAAATTTCAAAAACTGGACTTCTAAACTTAGCATTAAAATTATAACCTGCCACATTTCTTCCATCGGCAAGCCTACTTATGGAAAGGAAAAAATTTATGGAAATATTTTTCAATTTGTTTGATGTAAAAGACTTCCATTACTTTTAATACCAACTCAAAAATGCTTTTACAATTTTTTTTGTTTTTTTTTTTTTTTTTTTTTTTTGTTGATAAAAGAGATTGTCATCTTTCATTTGATATCCATATTGTCATGTTTTAAAGGTTTTAAGTATTTAAATACATTTTTTAAATAATTCCTTTTTGTAACTTAAAAATCCTTTTAATAAAAATCCTGATGTTCTAGAGAAAAAGTGAGAACGTACAATCCTTTGTCTCTAGTTTACGTGTATATGGTTTACTTCGTGTGTGAAAAGTGCTTTCGTACGGTGTTGTAGCATGTCTTTGAATGATTCTTATGTTATCAGAGCATATGCTTTAATAAATATATTTTTTTAATTATTGCTTCAATATTTGCTTCATTAATCCTCTGTTTTGTAGGTTTATTGGGATGAAAGGAATTTCATTATTATAGCAAATAATGCGCAAAAAATTTTTAATAATTGTCTGGTTTCTTATAGCTTTTTGTGCTTTTTTGTCAAAAAATAGGTTCTTAGATTTAGGGGAATGCTTAAAGGGCAACATTATGAACAAAATGCCATAAGGTTCATTGAAATTGAATCAATAGATAAAAAATAAATAAAGAACACATTAAACTATGTGTTTTAAACACTAAACATTAAACTAAAAATTTTTTGATAAATTTATACGTATGTATATTTAAATTTACCTTAAGAACATATTTTTTAGTTCACGCATACATTTTTTTTTTGCGTGCATTGAAAGAACTAAGTAACGCATTTTTGAAATTTGACCGTTTGAAATGCCAGAGCGAACTGTGGTGATTTCTTGTATGCCTAAGCTTTATATGCGTGTGAAAGTACAAAAGCTTATCTGCAAATTTGTGCGCGTTAGAGCACGTTGTTACCCGAGAAACAATTTCATATTTTGTGTATGAACGAAGGCCGAATCGGGCACTCGTCAGTTTATTGTGTCCGAATATAGTCGCTCGTTTTTGAACACTTTATTGATATAATACAGACTAACTACGGTACTAGATATTTCAGGTGGCTTTCGAGGTACTTGTTGGGTATGTTTCGGTAACATTATAGTTAAGGGATAACATTATAGTTACGACTGAGGCCAGTTTTGATACATATCAGCTACTTTATTGGCACAATATATAAATTGTTTTCTAGGGTCCTGTTCGCTGAAGCTCGTTTGTATTCGGCTTGATGTCAATGTGCGATTAATTTTTTTCATAAACTTCGCATTTTTTCGTTACTGCTTGTAGCTTTTAAAAATAAAATTGAGTCTGGTACTCGGGACTTTTGAGCTTTAGTAATCTGGTACGGACACAAATTGTTTCTCGTGCTAAACTCAGAAGCTAAACCAGTTCGTGCTAGATCAGAAGAACCTGGTTAGTCTTAAACCAATACTTTTAGCAGACGAGACTAGAGAATACTGAATTTAAAGGAATTTTAAAATAAGTATTGCGCAAAAATTTTAGTTGATTTTTTGTTGTAGAAAACGGTTCAGTGAAAAAAAGTCCAATAAAATAACGTCCAAAATAAAAGTAAAGCAAACCCCACAATGTATTTTGGACGACATAAATTTAAATAACGCCCAAAATTATAAATGAAATAAAGCCCAAATAAAATTAAATAAAGTCCAAATCGAAATTAAATAACACCCCAAATACTTCTAAAGGAAACTATTATGGGTTTTAACGCACAAACCTAAAAATTAAATAAATCCCAATAAAAATTATGGGAGTATTCCTGGTTGGAAGGCTGTTTTTGGACCCTTTTTGAAAAGCTTCTCATTTAAAAACGCAAAGAGTTATTTAAATTCTGTTTTTTTTATTGTATTAAGAACATACTAAAATAAATAAAATTTTACGAGGGCTGTTCAAAAAGTTTTCGGCCTTCAAAGTTGGGCGTCGACTTCAGATCATCTGAAATAGAAAAAGTAAACGGCGTTAGATTCAGTACAGATGTAATTCTGGTCCTTACCTCAATCATAATTTTGCGATTATTTTTTACAAAATGGCGGTCATTGAAAAATGAAAAACCTATTTTGGGTCTTTTGTTTTTGTAGTTTAGTGTAAAAAAAAATAGTAAAAAATTGTTTAAAATTGTGATTGAGGTAGGGACCAGAATGGTGACAATTCTGCGTAGATTGTACTTTGTTTCATCAAAATCGATTTAGAACTACGGGCGCAATCTGGGCCGCAAGCTCGAAAAACGTGGTTTCGAGATAAACGCGTTTAAGTTTGAAGATTAAAAATTTGAGCATGCAGTTTTAGAACTTCGACAATTCTGCGTCGATTGCACTTAGTTTCATCAAAATCGGTTCAGTAAAACCGGAGAAAAGTGACTTCGAAGTTGAAAAACGTGATTTTGAAAAAACTCAGAAAATTTTAGGCAATAAAACATTTTTTTTTTAAAAAATACATACATATATCAATCTTCAATGCCAGCCCCATAAAGAACTCCTTCATCTTCTTCAAAAAATGGGGACTCCAGCGGCTCTTTGTGCTCTTCGGGCAGTTCTACCTTCTTTTGATGCGGCGAATTCCATACGGCGATGCTTTTTTAAACTCGATTTTTCCTTCACATTTGGCGCATATCACCACATATTAGCAATCACCTAGAAAACTGTATAAAACTCCAAAATGCAACTCTCCGTTCTGTTGTCAATGCTTATGTCTTCGTTTTCATTATTTTTAAATTTTTTTGCCGATGTACTTGTGAATTCTTTCGTGTTGGTTACCACGAAACTGGCGTTTCAAGGGACGAGTTTTTCGATTGTTACCGGTGTATCTTTTATTTTAATTTCTATTACTTTTTCTATCCATTGTCTTTAGCACAAACAAAAATTTTTATCAAAACTGTACTTTTCAAAACTGTATGCGCGCGCGCGTCCGGTTTAAAGCTCAAAGTGAACTAAACGCTGCCAACATTCGAATACCTAAGCTATAAAATGTGTATTAATTTATTTTTAAAATGTGTATTCAAACAAGTTATTACCTACTAAAGAACGCGTTGAACGAAATTCGGTGGTTGCTTCAAACCGTTGCATTTAAAAAGTAGCCAAATTAAGCAAATCGCATTTTGGCGAAAACATTGCTGGACAAAAAAGGCCATACCTCCTAAAGTATTTGGAATTTAAAAAAACCCTTTTCTCAAATACGATATTCTCAAATATCCAAGCTATAAAAATAAATCAAAAAAATGTTTGACCACCAGGATAATAAACTAAGTCTACAATATTGAAATAACTTTTTATTTTTTCCATGCTGGTAACATCCAGTTACGTTTCTACATGAAATTCTGGGTAAAAAACTCCTTAGGACCATATAGCTCCGATGAAATTTTTCCCAGCGAAAATCGTTTATAGATTCCCATATCGAAAAATTTTTTTTATTAGCAGAGAAGTGCTAAAAAATGCACATCAATTTACAGGGGCTACGGATCGCCAAAAAAAATGGTACTCCGGGGGTTTTAGGGTCGCTGATCATAAATTAGTGGTAAACATTTTTAAATTCAAAATGGCAGCTTCGGAAATTCGGACATGACCATATTTAAATAAAAGAATGAAAGTAAAATTCTTCTAAATTTTTTTTTGTTTGTTAAATGTGTTTTTTATAGTTTCTAGAATATACATACATGTTTTTAAAATCGAGATTAAGAAAAAAGAGAAGTTATAACGGTTTTCGTTGGCCTATGTCTAAACTCCCTACAACGAAAAAATAACTTTAAACGCGATTTCATCAAAACTAGTTTTTTTAAAACGATTCGATAGATAATTCGAATTCTTTTGCTTTAATTTCAATGAATCTTATTGCCATTTGTTTGTACTCTTGTCTTTAAGCATCCTCCTAAATTCAAGCACCTATTTCTCTTTTTTTAGACAAAAAAGCGCGCGAAAATCTATCTCCTTTTTAACTTTTTACTCGAACTTTCACCATAATAAAAAAAACCCCGGAGATCTTACGTAGGGGGAATGCCGAATTAATGATCTTTACTTTAAAATTGCATTTGATTTGTTTGTTCAGATACACGAGAAAGGCCATATCCATCGAACCGTTTTGAATGTCTTTTTTTCAATGTCAAATGCCTATATGTCGGCCTTTGTAATCTAGTGTAGAGTGCGCTAGACTATCAACCCAAAGGTCTCTGGTTCGAATCCGGGTTCGGGCTTTTTTCACTTTCTTTGTTCTTGCCTACATTTAAAAACTATGGCAAACTATAAATACACAACTAAAATTGTGGAAAATGTGGAACTAAAGGACAGGAACAACTAAGGGCTGGAAATGCTTGCCGAGGTTAAGCCATAACACTAGCCTCGGTTAAAAGCAGTTTATATTGTCTTTCACGCTTGTTTCGCCTAATCAATAATTCGCGTATGGTTCCAATCAATCCCTCTAAATAATCTATCTCTTTCCTTTCAGGTCAAAGGCCAATTCTTGTTTGTATAAGGCGCATGCCTTGGTTCTTTGATTTTTTTTTTTAAAAAAAACAAAGCCAGAAAATTGTTAAAAACAAAATTCATAGAGTATTTTTTATATTCAATAACCTGTATAAATTAAAAAAAACCTAATAACTTCTTTGAAAAAACTGTTTGAAAAAACTGCTTATTTTCTTGTTACACTTATACCTTAAAAGAATTTGTAAACCTTTATCGATCAAGCAAAGAAAATTCAAGAATTTGTATTTTAGGTATTAGTTTGAAAAGTATTTTGCGGCAAAAAACTAGTCCGTATCTTGTACCCAGTCGGACTTATGACTCTTTGAATTTGCTTTTTAAACTATAATGAAAGTAATCAGAATCTGTTTACAGAACTTTGACATCGCAGGTATAACTCCAAGAAGCCCGTTACCCATTTCTAACCCTTTTTACCAAATGTTAACCCTTTAAAGACATAATTTTCAAAGTTATTTTTTGAGAACGCAACTACATATTCAAAATAATATTCGTATTTAAATTAATTTTTCTAGGCCAAGTAGTTCGTACTTTGGGTGGATCAGTGAACGAGTAGACAGTAAGAAGCAAACGCTCTATGAAATTATTATATAGGAATCTTTAAACGATTTTTCGATGGGAATAATTTTATCGGAAATATATGGTCCCAAGTAGTTTTTACCTCAGAATTTCATGAAGAATCAAAACCTGAATGTTACCAGAATGAAAATTTTCGGCCGGAACAAATGGCTCCTACCTTGATGATCAAATCATCTGCACTGCTTCACAAATGTATAGTTTTCTTTTTCGTAAATGTTTAGTAAATGTTTCGTATACTTTTTGTGTTAGTAAAAATGGAAGGCATTGGCTTAAGATAATGAAAAAATGGTTGAGGCAAGGAAAGGACAATATATTAAATTTGTTTTTAATTACTAAATCAAAAAGCCTAATAAAAAAAACCAGAGAAGATTTTTAAATTTGATCACTTGGAAAATAAACTTATGTTATTTTAAACCCTTCTAAAAAAGTTTTATACAAAAAGTCTTGCCCAATTCAGACAGTTTTGCAAATTTTGTAACGTAACGACAGCACATGTTCTTGCTTATATCTTTAAATCCTTAGGGTCGATTGTTATCATTGTTTTTACTTAATATAGTGCTACTTAATTACTACTATATATTTATAAAAATTTTTTAAAAATAAGACATTTTCATTCTTTTTTTAATATTTCTTCGTACAAATCGTCCGTAACGTTAGTTTGGAAATGTCCATATACGATTTTCTATTTCAAAATATTTACCTGGTATTTGAATAATTTTGTTGGTTGAAAATATAAAACTTATTAATCCATTCTCCACATCATTATCCGTTATCAACAAATGCTCTTTTCTCGAAATCCATTTTACTATTAAACTTTTGTTATCACAATAGGTAGGAATCTCATGCTCTAAGAAATCGAAAATATGCGCATATTACTTGCACTTAAAACTCTAAAATATGCGATATAAACAGGTAATATGCATTAAAAAAATCTTTTTTACTTATATATTTTTATCGGTACAAAAATAAATATTGCATGTAATTTAAAAAGAAAACTATCTTTTTTTAAAATAACATCAATTTAAAAGAGCAACAAAAATATGAAGTGAACATAAAAGTAATAATTGTAAGTAATCGTTTACCAAAAGATGTCGCACTAAATTTAAATGGTTACAAATCAGAAAAAGCAAAAACCACATGCGTTTCTTTTCAAATATACAAAAATATGCGCAATAAACATAAACAGATTTTTTTTTTTTGAAAAATATGCCAAACCATGCATTTATTGCTAAATATGCAACGATATGCATTAACGATTGAATGCCATTTTAAAGGTAATTTCATGATTCGTAAAGATAACTTAACCATTTCAATTTTAAATGGAAATCTCTTATCAAATCTCTTATAAAATTGTAATTTTGGTCAAATCCGTTAATTCAAACAGAATTTATTACGAATAACGACAGGTCACCTTTTTCGAAAAAAGCAAAAAACTTCTTTGGTCGATATCTCAGAAATCTATCTCTAATTTTTTTTTTATTTTTTTTTAGCTTAAGGAAGCACAAGGAATAGGAATTTCACAAAGAGGTCCTGGTTATTTTCGGACTGTAAACTAGTGTAATTAAAGAGATGAGGCTTTCTTCCGGCGCCAAATCATAGTTCATATTTTGATAAAATTAAATTGACAAAAGATTCAAATAAAAACACAACAGCGTATGAACTACTGCATGCAACAAATACCATTACTCCTAGAAAATTCTAAATAATAACAATAATTATGTATTAATAACACACTTAACATAAAACACCAATCCCCGGTATAGTGGAGCTAATTTTAAATATAGATTATTTTGTAGTTTTGATTACCCGCAGCACATAAAGATGTCTTGTAAATTCTGTGCGAATTTAATGTTAAAAGAACAATTGTGAGTAGCTGTTCCATATCACAAACTAAAAATTGCGTATGATTGTGCCGGTTAAAAATACCCTTGTATTATGTTAAAAAAACGTGCAGTTTACTATTTTAAAAATGTTTTTTAAATATAACCTGGCTTGCATCATGAACCGTTAAGCATTGCTGACGCTATGTCTACCATTTTTTCCACCATATCTGCTTCTACGACAAAATTGAAAAAAAACTGCAACACAAATAAAACAGAGCGCAACAATGTGCTCAACATTCAATTTAACATTAAATGAAAATGTACAAACAAATCAATAATATTCGCACAGTCACGTTTTGCGTATTGTTTTTGCCTACGGTTTGTTAACGTGACTCGTCTGCTATTGTATCTAATAAATGTGTGTGTGATATTTTAAACTGTTTCTGCCAAAAGCAATGCACTCAATCCTTAGACTAGTTTAAAATTATTCTTAACTGTTTTACACAAACACACCACAACATTCTTGGCGACTTTTCCTTTCTTCCATTTAACATTTTCTTGATTACCATAGTACTGGTTCGGAATTTTTAAATTCAGTCTGACGCTGTCCTTCCTCAAAGCATGTTGATATTGCCACAATTAAACGTTAACTATTTACAATTATTATTAAAACAAATTCTAATTTCAATATGCTCATAGTCGCAGGTGTTAAGTTTCATTTACCATCCACGCAACGTTTCGTCTATAGCTCCTTGTATCCATTGAAACGAGTATGCGAAAAATATACTTGTAAATTTTTTTTATAAATAGAACACGTATTTTAAGCACAGATGTTAAAAATTAAATTTCTGCTTCTGAAGGGTCGAGGTTTGACTGGCTTGAAGAACCTAGGCAACACGTGCTACATGAACAGCATTATCCAATGCCTCAGCAATACGCAGCAACTTACAGAATACTGTCTAACAGACAAATACAAGAACTACATCGACCGCAGCAATAAAACAAAAGGTCACATTGTCGAGGAAGTGGCGGCTCTCATCAAAGTGTTATGGAATGGGAACTTCAAATGTGTGGCAGGCAAGGATTTACGTGTATGTTACTTGCATAAATTATGAATGTTTTTTTTTGCAAAAGGTTGTTTCTTAAAATAGCTGCTAATTATTTTGAATTTGTTTTTTTTTTCTTCCCCTTAGTACGTCATGGGTCAGTATCAACAAATCTTCCGTGGCATTGAACAGCAAGATTCACATGAATTCCTTACCATACTAATGGACTGGCTGCATTCCGATTTGCAGACATTGCATGTGCCGGAAAAGGCACGCGATAATATAACAGCTTCGGAGCGGGCTTGGTTGGAGTTTACAAAGGCGAAGGAAAGCTTAATCTTGCATCTGTTCTATGGCCAAATAAAAAGCACCGTTAAATGCGTTGAATGCAATAAAGAATCGGCCACATACGAAAGTTTCTCGAATTTAAGCCTAGAATTGCCATCAAATGCTTCACATTTGAGCCAATGTATGGACATGTACTTTAGTGGCGAACTTATACACGGCTGGAATTGTCCGAGTTGTCACCGTAAGCGCGAAGCTGTAAAAAAGTTGGACATTTCGAAACTGCCACCCGTATTGGTGGTGCATTTAAAAAGGTTTGCTTAAAAACTCTCTTTTAGTATATGCATTTATTTTCAACCTACTAATAATCGTCTCTTTGAGTATACAGAATTTTACTCAATTTTATGCAAGTATTTGAGCAAGTGGTGGCCTACTGGTAGAGTGCATGGCCCGTAAGCTAAGAAACCGTAAAGTTTTTGGTAACATAAGCCGTTCGGAGTCGGCATAAAACTCTTAGGTCCAGTTCAAGATCATTTGTGTTTAAACTGGAGATGGGCGCATGCAATATTTTCGAGGCACGGGCACGCATGAGCACGGTGGCCATTTGCACGCACGAACACAAAATTGATTTTTCGTAGTTGTACGAAAACGCACGAAAAAGCAAGATTTAGAACTTTTAAAAGTAACTGATTATTTTATATTAAACACATCTTTTTTAAAGTGTATGTTTCAACTATAAAATATTGGAATTATTATAACATTAGAAAGTGTTTTTATATTTTTACTAGTTTTTAAATAGTTGCTAAAGTGAAAGTAGTAAAATGCACGAACACGGAAAAGCACGCATAACTTTGCTTTTCTTAAGCACGGGCACTCACTAAGTTATTTTTTTAAGCATGTGCACACGCCCATCTCTAGTTCAAACATTAAGAAACACGTACAACCAGCGCCTGTCTAAGATCTTTAGGTGCCCCCGTTCGATCATGCGCCCCAAAAATTTTAATACCCTACATTTTATTAAAAAAAACTAATTTCTGTACGAAATGAAAATTTTGTATATTGAGGTTTTTTTTTATTTGATGAATAATGTGGATATGTTAACCCGAGTAAAAATAACATTTGTTTAGATAATGCCAAACAGCGGCCGTGCATCGGCCGAACAGTGATTATTCTACAATGAAAATATGAAGAAGTTTTTCTTAACTAACTTCACACAAAAAAAATTATTTTGCGCCACACATAAGTGGCGATACTATCAACATCGGCATCGCCGAGAGATTTGTTGTTGCGCATACTTTTGTTGTCGAATAAGAGCGTTGAAAAATTTGGCGGTACAACAACTTAATTTAGGCCTTGTACGGCTGTTCGACCCAACTTTCGAACGCTAGGTTTCTTGAATTATTTGTAGGCCATGTTCGACCCTTGTACGACAGTGTGGCCCATGCTCGCCACCTAATATTTGTACGGATGTTTTAAATATTGCGATATTTGAAATTATTCATTAGAAAGCACCTTTGCGGATGCAAATTGTCCTATGATTTTATCATATTGAATTGAAATTGCTTACATATTCAACCGATATTGTAGTTAAGCGACTTCATTGCTTTTGTTTTATCGAACTTCGAAGATAATTTTTAATTATCTCTAATTTAGAAAAACTGATTTCAGCTAATGCAACCGATCTCCATACCGTTGGCTTTAATGCCTTTAAGAATATCTATGATTCGAACAATATTACGAATTCACCAAATCTTCTTAGAAGAACAAACCTGCTGCTGTGCAATACATAACACTGAAATTAGTTTTGTTTAAAATATTAAGATTTACTAGAGTTCGCTAATGGTCGAAATTCTACCACTTCGCTTTGATTAAGTTCGCTTACGTTCTCAGATGAGCGTAAAAAGAGGAAAAAAAAGTTACTTTATTTCTATTTTTAGTTTGCCCCTCAGTGTTAACGGACGACTTTTTATACAAAAATACGTTGTACTAAGAAAAAAAACTGTTTTAGAAATATCGTCATAAGTTTGATGTCAAAATAATAGAAATTTTTAAAAATGTACTATTTGTAAGAAATTTCACCATCCTCATATACAGCTACGTGAAACTAATTAGGAAGAGTGGTTTCTGATATGTACAGCAATGCATACAATTTTTAAAACGCAACAAAATTCGTGGTAGCAGTACTTTTTAGAAAATGCAACTATATTACAAGTTATTATTTGAGTTATGTTTAGTAGTTTACATTGAGCAAAAATAAATTTTGTGACGTCAGCACCCGAAAAAGCATTATTCAGATGCACCAAGATAGAATATCATGTCGACAAATCGCAGCTGCCTTAAAAGTTTCTAAAACCATGGTAGGCAGTTCTCTTCAATATTTAAAAAAAAAAAATTCGACCATAGAAAAAGTGCAACGCAAACAAAGAAGCCGCGTTACTACTGCTCGAGTAAATAATCTCATTGTCCGAGAATCTAAAAAATCCCCATAAATCTGCAAACGAAGTACGAGTGGCTATCTATGGCGAAAATGAAGCAGCACCATTCGTAGACACTATTAAGAGACGTTTGCATGAAGCCAGACTTTTTGGAAGTTTTTCGCGGAAGAAGTCTCTATTATCTGAACGCAACCGTAAGAATAGTCTTGAGTACGCTAAAAAGTATCGTCATTGGAAAACAAAGGAGTGGAAGAGAGTATTGTTTTCAGACGAAACTAAAATAGAGTGTCGCCCGATGGAAAAAAATATGTCCGCCGCCTAAGATCAAAGGAGTTCGACCCAAAGAACACCCGAGCTACACTGAAGCATGAAGAAAGAAGCATTATGCTTTGGGGTGCTATGGCGTGGTGTCGGCCCACTGCAAAAAAATTTAGGGTCTAATGAACCGGTTCCAATATATTGAAATTCTGGACAATGTGATGCTGCCTTATTCGGACGAAAATATGCCCGTAACTTGCATATTTTAGCAGGACAATGACCCGAAGCACACCGCTCGACTGGTCAAGCAGTGGTTTTCAGATAATTAAGTTACTGTTTTGAAGTGGCCATCTTGCAGTCCGCACTTCAATCCAATTCAGAACTTATGGCAGGTTGTAAAAAAGAAGTGAGCTTGCTCAAGATAGGTAACTTTGATAAAACAAAAAGTTTGGGAAGCGCTTCATAACAGTGTCTGTGAAAATTTAGTGGAGTCTTTGCCTCGCAGATTTTAAGCAGTAATTGACAACGATGGTTGTTTTGTTACAAAATATTTTCAAAAGAATAATAATAAATTATATGAAATATGAAAACTCAAGTGTCTTTAATTGAATGCATGACTTGTTTGATTATGTATTTATAATTTTTTCCAAATTTTCAAAAATACTGTTGAATAATTAATAAAAATGCTTTTACATAAAGGTAATGGACCTATTCAATTTACATTAGACCAACACTCAGTGGTTTTCGTTAACAAAATAACGAATTTTCCTAAAGTTTCTATGTTAATATAGTGTCCCTAATAAATTGCACGGAGCTGTATATTACCTAAAAGAATGATTATTATAGGGTATCCGTAAGAGATAGCGAACAATTTCTTTGTACATGTCAGGAATGTCTAAGATTTATTTTTAATCCGTGTTCTTCCATCTTTTATGGCTTAGTTTTTCTTTAAGAAGTTATCTTTTAACGCTCATATTTCAGGTCAAAGGTCACAAAAATATTCGGTACCCTTTATTGTTATTTTTAAAGATATGTTTATGATTTTGATGTCATTAAAAATAAAATTAAATAAATCACAAATTTAATGCTAAAAAAATTTTTAATTTATATCGCAAATTTCAGAGAAAATTGTTCTCAAACTTGAAATTTAGTTTCAATAGATTGATTTCATCTTCATACGAGCACAGCTCGGTAATGGATGAATGGGGTGGATTCGTTAAAGTTAGATTCATTCCCTTTCAAATTTAAAATAATTTTTCCGTGAGTAAGTTTTTCTGCTTAAAACAATAATGTGCATCAAAGTTTAATTAATTTTTTTTGTTATTCATTATTCATTTTTTATTCTTTATTCAATTGTTATTAATTTTGTATTCATGGCTTGATACTAAAATGAACAAAAAATTAATAAAGAATATCAATTGAATAATGAATAAAAAATTAATAATGAATAAAAATTAATAAAGAATAAAAAATGAATAAAGAATAAAAAATAATAATGAATAACAAATGAATAATGAATAAAAAATTAATAATTCATAGCAAAAGAATAATGAATAAAAAATTAATAACGAACAAAAAATTAATAATAACAAAAAAATAATGAATAAAAAAATGAATAAGGAATAAAAAAAGAATAATTGAAAATTCTGAAATTCTTTGTGAATTGCATTCTTTGTGAATTGCATTCTTTGTGAATAGCATTCAAATGAATAAAAAAATTATTTATTATTCTGAATAACGAAAATGAATAATTTAAATGAATAATTAATCATTTTCTTAAAAATGAATGTGAATTAAAAATTTTATTTATAAATCAATTTTGCATTCATTGAATGCATTCTTATGTAGTTATTCAGTTGTACTTAAAATTCTGAATATGGATGCCGACAGCTCTGCTTACTGCAATATACGAATTTTTATGCTATTCGGAAAAAATATTTATATTTTCAGTGTAGTTGCCGAAAGTAACCATATGAACTAAATTACCAAATTTTTGTCTAATAATAATTTGTGGGCGGTAGGAGGGGTTTGGCATATTTTCTTCCTACCATCTTGTACTCGAAACTAAATCGCCCTTAGCTTCACTCCATGCTTATCCCCGGAAAAAGGGGCGTAAACATAGTGCGACCACGCCCATTTTAGTGCAGTTGCCGAAAGTAACCATACGAACTAAATTACAAAATACGACACAAGCCGTCTGAAATAAAGCATTTTTACTGATTTGTGGACGGTAAAAGTGGGTGTTGCAAATCTAACACAGCCTATCACGATTTAATTTAAATAACAAATCGTTTGGTACCTATTGTCAAACATCCGTGCATTGTCACAACACTTTTATATAATAGTATAGATAGGCACATTGTTAAAAAAAACTAAATATTCTGAAAATTTTTTATAATCAGGTTTTGACTAAACGTTAAATACTACCCACGTTGTTTGTCAGATTTGACTAAACTCTTGTATTTATCTAGATATTTGTTTAATTAGCCCATATTAAGCCCTTATGTGAAACCAATTTCACTTATTTTTCACGTGAAATTGGAAATGGGAGTTTTTATTTTTAAGATAAAGTTCAAAAAAATTTGGAAAATTTTTAATGCAAATTTGTTTACCAACCAACTATTGATAATTAAATGTGTATTAAAAATTTTTCAAATGTTCTTGAAATTCATCTTAAAAATGAAAACTCCCTTTTCCAATTCCGCGTGAAAAATAAGTCGCGATAGGGCTGATTAAGAAAAAGATAACCTTAAAATACAATACTAACTTATGGCGTTTTCGTTTCTCGAAAAAATGTTGCATTTTTTCTGCCATTTTTGAGAAATCTGAATTTTTCTTATTTTGAGGTCAATATTTTCGCGAAAAGAACACGATTCAATTTTATAGGTCACTATTTTTATTCTCAAGAGGGCAGAATTTCCAAAAAAGGCAGAAAAAATGTTGCATTTTTTCGAGAAACGAACACGCTATTAAATAAACCCGTTGTTTCAAATACCTTTTAGAGATGTGTCAATGTTCGAAAAAATTTTGTGGTTTCAATAAATTACGAAAAACTGACCATATAGTTGGTCGGATATCACTCTACCCGCATACACCTAAAAAACTTGACCAAGAAATTAAAAATTTTTGTATTCATTGCATTTGTGCCTTTGTTCGACAAAATGAAGTTTTGCGTTTGCTTTCATCGCACAATGATGTGATTGTTACAAGTTAGGCGGAAAATATTATTTCGTGGATTTTTTTTTTTTTTGTAGTTTTGATGGTTAAGGTATAGGAAAATACAAATAAAAAGTATTTCAGAAACTTTGGACACGTGAACAAGTGGGCAGCTGCCATACAACTTAAACACAGAAGCCTAATATGTGACTTTCAAAACGTGATGAAAATTTCGGTTCGATTGGACAAGTGGACGTGGCATCTGCCATGCAACTAAAACCCATTTTGTGCTATATCTTAGAAAGGAGATAAGCTACCATAACAAAATAAAACACAAACGCCTAGTATGTGACTTCCAAAAAATGTTAACATTTTTGGATCGATTGGACAAGTAGGCGTGGCAGCTGCCATACAACTAAAACACATTTTGTGGTATATCTTAGAAACAAGATAAACTTCGATAGCAAAACTAAACACAGACGATTAATATGTAACTTTCAAAAAGTGTTAAAAATTTTGGTTTGATTGGACAGGTGGGAGTGGCGGATGCCATACAACTAAAACACATTTTGTGTTTTTTTAGGCAGCGAAATTTTGACATTTTAACTCTCCAATCATGGTTGTGAACTTGGCTGCTTTGAATAAATTTTTCGGTTCAACAGCATACTAACCAACGAAAAAAAAATTTCGCTAACTTTTCGCTGTCAAAAACGCAATGTATATCTTGCGGAAGATTTCTTTTCGCTTCTACAGCATACCAAGCTTAACCAACGAAAAAAAATGTCGCTGCCTTTTCGCTGTCAAAAACGCAATGCATTCTTACAGAAAATTTATTTTCGCTTCTGCTTAAAGCTTATAGCTTAAAGCTTAGTATGCTGTAGGAACGAAGATTTTTATTTATTTAATTTTCAATTACAACCAATGTAGTTGAACATTTTTTTTTTTTTTTTTACTACGGTGTTGAACCGAAAAATTTGTTGAATGCAGCCAAGCTCACAATCATGATTGGAGAGTTGAAATGTCAAATTTCGCTGTCTTTTATATGTATGTACATTTAGTTGACGTGGAAATTTGACTTTCAACAATATTTTTAAAATAACACATTAAACATGAAAATATTAACTTTTACTGCATTCTGTTGACGGTCATCTTTTCGATGAAATGGCGATATATATACAAAAACTAAAGTAACATTGATAAACAACAGAGTGACAACGCTGAAAATGTAGTAAGAAGAAATGATGCCATCACCACAAAATACATTTAACAGAAGGGTGGGGCGTCAAAAATATGGATGTATTAATATAAGGAAGATATTTTAGGATAGAGAATTTAAATATAGCTGGATGAAAAAATAGATTTTTAGCCATAGCTTTTGATTGGAAAGATATATTGGGGTAATTTTTCTACATAAATTATTTTTGAGACTTGACTTTTTTGTAAAAAAATATAAAAACAACATTTTGGCAAAAATAAATTTCGCGAAAAAAATCAAAGGGTTTTGATGACAAAAACAGTAAAATAATTTTTGCGCTTAGCTATGGTAGCCAGATGTGCAATTTTTAATTAATTTAATTTTTACAACAAAAACAATTTTTGAGTCATTTTTAGAGTAAAAAGTCAATATTTTGGACATTTTTTGACATAATCATAAAACATATATACACTGACTTAGCGGTACAGTTCAACCTATTTTTGTGAAGTGCTTTTATTGAACTTTTGAACAAAAAAAATTTTTAACTAAATATATTAGTAGACAGCGGAGATATTTGCATCGGAAGGCCAAACATTGATTTTCATGTCGTTTTTTCTCATTCTTAGGTAACTATGTTTTATGAAAAAGTCGTTGTACTAAAAATTTCTACAATTTTGAATATATGAAGTGTTTTTTGGATCACAATTGATTTTAAATAGATAGTAATTATTAAATAAGTATTTTTCTTGCATTGAAGCAAATTTGTTTTATAAAATGAATTAGTTTTCTTTAAATTTAGAGCAAAATAAATTTTGTGGCATTAACCGTTATTTTTTATTTATATAACATTTAAAATACGAACGCATCACACGAGATGTGACTTTGATTCACACTTATTTATGTGTTCTCACATGCCTATGCATGCACTCGAAAAGAAGTTTGCTCATTTCAGCGAACTTATGCGATCATATTTTCACAATTTCTGTAAAAATTCTCTTCTTTCCCCTCCATTTTTATTTTCAAAATAAGCCATTTACATGGAAAAGTAAGGCAAAATGAATTAGAAAATATAGAAAGTTATTAGAATTTATTACAAAATATCATTCATCGCAAAGTTATTTGCGATAGTTGAACGAAACCGATGAAGTTTTAGGTACTGGTACCTGATCTGAAAGAACAAATGCTAAGGGCTCTGCAACAAACATTCGTCGACGATGCAACATTACACATGTTGCCAGGACGAAAAAGTGCTGATGTGAATGTCGCCGAAATATATGCAATGAACATTCTGAAAAAGTCGTCTGCAAAAACTGCATTATAAATAAATAAACTCTAATCCTTTCCTCTTTTAATGTACTAAGTAAATTATTTAAAAATAATATATACATAATTTTAATTATGAGTTATTTAGATTAAGTAATTTTTGAAGGCAATAACAACAACAACATCCCTGCATAGGGCCAATCACAGCAGACTAGACAGACTACTTCGGAAGGAGCTACAAGTTCTGTCTTCGGTCAAGGTCATGCATAATTGAATATCTTGTTGTGCCAATAGCCAGTTTTCAGTAAAAACTTTAGTTTTCTTGCGTAAGCAAAAAACTCGCAATTCATTGGTGGATTTCGGCGAATTCGGCAAACTCCAAAGAAAATAGTGAAAAGGAAGAGGCAACTATAACAGACTCCCTGGTGGAGTTTAAGGCTTGACCTAAAAATAAAAATCCCTTCGCTTTAACGTCGTATATTTAAGATGAGTTTATTTGAACAAGTAACAAATCGTATAGAACTTAAACAATGGGTTAAGCACAACTGAATCACTCAAGACTACTGAAGATCGAACGTGTAGCTCCTTCCGAAACAGTTCGTCTAGTCTGCTTTGTGATTGACTCTACACAGGGTTGTTGTTTTTTTTTTTTGTTGCCTTCTTCAAAACTGTCTTGATCTAAATAGCTCATAAATAAAATCATGTAATAACAAATATACAATCCCAAATCTTGCATATCTTTTACATGTGTGACCCAAAGTCGCATCACAGTGGAATACGTTACAAAAAGATTCAGTAGATTAGGGTTAAAGGAGTTAGTCATTTCATTCCGCACTTTATGGGCACTATTACGGTTTCCGTTACGCCAAGATCTGATAATGCAGTTTCGTAGTACACATTGAGAAAATAAGATTTACCGAAAGAATTATCGATATATCAATTAGTTATCGAATTATCGATTTTTTAAATAATATTTTACTTGATAAAGTCTATATAAAAATTCAGCTTTATATTTGCTGATAATTGACTGATCTGATTAATTCTGATTCGATATATCGATAATTCCATCATAAATCTTTTTTTGACCATGAGTACATCAAAACTGCAATTTAAAAACGAACGATTAGTTAAAAAAACCATATGATTGTACTGTTCAACTTAGTATATAAACAAAAATGAGAAATGCAGCAAGAATGAAGAAAAAAGGCACTAAACTAACATATTATACACTGTACATATTATACACTTGTTTCCCTTTAATAACGGAATTTTTAGAGGAAATAACGGTTTTATGCAAACAAAAATTATATTATACTGAAAAACTGTCTGTAGCGGGACCGGGTTAAAAAAAAATTATTTATCTTTTATCTTAAAGATATATTATTTTCAAATGGTTCCCGAATCATTGAGATCGGTCAACATTAGGAAAAATATAGCCGAATTTTCATATAAGCTTCATAAAGTGGAAATTTGTTTAAAACGATAACCCTATAACTAAACGTTATATCGATAATTCCTTCGGTGAATCTTATTTTCTCAATGTGTAATACAAAATTTATAAATACAAATACACTTTATGTAACAGAGCTGCGTAAGGAGTAAGTTAGTGTAGACCGTCTTAAATAGAATATTTATTATTTTTAAAGTCTTCTTTTTTTAACCTTTATGTTTATGTTAGATTGCATCGAAAAAAAGATTAAATATTAATGAATATATATAATTGTTAGGCCTGTGCGAGTAGTTCGATCTTCGAGCAACTCGGCACGATTCGAGTCGAGTAACAAGAACCGAAACTCGAACCGAACAACTCGATTTTTCGAGTAACTCGAAGGTTTTCGAGTATTTTGAGTTTTTTCAGTTCCCGTTAATACTGTGGATCTCAATCAGTGTTGTGACATATTACTTTTGAAAGTAATATGTTACTTATAACATTTTACCAACATCTAAATATAATAATATTATTTCAAAATGAAAGTAATTAGTTACTACCGTTACGTTTTGAATAAAATCGTAACATATATAAAAACACGTTACAAAAAAACCAATTAATTTGTTCTTTTATATATTATTTTAATTAAGTTACTATCCAAAAAGTAATCACATTACTGGATGTTATTACTTCTGCTGAAAGTAATAAGTTATATTACCGCTTTAGGGAAAAATAAATAATATAGGCTTACATATTATATTACTTTGCGTTAGTCACAACACTGATCTCAATGTATGTGAGTGCTTTCACTCATCAGTAGAAACACCCAGTAGAAAATAGAATACCATGGATTTTCAGCATATATGTATCTGAACAAGTTAGCAGCATTATGTTGTGATGAACTGAAGCGAAGCTTTTGTTATATGCCTTGATTTGTCGAAATGTAAAGATAATGAGGTAATAACCCAGTCACACTTTCGGGCTTGGGGGATCAAACCAAATATGTAGGTATACTATACGCACATTTCCAAAGTGACACACGTTACGTTCGTATGCCTTTCATGTTGCTAAAAGTTAAGAAAATCAAGGAAAATTTAAACTTGGTTTGTCCTGTTTTGATCGTTGGATAGTACTCCAATATTTAGTGGAAAAGATGGAAGCGATCGAAAGAATGTTCTTAAGACATAAGCGCGCAAAATATTTCTGATGAAGCCTGTAGCAGGGCCGAAATTGCAATAAAATCAGCTAGTGATGTTTTTCTTTTCATATTGAAAAATATTGTTGTTGTTGTTTCTTTGGAGAAAAGTCGTTAGAGCAATTAATTGTTCTAACCTAACCTAAAGCTCAATAAACGATTTTAAACTATCAAACAACTAGAATTTGTATTTAAAACCAAAAATGATTCAAACATTTCGAATTTATATTTAAATAATAGAAAATCAACATAACAAATAACAAGGTCATATAGAAAGCTTTCAATTGTAATCTTTAGTTTGTAGATTGTTACTTCATTTGTATGGTGAATTCAGCAATAAAAAGTCATGATAAATTCATATGCACAAATGTAGTTGCCTCTCTCTCTCTCATTCTTTTGACTATTGAACTTCAAATTAAACTGGAACCCAACTTGTTAAAAAAAAAAATGACGTTAGAAAAGTGGCAACCCTGTTTGGAGTGAAGTTGAGAACATGTAATAAAAAATAAGCATTGAGTTAAAAAACATTCGAAAATGTACGAGTAACTCGAAAATATCACGAGTTACTCGAGTTAATTGAATTATCGAGTTACTCGAATTGAAAATCGAGTCGAGTTGTACTACTCGACTCGACTCGAACTCGAAGCTACTCGGACAGGCCCAATAATTGTACTACATACACATATGTACAATAATATTTAAAATTTTAGTCCGATCAATAGAATAGTTTTTTCGTAATCACGTCAACGAGGTCGAAAAGCGTTGTTTCGAGAAAAACGTGTTTACGTACATTTTTTGTTGTCATGGATGCCATCTGGACGTGCCTACTTAAAAAGTATCTAACAAATGTTTCTCCATTTCGGCGACTTAAATAAGATGTTGTATAGTATTGGTATCTTATCTAATGGTATCTTATGTATAAAATAGGGGTTTTTAGAAAATTGATGTTTTGAAACAAATAGAACCAGACTAGACTGCCTCTTAAACAGATTTTTACTTAAAAACAATAAACATTAACAATTATAAAAAACAAATTTATAATTTATGAATTTACGCGGATATGAATTTAAACTATCCGCATCCTCAAGAAAGGCTCTTTATCCCTAATTGTTACTGTTTTTACACCTAAAAATTAAATTAATTTAATGTTTGCAAATTTATGCAGAACCAGCGAGTTTGCAACTAGCAAAGAAGCTAGTACATTAATGACTACTTAGTTATGAGCTAGTCAAAATGCGACTAGTTAGTTAACTATAAATTAAGGAACTAAATCTTTTATAACTAGTAAAACACCTTGTATTTTTAAACTAGCTGGAATACAGATAGTAACTTATCTAGTAACTTTTTGGTTAGTAAGATTTGACCAGTTTAACATCTAGTATTTTGTTGACTAGTTTTATTTTAACTAGTGAGTTAACTTGTTAAATTCATAACTAGTACGATTTTTCACTGCAGGGTACAGGTTAGAGAAAACCACTGTTACTTACTTTGGAAAGTGTATTTTAATAAGAAAAAATGTTACATTTATATAGTTTTATTTTACAACGTAATGTTACCATTTCCTTATGATACAATTTATTAAAAAAATTAGTAAATATCTTCATTATTAACAAAATTCATATTTTTACAAAGGTATCAAAGTAAAAAAAAAAGTATCTGACGATAAAAAGCACATTCACTATTATTCTGGTTGTCACGTCGCCTAGGTGACAAGAGTCACACTCGAGTCACGTCACTTGAATTGCGGTTTTCTCATTGTCATGTGAGGTGAGTGCGACAAACAAGTGGAAATGAAATGTATGGACGTGTTCAATGCATTTGATTTTTGACAAACGTCATAATTTATATTGGAAATAAATAACCGAATTTTGTTCAAATATTTAATTTATTTAAGTTTATTTCAATATGAGTTCATTTACGTTTTAGTTTTCAAGCTCTAAAGTGATGATAGAATGATGGTGCTGAAAGTTTAAGTATAAAAAGATGATAGCGTAGAGACGCCTCTAACCTAATGAAGTTGCCTGATGGAGTGTTAGTATTAAATTGGCTGCTATTATTCGTGTACTTGCTGAAGGCAGTGTTATACACGATTTCAATATCGGTTTGGCACAGCCCATGTATTCCAAAATTATGACTGAGGTTTTGTTAATTTCGGAAGGTGCGATAAGCAGCAATTTCACTAAATTTCCTAACGAAGCTAAAGGAAATGAGATCAAGCTGGCATTCTTGAAAAAATTTGGATTTCCCGGAGTGATTGGGTGCGTAGACGGCATACGTAAAAAATATGTACTTCAATAACTTTTCAAAAACATTATTATAATAGGAAGGGTTTTTATAGTTTAAACGTAATGTTGGTATGTATTGCTTTTGTTAAAGTGCAGGTAAATACGCACTGTAAATGTTTCTACTTAAAGGTCTGTGATCACAAAATGCGCATTAGGTACGTCGACGCCACTAGCCCCGGTGCATCACATGACTCCTTCATGAAGTCGGTGATCGAAACACTTGGCTTCACCATATTTTACTGTTCTAAAATTTTGTTTTCATTCTTGAACTTTTTTGTACATTTGTATAATCTTCAAACGATTTTATCCCTTTGCTTAAATCTTAAGTTATTTTATCCCAGCAAACGATTCTTCAAACAATTTTTAATATAAGTTATTCAATAAAAATAATACTTTTTAATTCATTAAATGGTGATTTATTAATTTTTAATTAAAAAAAAATCACAAAACTTAAGGTATTTATAAACTTAAAAACATATACTTTAATATTCATTAATTAAAATTTAACATTGATTTATTAAAGAAAATGTAAATAAAATTTGTACTTTAAGAAGTTTTTTATTCCTCTTATTAACCCTCATCGGTCCCTCGAGAAATACATCTAATCGTTCCCATTGTATGCGCGCGCATACACATATATTTTTAATCGTAAAAAAGCTAAAAAAAAATAAAAACCATTTATGTTTTGTGATTTTTTATGTTTATTACATTGTTTACTATCATATTAATACATTTGAATTTCATAAAGGTAGATTTAGAATGAAATTAATTAGAATATTACACATATAAAAAAAAAATTGAATTTTTAACTTTTGTCAATTATTTGTACAATTTTCGCATAAATTGAAATTATGTTCAGCACAAATGAAATTTCTACACTTTTCACAGCGTGTAGCAAAAAGATTTTTGTTATTATCGGCCTCGTTTTGATGTACTTGGTAAATGGCGAATCTCCCGAATTCTTTGAATAACAGTGGAAGCATCATTACTTTGAGGTTGTTTTTTACGTTTAGTGATCTGTTTTTCAACGAGATTCAATCCAAGCTCTTAAAAAAAAAAGGCGACGACGAATATTATGGGTCGTTTTAGAATTTTTCCAATTCGGGAACAATGCAATGAACGTCACGAATGCACTCAACGCACTAACATGAAGCATGTTACAAAATACTGCCATTTGCCACCGATTGACTTTTCGTTTGCATGTGTACGTAGCCACCATTTGATACATAGTATCAACTCCACTCTTGGTTTTGTTGTAGTCTTCAATGATGTTAGGTTTCTTCTTTTCAGTTCCTTTCAGTTCTGCTCGACATGCGTTAAAAGTCAATTTATCATACAGAAGTTGTATATGAACATAAATACAAACTATTTTTCCTTATTGTTCCGAAAATATTCATGCGATTCTTATGTAAATCTTCTGCCAATTCATACAAAGTGAAAAAGTTGTCACACATTACATTTCTGTCAGAAAGTCCTTCCACCAAATCCAAAACAACACGTCGTCCGAGATTACGTTCAGGAGTGACATTACGATTCCGACCAACATAAATTTGTGTGTTGTATGCATACCAGCTTTTTGAGTCGCATAGCACCCAAAATTTGATGCCATATTTCGCTTGGATGGAATATACTGACGAAACGGACATCGCCCACGATACGGAACTAACTGTTCATCTACGGTAATGTTTTTTCTTTCAAATTATGATTCCATTTATCGTATACATTTCGAATCGGTGCCAATTTGTCACGTACAGAAGTACTTGTAGATGCAGTATTGGCCATAGCTTGGCCATAGCTTGGCCATACGTTGTTCGCGGTCATCAAATCGAATGCAACCATGGACACGCTTGAACATTTTCAACGACATTGTTGCTCTAAATATTGGCCTACCAATTTCGTCATTCCACAGTTTAGTGACACATTCACCGTATGACCGATACACACCAAAAAGCAGCAACAATCCAAAGTATGCGTGCAGAGTGTCCAAATCAATATTTTCCAATCGTCTTTGTACTTTTGCACACCATATAAATTCGTCATGTTAAAAATAATATTCTCAACCGGTTCAAGGAACATGTGAAATGCAGACGAAACATCAACTATAGTAGCAGCTGCTAATGCTTTTGGACCTGAATTATAACAAAAATTAAACATATAATGAACATGAACCCATAACAAAGAGGGTAGGTTTTTACCTGAAGTGAAATTTTCTGCACGTCGAAATGAATTTCTTCCGATTTATTTCAAATGGTTGCGATGAATATTAAATTTTATTTTTTGAAAAATATTTATTTTCAGGATTTGCTGAATTTCTTCTGCTAAATTTTGCTCCAGTGGCTCAATGTCGTCTTCATCCGAATGCACGCTGACTTCACTTTCATTATTCTCCTCGTCTGATAATGCAAAATCATCGTCACTATTGCATGGAGATTCGCCTGCTTCGCTTTCCAAATCAAAATTCATTTCTAGTTCATCTCGCTGCCTTCTTTCACGTAAAACTCTATCCATTTTTTATCAAATACTTCGAAACACAACCAAAATTCAGCAAATACATTAAGGGTACGAATTCAAAAACGGGTTTTTTGGTTGTTCAGGCAAAATAATTCTACTTTGCAAAATACAAGGTCATTCCGCTGAACCGTTTTTATTTTGTTCAAGGTAAGAGATAAGAATTGTATGCGTGCGCATACAGGGGACCGATGAGAGTTAAGGTTGATGGATGCTTTTTTCGTCTAAGTTAAATTACACAATTTCTTGAATTGCTTCTTGGTAGTTATTTTTATGCTAGATGTTTTAAATCGTTACTATTTATTGCTTAAAACCCTGAATTAAAGATTATTTACTTACTTTTTTCGTTCTTCCATTGTTCGTCATTTCAAAAATCTATGTGAGTAATTTGTCACTTCATTTTAAAAAGTTTGCGTAGAATGTGACAACAGAAATGCCGAAAATAAATTCCTTGGCGGTAATCATTGCGTCGTTCCGCAATTCAGTGGCAACGAGAATACGAATTTCAGTCGCCGTGACACAAGTCACGTCACGTGCCAACCAGAATAAGGGCGATTGTATACTAAATACATACCATAAATTATTAAGTAAGCTCAATATTAGCTTTTAAGAGTACTAATTTTTCAAAAGAAAAGTCGGAAAAGGCATGACGACTATTTATTATACCAACGTAAGAATATAATCTTCCTACCGGTGTCGACGAAGTAAGAGGTGTGTTGAACCTCAAGGAAGCTTTTTTCAGTAAAGAATATTTTATGAATATTGTTACACTGTAAAAATATGCATTTTGTTAATATTGAAGACAACACATGTCTGACGTTAATTGATTGTAGATTTAAGTTGTAAAATAATTTTGTCTTATTGCAATACACTGCATTAGTAAATAACAGTGGTTTTCACTAATATTAAATTAAAGTAATCTTTGCAATCGATTACAGTAAGCCTTATAAAAAACAGGATTGCAATTAAAGTAATAGTTCATCGAATGAGCTAGGATCGACTTTTTCAAAATTACGATTGCTGCAATCATTATCTAAGATCGTTCGATGGAGAATTTGCTGCAATTCTTATTTTAAAAAATTTAATATAATCCTAATCCTTGCATATATACACATATGTAATCCTTATCGCCCAGCTCTGCTCCAAGATCATCAAAAGTATCTAAACACTAGTACATAGTCACCAATTTAGTAATTATTTCTTAATGGTTGCTTACGAGAGAAAGTCGTGTGTTTGCATTTCTCCATGTTGAGCGTCATGTAATTTACACCAGTAACAAAGTTGGTCAAGATCAGTTTGTAATAACACAGCTTCATGCTAATTTTTATATGAAAGAAAAAGTTTGATGTCATCAGCATACAATAAAATATTGCTACTCGTATGCTTAATAACAGGCGGTAGATCGATAGGCTTATTACGGTTCACAGCAATAAACTGCTGTGTCTTCTTACGAGTAGACACAACAATCAAGAAGACACAACAGTTTCGAACTATTATGGTTCACAACAATACGTTTTTGTCACCTTTGATTGTGGAACGTATGTAGAATTCGTTGCTTGACTGGTCCAGGGTTGCTTTGGAGAAAAGTAAAAACGTAATCTTTAAAAAGTATTTCTTAAATAGCAAAAAGTACTATCTTGAAAAGATTTTTTTTTTTTTGCGATATGAAAAGGAAATATTGTGAGCCCATATTTAAACCCGTTAATTTCAACTGGCGTTAAAAAATAGGATTAAATCTAGTATAATGAAATAGCTGGATTTTAAAATGTTTTTAAGTACAAGGAAGCATTTTTTACTAAGATTATAATGGTGTGGAAAAAAATCCCGCTTTCCCCTCCTTTTCGCCGGAAACACGGGCCCTTTTTATAGTAGCAACCAGAGAACAGCACAAGCCTACTTGAAGTCTATTTCAAGTACTTGCTTGAAATACAAGTTCAAGCTGGCTTGAGCTTGATAATTTTGAATAAAGTATAGCTTGTAATTGAATATAAATAAGCCCACGATAACTTGCGACTTGCAAGTACGCTAGCTTACAAGCGAACGGCACGAAGTTTAAAGTAAAGGACATATGAAAAGACATATTATTAGGTGGCAATACTATTATTTCAAAATTTTATAATTTTGAAATTCTGACAACGGATTCAGACTCAACGAGCCATTTTTGGAATACCATTTTTTTGCCAGCCCCGAATTCATAAAAATACAAAAAATTAAGGTGGCAACACTATCCACCATCTTGAACTTTAACATTCTGACTTTAGATTCGAAATCAGCGACCCCTTAACACTGATAAATGACGTTTAAAACTCTTGAAAAGACATATTATTGGGTGGCAACCCTATTATTTCAAAATTTTATAATTTTGAAATTCTGACAACGGATTCGGCGACCCATTTTTGGTGTACCATTTTTTTTTTTTGCCAGCCCCGAATTCATAAAACTACAAAAAATTAAGGTGGCAACACTATCCACCATCTTGAATTTTAACATTCTGACTTTAGATTCGAAATCAGCGACCCCTTAACACTGATAAATGATGTTTAAAACTCTTAAAAATACATTGTATTAGGTGGCAATACTGTGGTAAAAATTTAGGTGTCAACCCTAACCACCATCTTAAATTTTAAAACTGTGACATTATATTCAAAATCAAATCCGTTGTCAGAAATTCAAAATTACAAGAATTCGCAAAAATAAAAAAGAATATAGGTGGCAACTCTATCCGCCATCTTAAATTTTAAAGTTTGACATATTTTCGAAATCATTTACCCCTAATGGTCCAGTTAGCCTCGCATGGCACAGCAGCGCATGCAACGCAGATAAGCAGCTAGCACACAGCTAAATAAATGGTGATTATGCAAAGCATAGTCACATGGTCAAAATAAAACAATAAAAAAGAAGAATACAACGATTTTATTTTAGTAAATTAACCGCACTTGATCAAACAATTTTACAACTTCACATCTGTTTTGCCAAAACGTCAAATACATAGAAGAATACACAGATATTAAAATGAAATAGATCTTCCATGTTTATCTATGTAGTCAGAGATGCATTTCTGTTTTTATCTGAGCATTGCCATGCGTTGCCATGTTGTGCATAATCAGATACACACAAATCCTATTAAACAGATTTCGATGTGACGCTTGTTAAGCCATGCACTGCTATGCCATGCGAGGCTAACTGGACCATAAAACTTCCAACCACGTAGTTCACAGAATCCTTAAAAGTCCTATTACGCTTAAGCTCTCTCTAAGCAAGCTCATTGAATTTTAAGAATACTTGCCTTCAATTTCAAGCTTTTCAAGCTTTTTGCCGAAGGCATCAAGCATTCCTTTACTTGAAACTTCGTGCCGTTCGCTTGTAAGCTAACATACTTGCAAGTAGCAAGCTGTCGTGGGTTTGTTTATATTCAATTACAAGCTATACTTGATTCAAAGTTATCAAGCTCAAGCTAGCTTGAAATTGTATTTCAAGCAAAAACTTGAAATAAACTTCAAGTAGGCTTGTGCAGTTCTCTGATGCCAATAGCATAACTATAATTTAAGAATTATGGCAAATTTAAAATACATCTTGTTTTTAGTTTAAAACCCCTCTCCCGGCATTTATTAACTAATAAAATAAAAAAGCACTTCTTTCTATCATAAATATTCCAAAATAATAAAAAGGTAGCATCGCAGAAATTTTCGTACTCTCAAAATAAAAACGTAATCTAATTAGTACGTTTCGATGCAACTGCGAATTGGTCACTGTCAAAATAAAATAGTAAACAAACCAACAATTTCGAATTCAATTGCTAAATTCAATATAATTCTGTTCACAAGGAGACGTATTATCAATTTTCTTTGAAATTTTCATAATTAATAAAGAAAAACGCAATTTTAAATAAAATTTTCATTTTTAATCTATTTCGTTTCTTCAACACAACACCAAATTAGCTGTCTTAAAAATTTGGCAGATAACAAGACAATAAAGCACAACTGCTGTGTTACGTAGTAAGTGCATTGAAGACACAGCATTGACAGACAACAGTGGAATGTATTCAGTTGCTTTGTTGTCTACCGTAATAGAAATTTACACATTGAAGACAGCAATTACTGTTGTGTTGTGAACCGTAATAGGGCTACGAGTTAAAATATTGCACTTTGAGTTCTATTGAATAAATATGATTCAATCCATCTGACCAGTTGTGTTGGAAATCCAAGAAGAGATAATTTTAGAGTTAACATCGAGAGCTTTACTAAAGTCTGTATAAATAACATCCGTTCGTTGTCTTTTACTGAAATTCTCAATAATTTTTGATGAGGATTCAAGGAGGTTAATAACAGTAGACTTTCCAGATAGAAATCCATGTTGGAATGGAGATATTAGAGATATCACACTATATTTTACTTGGTCAGTTGCGATCGCCTCGAAAAGTCTAGGACAATTCCGCGATAGTTATCGATTAAAAACCTGTTACCAGATTTATGAAGCGGAATGATAAATGAAGATTTCCAAGTAGTCGGAAAATAGCTAAATGTAATGATTGGCAAAGTGATTGGCATTACAAGTTCATCGCAACAATATTTCTATATACATGAAGGTATTTTTCCAGGACCATGATTTAATTATTAAAGGTTCTCCATTCGTTTGACAACACCCGTAACTATGTAAACAAAAATATATTCTCTCTCAAAAATAAATGACAACCAAGGTTTTGTGGTCTTCACTGAGAAAAGTTATGTTTCAGTATTTCGTATTTGTGTATTTTTTAAAAAAAGAAGTATTCTATATATTGCTGTTATTAGAAAAAAAATTAGGGCACGATTACAATAACTGGGGCGCCGCGATTTGAAAATGTTTTTTTGTTCAGAACAAAAAAAAATATGTTTGGTAGAACAAGAAATCGATACCTCAACTAGTTAACGAGTTATCGAATTTTAAAATTTTTTGCTTGGTACAATATCTGTTCAATAAATTATCTATATCTTTACCATTCTCCAATAGATATAAAAGATTGACATGTCATTTGAAAGAATAAATTTAAGCAATAATTTGAATTTTCTGAGTAGTTTTATATTACTTTTGCTTTTAATTAGTGCTAAAACCTTTCTTTTCTCAAAAATTTGCAGCATTAATGTGTCAAACATGTATTTTATATTTAAAGCCTACAATTTTATCTTTCATTAAATATATAGAAATCCATTCCTGACATTTTATGTCATTCCTGTAACCACTCAAAAAACACAAAATGCAAACAAATCAATTTCAAGACGGAATACCGTGTGGCCTGAACTAATTTTAACTTACTTTAGGGCAGCGATGCTCAAAATTAGCTCTCGATCGAAGAGCTTTTTTAGCCATGTATGCGACTAAATTCCGACAAGAGCTGGGAAAAGCATTTAGACAACTAGACTTCAAGGATTATGATAAGGATTAGGACACTGACTTCGACTAGGGTAAAGACCCAAATTGTAATGCCTTGCTAAAAAATAAATTACACAAAAAATTTGCAAGAAATCTACAAACGGTTTTTCTTATTAAATAGATGAAGAATCAAAGCATTTTTTTTAAAGATTAAAGAACCAAGGCATGCGCCTTATACAAACAAGGTTTGGTCTTTGACCTGAAAGGAAAGGGATAGATTTTTTAGAGGAATTGATTGGAACCATACGTGAATTATTGATTAGGCGAAACAAACGTGAAAGACAATATGAATTGCTTTTAACCGAGGCTAGTGTTATGCCTTAACCTCGGCAAGCATTTCCAGCCCTTAGTTGTTCCTGTCCTTTAATTCCACATTTTCCACAATTTTAGTCGTGGATTTTTAGTTGTCCATAATTCTTAAATGTAGGAAAGAACAAAGAAAGTGAAAAGAACCATGCCCGAACCCGGATTCGAACCAGGGACCTCTGGATTTTATTAAAAACTAATTTTTGTTGTATAAATTTTGGCGTCGGTAAAAAGCTTTCAGTCTCCAGGTTTACTAATTCTAGCTTAATTATTATTTTTACATTTATCTGTTTTTCAAAAGAAAAAAGGGCACTATTGGCGGAACTACCCCCATATATTAACTTTTATAAGCAAAGTGCTAAGAAAAAATTCAATTTTTTTTTTAAAACATGTTTTCAATGTAATTTATCTCTAAACTGACTCTTATTTTACTAATTGTAACTTCAAAGCTAAAAAAAATACAAATATCCATCAAATTTAAAAATTGTTTGTGTTATGTGAAACTGTATACATTTTTTTATTATTTCAATATTGATTTACACAACAACATTGTCATTACCTTTTTCAAAACTCAATAAAATGTTCAATCAAAACAAATAGTGGGAAAACATAGTAGAAAAAGCAGTAGTAAAATGTATCCTTGGGTATTTAGTAATACGGAAAAGGTGATATTTCGTCATTAAAAAATTACTCTTTTGCTCTCTTCTTCATTTTTACGGGTGTATATCTTCCTTCTTGTGAGAACGCGTCAAACGAATAGACAACCTATAGTAATTAAATCATGGCCAGGACCACTTTTATAAGATACCTTTAGATTTTGTAAGTAGGTTGAGACTGTGTGTATATCAATTATTAGGGAACAAGTATCCCCAGATTGCAAATTTATGGATTGCTAACACTATCAAATGAAAAAGTGAGTACGTAGACTTAATAAAATCATCCAACTGGTTACATATAGTGAAATCGGAAGTCTTATCCGACTCAAATGTTTTATATTTCATAAAACATGGATAGGAATTTACCTTACGTTTAGTGTTAACGAAGTTCCAAAAAGATTTTTTTATCTGACTTGAGATCAAGAAAAATTAACATTCGACGAAAGTCCACAACTACGATAGGAAAACTTTCTTGCTATATAAAGGCTTCAAGTTTCATTAATTTTAGTTTTGCCATCTATACAAATTGAATTTGGTGCTTTATGCACCTTTGCTCGAAACACGAACGCTGCTGTAGACGCTGTTTTCGCTGAGGCAATATCTGTTTTCTTTATTCATAACGGTTTATGTTCGAAAAAAACTTATATGAAATCCAGTAAAAACTACCCACACAATTGTGTAGGTGGGTATTGAAAGGGTTAAGCCAGACGTAAGAATCTGGGTGGATATGGTTTTCTTTATGTAATCGATTCTTAGAGAATAAGAATAAGAGTTTGAAGAAGAGTTGGAATAAGAATTATAATAAGAAATTATACCAGGTGCATGTGTCTTTCTTTATAACAGTTCTATAAGTTTTCATTGCGAAACCTTTATATGCTTTAGGTGTTATTATTTGATAGCACTTCTTTTCATGGAGCGTAATTTTCAATTTAGGACCGCCTTCCCCAGGCGACAGTTCATATTGCCCAAAAAAAGATACGAGAACCAATGTGTGTCCGACGTTTTGCTATTATCCATAAACGGTACAAACTAAGTAAAGCGTTCAACTTTTTTTGGCATCAACATACAACAGTTTATATCTGCATCAACATATAAAATTGTTCAACCCATTTCCTTAATGTGTGTTCAGTATTATAATAGTTTACAATTTCTCAATTAGATTTTATGCCGACACTGATATTATTGGAAATTCATATCGTAAAAAGCAGGATTATGTGCGTTTTTCATTGGAAAATCTCGATATGACGCCGTATATAGCTAAATCAGAGTCACGTGCAGTAACGCCGAAAACATATCAATTGTATGGCGTTTCCAATCACTATGGATCTATGGAAAGTGGACATTATACAGCCTTCTGTAAAAGTGGCAATAATGGCCGGTGCGTTTTCTTAGACGATTCATAAACAATATCTTTTAATTTTAATTTATTTTCTTTGCAGGTGGTTTAAATTTGATGATCAAATTGTTACACCTATCGACAAATCAAATGTTGTCTCCAGTGCAGCCTACATACTATTTTATACATGGCTACCGCCCATACAACTGCCCGAGCCAAATTAGCCGCTATCTTTGTCCGTGTGTTCTTTTTTTTTATTATTTTAAATTAAACTTTTAAATTTATGAGCATACGTTAATTTCAATATAATTTTGGCCGTTTCAAATTTTTATCAAATGACCTACATAGAAACGTATTCTTATATTTTATAGCTCTAGTCGTTGATACATACATAAATATTTTATAACTTGAAGTTGTCTTTGCATTTTTATTATTTTATTGTTTAACCTAGAGAAAAGTCGTTGATTTCAAAAATCTGACATACATACTAAATATTTTATTTTATGTAAAGAGTAACATAATTTTTAAAAAAAGAATTTAACTAAGAATCTTTTCTATAAAATTTCAACTTAGATTGAATAGAAATTAAAAGTTATTAATTATTTTTGTGCATTATTACTATTTCCTCAAATCTATTTCAAAAGAATTTATGAATATTGCAATACATAATTTTTAAAAATTTTAAAAATGTTTTAAAATGTAAAAATATATATTCAAAATCAGAACTAAATCTATATCTACTTATATATTTATAAAAATACTAATAATAAAGAAACTTTTGTTATGAAGAAACAAATTTACAACATTAATTTTCGTTTAAACAAAAAAGTCAATATTTTTAAATAAATAAAAATCTGCAAGAATATCAAAATACTTACATACAAAGCTACAGACTGAGAATGACAATCAACGTTTTTGAGTCCTGATATACACAAAAATACTGCTTGAGCAATTTCTTATATGTGGCCCACTTACAATACTGAAAACGTCGAAATTTTGAAAAAATAAAAGTACATATTTTTTAATATTAGTTCTGTAAGAAATTATTTCTTTATATTAGTAAGAATTGCAATTATAAACAAAACACTAAATATTCTGAACTTTCTAGTATTTAGCAACTTTTTACTGTGATTTTAAGATTTTATTCAACTAACTACTGTGCTAAAATATTTCAGGTTTACTTTTTTTTATCATAAGCACAAGGAAAGGTACGTCATAATAAAAACAGACATGTTTTTTTTATCATCTCTATGATTCCAATGAAATGTTTTACTAAACAGTTTCGATACCGCCCTTTCGTCGAGATGATCCATCTAATTCATCGCTCGCTATGAATGAAGTTTCTTCAGAGCTTGTAACAACTACGACTTCTTTTGCTATTGCAATAGCATTTAATCCTCCTCCATTCGATTGTCCGCTCAGCGGCGAAGGTTCACGTGGCGATGCACTATGTACTGATATCTGTTCATAATTCAAAACACGCGATGGCGTATGCGCACGCGATGGCGTATGCGCACGTGATGGTGTATTTGTGGTGGAGGTACTGGTTGTTCGAGTATGTGGGCTATTATTACGCGAGTGCTGAAAATCCTCCAGTGGAATTTCTTCAGAGCTGTAATAAATGCAAAATTAATTTTTGTAATATAATAAAAACGCAAAATTTTCTGTAGTTTTTGTGTGTATTTTAAAGATACAATTACATATTTTTTGCATAGGCAAATATGGAAGATATGCAATAAATATGGAAAATATTATAAAAAGCAAAAATGGCGACCAGGTTCACCTTTAATTTGAACTAGCTGATATATTCGGTGTTACTCTGGGATTTATTTTGTTTACTTTTTTTAGGACTTTAATTTTATTTGAAAATGGGATATTTGCTAGAATGTGTAAAAAAATTAAAAAAGGGATGTATTTCAAGAAAAATATATTTTATGATTTAAGTTGTTTTAATTCCTAGTAATTTTACTTTGTTCCCTGCAGATGGGCCGTCCGCTTACGGAAAAAATCATGGGTTTGTGACTAGTATAAGATAAGAACTTTTGCTGACGTTCTGTTGAATCCATATATGTTTTAGAAAATTGATTATTGTACACATTCGCTTTCGAGAACCATTGAACGCATCCATCCACTTCGACTTTACGGTTATTTGACAAGTGACATTTATGCTATTGGGGGTTGGAATTAATTTTAAAGGTTTTTTTCGGTTTTTGAACATTTATTTAGAAACAACGGTACAATGTATATTATTAAAAGTATTGTCCATCGTTAGCTACAACATTTTCCCATCTTTCTGGCAGCATATGGATTCCGCGCCGGAAGAACGATTCGTCTTTTGAGGCAATCCACGAATCGACCCATTTTTTGGTATCCTCGTAAGAAGTGAAGCGCTGTTCAGCCAAGCCATGCGTCATCGATCTGAATAGGTGGTAGTCGGAAGGGGCTATGTCTGGGCTATAAGGCGGGTGGGGTAGCACATCCCAATTCAGCGCCTCCAACGTTTCCTTGACGGTTCTTGCAACATGTGGCCGTGCGTTGTCATGTTGAAAAACCACTTTGTCGTGTCTTTTGGCATATTCCGGCCGTTTAACCTTTAATGCTCGGCTCAATTGCATCAATTGTTGTTGGTAGCGTTCCCCAGTGATAGTTTCGTTAGGTTTTAGCAGCTCATAGTACACGACACCCTTCTGATCCCACCAAATACACAGCATAAGCTTGGCGCCATGAATATTCGGCTTGGCCCTCGATGTTGATGCATGGCCGGGTGGTCCCCACGATTTTTTTCGCTTAGGATTATCGTAACGGATTCACTTTTCATCGCCAGTGACAATACGATGCAAAAAACTCTTCCTTTTATGCCGTTGAAGCAGTTGTTCGCACATGCAAAATCGCCGTTCAACGTCTCTCGGCTTCAACTGGTACGGCACCCAATTTCCTTGCTTTTGAATCATTCCCATGGCCTTCAAGCGTTTGCCGACCGTTGATAAGTCGACTCCCAATGATTCTGACAATTCTTGAAGGGTTTGACACGGGTCTTCATCGAGCAAAGCCTCCAATTCCTCATCTTCAAACTTTTACGGCTGGCCCGGACGCTCTTTGTCTTCCGTATCAAAATCACCACTTTTAAACCGACGGAACCAGTACTCACAAGTAGAAATCGATGGAGCATAGTCCCCGTAAGCCTCAGTAAGCGTGCGTTGTGCTTCAACCGCTTTTTTCTTCAAATGGAAGCACAAAAGTAAACCTTCCCGCAAATTGCGTTTTGTTGGAACGAAAGTCGACATGTTCACAGAGAAAAAAATATATGTTGTTTACACTTCAGTGGAATGACACATACTGAAAAATGAAGCTTACACAATGTGCTTTGAAATGAATATAGTCACAGGTGTGCCCGATGCGATCTATTGATAGTTACGCCATCTCTTAGAAAACCTTTAAAACTTATTCCAACCCCAATACATAAGGGCGCTGGAAGTTTTCTACGTCAGTTGCTTATCATTATGGAATGAGGCTCGCAAAAAAAAATCGTGTTGTAGTAATTGGCTTGCAAAAATGCATTTACGAAATGCAAAATCTTCCGGATACTGTGGCCGCTGGATGTCACTCAAATTTTTGTGTACCGTACAGTAAAGGATACTGGTGATGTAATCGACCGTCCGAAGTCTGGCAGTTCGCACGCTGTGAGATCGCCACAAACACAAGACGTGCAGAAGACGTGCAGAACCGAATTTACAGTAATCCGCTGAGCAAACAGATTTGTAAAGGTCAATCGCAAATAAAAATTGAAGAGCTGCGTCGCCTGTATGGGAAAAATGCTCATTAGACCAGTTCATTTTACAAAACTGTTAAAATAATTCGGTGCTTGTCCATTTTCTGAAAATCCTAATGAGAACTAAAATGCCTTAAAACCCAAAAAAAAAATTTATCTCTAGATATTGCGGAAATCATTTAAAAGTCATTTTGAAGCTATTTACGACATAAACCATTTTGAATGTGTTGTGAAATACAAATTTTGTGAGAAAAAATTCAGAAACGTCATATTTAGTGATGAGAAAAGGTTCAGCCTTGACGACCCCGATAGTTGCGATAGCCATGGCAAACTAGGTATGCGCGTAACCAGGGGGCGGATCATTGATGATTAGGGCCGGTTTCGAATACTTTGAAAAGTCTCCTCTGTGTTCTATTTCGTGTAAATCAAATGCGCAAATGTATATTGACTTATAAGATGATATGCTATGATGATGTAGATGATATGCTTATTGAATTCGAATGCTATCTATACGAGGATAACTGGGCTTTTCAGCAGGACAACGCACCAATAAACTCTGCCCGAGCTACAAAAAAATTTCTACAAATCTGAAATATATCCGTGTTGGAGTGGCCTGCTGTTGGTATAGACTTGAATCCTATTGAAAAACTGCGGTTTGTATTACAGAGTTGCATGAATGAGTTTACTTTATTCATATGACTTATGCAAACAAGAGTTCAGTATAATAAGTACGCATTGTGCACAAAAACGGATGTGGATCCGTTTCAAACTCGTTACGAATCCGTCAAAAAATTATCACAACGTCTTTTGTTTTCATTGGATTAGGGATACGAACTAGAATTGTGTTGTTATTTTTATTTTAAATAACTTTTTTTTATTAGGCACGTGCCTATTATATCATTATTAAATTAAATTTTAATTTCTTTATTTATTTAAAATGTATTACGTAAGAACTGAAATAACAAAAGAATAAAAAATTTTTTGAATATAGCATAAACCTTATTCCGTTTTGAATCCGAACGTATATGAAGTCCGTTCGGAGTCCGTGATGAATCCGAAAAAGTTGAAAAAGTGCTTCGTATTTTTAAGAGGAAATTCATATGAAAATGAATCAGTTCCAGATGCGAAACGCAACCCGTTTCGGATAAAAAATACGAAGAAGTAAGTCCGTCTCGAGTTCGTAACGGATCCGTTTGGCGTACTGGGTATTCAATATGCTTAAGAGATGAAGTGTATCACACTCTGAAGCTTTTCTTGTGTGTGTTTTACACTATTTGCCTTCTATCATGCTATGTGCTTTCGAATAAGTCAAAACGTGTGCAGCTTTAGGCGTCTAAAATTGCATGGGTACAGTCAGTGAAGTAAGAATGAGGTAAGTTAATTCAAGAAGATGTTTTGATATCACTGTGCGCTTTTTTGTATCTTTTTTCTCTGTATTTAATAATTCAATCGTTTTTCACTAAATTTTGGTATAAGGAATCTCGTGGTGACATATGTTTTACCACTTTACCGAACATTTTAGAACAAAATTTTCTTTTTTAAGATACAGTGATTTTAACTTTCCGCAGTGATGCCAAATCGACTAATGACATACCGCGTTTGGAGCGTCATTCCAAGCAAATGTTTACAATGGAACAGTACACGCCACGCGAACGCTCTAAAATTGTTGAAATTTACATTCAACAAAACAAGTCAATAGTGAAAACTCAACGTGCTTTCAAAAAATGAGCGATGAAGCTCATTTTCTGTTGAACGGAACGGTAAACAAACAAAATTGCCGTATTTATGCCACTGAAAATCCACAAGAGATTCTAGAGGTACCTCTTCACTATGCAAAAGTCACTGTTTGGTGCGGCGTTTGTGCTAAAATGCTCATTGGGCCGTTCTTTTTCGAAGATGATAATGGCCACAGAGTTACTGTCAATCAGGAGCGTTATCGCGATATGATAAACAATTTTTTCATGCCAATCGTTCGTCGAAAGCGTATCAGGCACTACTGGTTTCAACAAGACGGCGCGCCACCACACACAAGCCGCACTACAATCGATTTTTTGAAGCAATTGTTCCCTGGCCGTTTGATGTCAAAAAATGGTGATTTCGATTGGCCGCCAAGATCACCAGATTTAACGCCTCCAGACTTCTTTTTGTGGGGTTATTTGAAATCAAAGGTTTACGTCAACAAGCCAAAGACCCTAGAAGAGCTGAAAACCAACATTCGTCAAGAAATAACCGCCATTCCCATCGAAATGTTGAAGAAAACCATGGAAAATGCTGCAAAACGGGCACAATATGTCGTAGAGGCCAATGGTGACCATTTACGAGATATCATATTCAAGAAATAATGTAAGCAAATCTACTTGAACCCAATTAAATGATATTCATAACGAACAGACAAAAAATTGTGGTTTCATTGATTTATTTAAAAATAAAATGGGCGCTTCGAATATGGACAACCCTGTATATCAAAAATTACTCAATATATCACTCATATTGCACTCATTTTCATGTTGATAACTCTTGAACCATTAGGATTTTCATTTTGGTTTCTTGGGCAAAGTTCTTTCTATAATTCTGGCCAACAACTTTGCTGAATAAATAAATATGAAAAAATCGCTTGTGGTAGTGGGTCTTATCGAGTGATTCTTACAAAAAGACAAACGAACAACATTCGTAACATTTTTTGCTTTGAAGCGTTGAAAGCGGGCAAGACATATGTCGCTTATTAAAGGTTTAAAGACAATTTCAAATGATTTTTCGTTATATATTTGTTCAACAAAGCTGTTGGCAAGAATAATAGAAATAACTTTCCTGAAGAAACCAAAATAAAAATCCTAATGGTTTTTAATTCCTAATGCATTAGGTAATTCCTAATGCATTTTGGAATTACATAAAATCGAAAAAGAAGCGCTCAGATATTCCTGCTGGCATGTTTTACAGGGAAAAAGTCTCAAAAAATGCTATTGAAACGGCAAATCTTTGACTGACTTTTTTGAGTCTAATTTTGTACCTTTAACTACATGTTCTGGTGATATTACTTCGGATTTTACAATATTAGTTGATTTTGGTGCGGTTTATATCTCTGAGAAAGATGTAGTGGAAGGAATCTTGAATCTTAAGACTACAACTAAATCTGATTCGGATGGTTTCTCGGGTATCCTATTAAAAAACTGTTATAAATCCCTGGCAAAACCTATTCAGCTTATTTTTAATAAGTCTTTATCTGCTGGGGTTTTTCTTCCTGACTGGAAAGTGTCATTTATATCCCCTGTTTTTAAATCTGGAAACAAAAACCATATTGAAAACTATAGACCAATATCAAAACTATCGTCGGTATCAAAACTCTTTGAATTTATAGTAAAAAGAAAAGTATATTTTGCTGTAAGACGCTTTATATCTCCATCCCAACATGGTTTTGTATCTAGTCGTTCAATGGTAACGAACCTTACAATATTTGCTGAATATTGTATTTCGGCTTTCCAACAGGGGTATCCGGTTGATTATATCTGCATAGACTTTTTGAAAGCCTTCGACAAAGTATCTCACGACATTTTATTAAAAAAATAGCGAAAATTTGATTTCGCTCAAACATATTAAATTGGTTTGGATCATATCTTAGTAATAGGGTATGTCATGTTTATATTGAAAATAAAATTTCAAAACCATTTATAGCTTCCTCGGGTGTTAGTCAGGGAAGCATTTTGGGTCCGTTACTGTTCATTATTATTTATCAATGATATTACATCAAAATTAAAAAATTTACGGGGTCTTTTATATGCGGATGATTTAAAAATTTTTCAGAAAATTGATAATTTGTCGGATGCCTTGTTACTGCAATCAGATTTATAGGCCTATTACGTTTCACAACACAGCAGTAATTTCTGTTTTTTTGTGTGTAATGCTAATACTTACAATAAGACACAGCAGTGTATTGCTGTGAACCGTAATTGGCCTATTAAATTCTTTAAACGTCTATAGTTCGAAAAATGGACTATATCTTAATCACGAAAATGTATGTTTTCTACTTTGACACAAGGGACACGTACGGTACAATTAAGCGAGCCATTAAGATGGTTACAAGTGCTGAGCTTGTATTCGTTTTGGTTGATGAGAAGAGCAAGTGGGATCCGAGTCTTTTGTCTTCTTTTCATTTGTGTTAGAGCTGTGTTCTTTACGCTTGAGTCCCCATTGTTTTGTTCTGTTTCAAGGAGGTTATCTTCTTGATGCAGATTCTTTATTGGTAGAGGTGCAAGCCTATGAATCGGTCGTTTTAAAGATCCTGTTGCTGTCTGAAGGTCAGCCACTCTAACAATGTTGTCGTGACCCGTGTATGTCTTTAAGACTCTGCCCAGCGGCGATTGAAGCGGTGGAACGTTATCTTCTTGTATTATTACCATTATGCCTGGATCGATGTTGTCCCTTTGTTGCTTCCATTTGTTTCTATATTGCAGTTCCTGAAGGTACTCTCGCGACCAACGCCTCCAAAATTCATGCTTCAGGTGGGATACTAACTTCCATTTGGTTAGTAGCGAAGCGTTATTTTGCGTGACATATGAATCCACAGATGTTGTCAACGGTTCGCCGATCAGAAAGTGTCCGGGTGTCAGTGCGGTAAGGTCATTGGAGTCGGATGATATTGGAGTAAGTGGTCTTGAGTTAAGTATAGCCTCAATCTCAACCAGAACTGTTTCTAGCTCTTCATAGGCTAGGGACACTGCGGACATATTCCTTATTAAAAGATGCTTCGCTGATTTGACAGCAGCTTCCTAGAGTCCACCAAAATGTGGAGCTCGAGGTGGAATAAATTTAAAATCGATTCCTTTATCACTGCATTACCTTATTATTGATTCATTGGCTTTCTGGGAGTGGATTGCTTCTTTGAGCTCATGGAGTTGATTTCGAGCTCCAAAAAAGTATGTAGCGTTGTCGCAGTAGAGAGTAGATTCATATTACAAAATAGCCAAACTGGCATTGAATCAGAGCATTGCACTGGGACTCATATGTCGCTTTTGCAAGCTCAGCTTTTTTGGCAATTAATAGCTCGCTTTGTCACCCGTGCATATTGCTGTTATGCTTTTATTTATTTCCAGAACTGAACAATCAATTAATGTTCAGAACTGAACAGCCCTAAACTATTTGAATTTATAAATTTTAATATTCCTTGACGTACTTAACGTCATTTTAATGTGCTTTATCTAGGAAGATGCAGAACCAACTCACCAATGTATAGAGCAATGTTGGAGTTCAATAACTGTATGCTTTACTGTAATATTGATTTTTTTAAACGCATGATTACTGATCGTGGGACCGCAATTACGTCAAAAGATTTTAAACGATACTGCAAAAACTACGACATCACTCACATCTTGAACGCCGTGCGCACTCCTAGCGCCAACGCACATGCCGAACGAACAAATCGAACAATCTTATCGATGCTACTTCCGACGACGACTAACGACAAGCCCTGGGATGAAGGCTTCCGGAACAGACAGCATGCAGCATGCAGAATGGAACAACCGCAAAAACACCACAGGAGCTTCTGTTTGGTTTCCAACCACGAGACATTCTTCAAAATAAACTCATACTCGCTTTGCACGTAAACGACGAAAATCAGCTTAACGGCCTACATCGAATTCGAGAGGAAGCAGCTGAACGCGTCGACAAAGAAAGATCTAAAGCTAAACAACATTCGACAAAACTCACGCCAAGTCCACAATCTACAAGGAAGGTGATCTGGTCTTAGCTGAAAAAGAACCAGCCAGTTGCGGTACCTCTCGAAAACTCGAGCCACGATACAAAGGTCCGTTCATTGTTTCGAAAGCTCTTGGAAGAGATCGCTACTAAGTGGAGGTCCTACCAGGTTCACACAGGAAACTACGTCATTATACATCTCTTTACGCTACAGACAAACTAAAGCCGTATTGTAATTTGCCAATTTTTGACTCTGATAATTCTAGTGATGACTTCGAAGAATCCGAATGTGATGATCAGCGATATGAGGACGCATCGAATATTCAGGAAAGGCCGAGAAAAAGAAGGGTGGCGACATCTTAAACAAAAGGGATGTGGCAACTGCGGCCTGCAACTGAAGCAGTTGAAAAAAGAGAGCGTTGCGTGCGAATGCGTTTTACGTATATGTATTTTGTACAAGTTACTATTCTTATTAAATTATTACAATGCTTCTAACTTAATTAACCTTTAAATTAACTACTTTTTTAAATAAAATTAATTAAATAAAAAGTCACCTAAACTAGTTTCAATAATTAAATTAAAGTTTTTCAAGTGCTTTTTACAAGTAATCGACAGCGTACCCAGTAACTGGGCAGTAAGTTCGCCTTAAAGCGAACCTTGTAAAGCGTTTTTGAATGTTTTCGCTTCTATTAATTGAGCTTTTGTAAAATGGATCCCAAATTATACCGCCATATTCTAAAAGAGATCTTACTAAGCTCAAAAATATTGTTTAAGACGTTATCACGTTAGACGCTATCATAAATATAATTGTATTTGAGTGGAAAATGTTTACGGGAGATCGTTAGAGCAATATATTTGTGAAAGTTCAGATCTAAGCTGTTTAATTCCACGGGGTTCTTCAAGATCGAAAATTCAATGCGTCGTTTTTTTTTTGGTACCATGAGGCTTTATTTAGGTTTAGTGCGTATAAATCGTACACTCCTACCTGCACGGTGAGGCCTTGAAAATGTCCACCCTTCGCAAATAAAACAACATATATAAATACCAGTCAAACACATATACGATTAATTTGCCCGTTGTCAGGTAAAAAAGAGAATCTAATCTTACAACCTTAAGATAAACTTTGAACAAATAAAAAGTTAAATTTCATTTTGAGCTCTACGTCACTCTACGGATTTGTGACAGCTGCATTTTCATAGCAAGAGTTTATGTGCGGTAAATTTGCTGATAAAATGCTACTTTTAACGCACATCCTCCTTTACCCTTTCTTTAGTTCTTAGTGCGGTAAATCTATAAATAAAATGAAATGGTGTTCGTTGGTAGCTTCATCACTCATGAACGACTCAACGGATTATGCTGACATTTTGGCAGTAGATTGTTTTCCAAAACTGTATGGTTAACGAAAAAAACAATTTTTGCCACACCTCTTTCACTGCTCACAAATCAATAAAAATTGCATATTTCAGAGGGTTACTGTGTATAGTTACTGTTGACAACTGTACTAAAACTGGGTTTCCACGCCCCCCTTTTCCCACCCAAAAATCAGTGAAAATGCTATATTTCAGACGGTTCTGGTCGTTAGTTCCTATGCTTACTGGCAGTACTAAAAATAGGCGTGGCCGAATTACACATACACCCACTTTTTAAAAATTATTAATACCCTACAACTACTGGGCCGATTTAGCTGAAATTTTGGCAGTAGATTGTTTCTGAGTACGAGATGGTTTACTGAATTTTTTTTGCCACACCCTTTTATAATTTATAAAAATGCTATATTTCAAATGGTTTTGATCGCATTCGATTAAAATTTGGTAATTTAGTTCGTATGCTTACTGTCGCGAACTGTACTTAAAATGGACGTGGTCACACTATATATACGCCCACTTTTTCAGAAATTATTAAAATTGACTGCTGGGCCACACCTAATTTAACCACCTACCAATCAATAAAAATGCCATCATAGTTCAGACGGCATTGAATGTGTGTTTTTTATAGACTCCGAAACTAACCACTAACAACTATCATACCATGTTTGCTGTAACACGCAAAATTGAGCGAGAGTTTGATTAGGGGACGTGGCACTGCCCATACAATTCAAATTTATGATATCAAATAACTTTGGAACTGAATGTCATACATAAAAGTCATTCACCAAAAAATGCTTTATTTCAGACGGGTTTGGTCGTATAAAACTAAAAAATTTTAATTTGGTTTGTATGGATATTTTCGGCAGCTGTATTAAGAATTGGCTTGGTCGCACTATGTTGAGTGAAGAAAAGTGCGTCAGATAAAAACTAAGCTAAGCTGAAATTTTGGTAGTCGGTTTGTTTCGAGTACGAGATGGTATGAGGAAGAACAAAAATTTTCCACACCATCTTTTACCGCCCACAAATCAACAAAAATTCTATATTTTGGACGGTCGAAAATTTTACGGAGTCAATATTTTGGTCGAATTAGACTTAAATTTGTTAATTTAGTTAGTGTGGCTACTTTCGGAAAAATTTTTTTCGATTAACATTAAAATTTGTATATGGCGGTGTGTGGCAGGACAACGTCTGCCGGGGAATAAATATATTTTTTACTAATAAATATATTTTTGCAAATTTTTACTTTTCGTAAACGAAAGCAGCTGATATGAAATTTTTTAAGTAGATGTAAGGTAAGTGCGGGTAATAAGGTCGGCTAATAAAGCCTAAGCAAAAAAAAACTATTTTAAATAATCGATGTCACTAAAGGTCACACTCACAGGTAGCTTACATTAACATAAGAAGATTTAAACTTGTCGCGACGAGATAGTTCGCTCTCTGTCACCAGGACGGCAACATTAATTGTGAGGGGCGATTGCGCTGCAAAAATAATAAGAAATCGTTCGATTAAATCGTTAGTTTTTATTACAGTTATAAACATTATTTTTCGCTAGTTTTCGATTATTTCATACTTCTATGACCTTTGATGTTTGAATAAAATATCATGGTCGGAACAATTTTTTTTTTTTGTTCTTTAAACACGTTGTCAGCGGTTAATAAGGCCTACAAAAATATGATAAAGATAATGAATGTGCCGCTCGCTTACATAAAAATAACATTACTTCAGTACCTTATGCCTACACCGACGAAAATCACTGGAAAAACACCAATAGTTAGAAGAAATTCCTTAATCTACAGGGGAACCCCAGTAACCAAAGACTTGTTTGATAAATACAAGGAAGAGAAGAAAATAAAAAACAACTCAACCCTCAAAGGTAGAAGTGGTCCTAAATAGAACCAGGCGAGTTCTTACTGACACGGTTTTGTTATTGATTAGAATTACCTAATCTAAATAGTCTATTTTGCTTATTTAGGTATGTTAAAGTTATAGGCCTTATTACCCATTACCCTACTATGGTATAATAAAGCCTAATGACAAGGTTTTTAAAAATATTAAGTTTTGTTTACGGCAGAAGTTGCCATTTCTTGCTTAAAACTTATAGTAATTAATTTATAGATTTAATAAACATTAAAATTTGTTGAGAGGAAGGCGGAATTTAAATTTAATTTCACCAAATTCCAAACGTAGAGTGCATAGTAAAGGCTTTAACTTTTTTGCAAAATTTGAAAGCATTGTATTAATGTTTGTGGAATTTAAAGAGATTTTACCATTTTCATACAGCCACTTTGGCGTTGTTTTTATTGAGCTTTTATTAAAGCTTATGCGCAAAATTTGAATCATTAGATTAATATTTGAGGAACTTAAAAAGGTTTGACCGTTTTTATAAAGTCACTTTTTATAGGAGGTTGGTGAGGTTTTCTTCCGATTTAGCTAATTTTCGAACTTGATCTTTATTTTTGACGTAGAATTTCGTCTTACAGCGTGGTTTGTATGGGGGTCATTTTCACAAATTTTTTCAAACACATTTATGAAGCTTAGTTGACACTTGGGGGTATACCTACAGCCTTTAATATTCATCGTACAAAGAACAAATATATGCCAAAATATCAGTTAGATCACGAATAAAACAATTAACTATCTTTGGATTTTGTCACTTATTTAATAAAGTCACAAAACAGCAAAATCTAAGATAAAAAATTCATATATTCGTATGAGAAAGACAAAAGCTGCTTGAGTAGCTGCTTATGCTGTTGTTGTTGTTCGTTTGGTTCGCAATCGTGTCGTTTGTTGTTTTGCTACTTTTGTTGTGATTGTTGTTATTAATATATATGTAAAATGTACATATATAAATACACATTAGATGTTTTCGTTTTTGTAGTTCGTTATTGGTTTTGTTTATTTTCAGAAAGATAAATGCAATAGAGAATACAGATGCGTGTAGCTTAGGGTGGACCTTATTTGTATGGGGAAATTTTCCAAACACTTAGGTGCATGCCACACACAGCGGACACGGACAAATTTGTTGTTGTTTTCGCGGGTAAAGGAAAAAACTGGCAATTGAGAGAGCTTCTCACTCATCAAAAAATTTCCAGGCAACCGACAAAAATGTTCACGGCCCAAAGTTGAAAACAATTTGGACAACGGTTGCATTTTCTTGATGTTTTACGTTTAGTAGTAATAAAACTGCACTGCAATAGGAAATGTACTATTTGAATTCATCAGTAATGCAATGTTTGTTGTTTAGTATTGAATTGTACGCTGCTAGTGCTATACATGGCTTGAATGGTATTTATTTATAAAAAGAAGAAGAATACTTGACGAACATGCAAAATGCAGCAAAATTTTGGCTGGCTTAGCAAATGGATTCAACTAAACAGCAGAATATTATTAGTGATTGTTGTGAATGTAATATTAATGATTTAATATATTGTTTTTTTAGTGATTGTGTATTTTATAATTAAAAATATGAACGTAAAATGTGTATATGATGTTATTTATAAAAATGTATACATCTTTTAACTATATTTTCCATTTATAAACTATTCCATTGCATATATGAAAGCAACACGTCATTGTATATAGTATTTTTAGTGCTTGTATGTATAGCTGCAGTTGTCTCTTTCACCCTTGTATTTTAGAATAATCGTCAAGAGAGCAATAGATTTACTGATAGTAAAACTGATCAAGCTAGTCATACATTACAGCCGCGTAGTTAACAAATAAACTGTTTAAATATACATATATCTTGTAATATCGTTTAAATCGTTAAAATTTACAATATTCTTAGAGATAAGGTTATGGCTATTAATTGGAGTGAAAATATTACTGAAATGTGCATAAATGAATTTCAAAGCCAACCGGCTTTGTGACATATTCTTAAGAAATGCTTTATCATCAGTACATCTTAACTCCTTTGATAAATTTATCATCCCTTTCTTATGTCTGCCAATTCTCCATGGCTTAATCCAGCAGGATCTTTTTTAATTTTTTTTAACTCCATCCAGAGTTTCATCAACTCAACAATTGTTTTTATTGTGACCATATCGTTGTCATCTATATATGCAGATACACTTCCTGCATACATATTGGCCAATGTAATTAATTTTAAACCTCGAAAATCAGAATTTAACCCATCAATTTTATACCACTTATAAACAACCTATAGAGGGTAGCCGTTTTATTGAATCGATTGCATAAAGGAGCGTTACCTGCACGAAATGGTAGCAAAAACGTAGTAAATTTAGCTTCCGCGATTATCGAACAGAAAACTACGTGTAGCATGCCGTGGACAAAACAATGAGAGAGAGAAAAAAAAATGTCGAAAATTCCAATGTTTGACGGACAAGCAGACACCGTGTGACATGCCCCTTAATGAATGAAAAAATTGTTTGTCAAGTTTTAGTAAGATCGGATGCCTATAAACCCGTGCGCACACGGCTTAAAGTTTGCACAAGTGCATGAAAGAAAAAAACTTTTAATATTTTCATTTCCAATTTTTTTTTGGAATAAGAAAAGAGTTAAGATTTTTTTGTTTTTTCCAAAAAATTTTCAGTTTAATAAGGTTATTCACCTCAAATTACTTAATAACTCAGGGGGACAAAATGTTTATTTTTGGATTTTCCCAGCTATATTTGTACTATTTTCGACTAATCTTGGTGCGCTGACTTCAAAACTATTATTACTTTTTTCTAGCATCACCAGTTTTTGAAATAAGTTTATTTAAAATCTAAAAGTTGCATTATAAGTTTTAATTTTTTTTATGTTTATTTAAGTTGAAGAGAATAAAAAACAAATATTACAACAATAAACACTCAATATGTATATCTCTACGTATTAAGAAATAAAGAAAATCTCTATCTTTTAAAGCAATATACCTTAGATAACCTTACACCAAGAAGAAGTTGACTTTGGTCATATCCAAGAAGGTATAATTTGTCCACGCTTTTGGTTGACATTGCGTTAATAATTTTTTCACTTAGACTTAACTTCCCGCACTTCAACTCGTTAAATTGTTCGAACAAATTTTGATATAATAAAATTTGACTAAGTTTTCATTGAACGATTTCACTGACGTTTATTTCAAAAACTGGTGATGCTAGAAAAAAGTAATAATAGTTTTGAAATCAGCGCACCATGATTAGTCGAAAATAATACAAATATTGCTGGGAAAATCCAAAAATAAAAATTTTGTCCCCCTGATTTATTCAAGTTACTTAAGGTGAATACCCTTATTAAATTGAAAAGTTTTTGGATAAAACAAAAAATCTTAACTGTTTCCTTATTCCAAATGGAATTGTGTATGAAAATATTTTAAAAAATTTGTTTCTTTCACGCACTTGTGCAAACTTTAAGCCGTGTGTGCATGGGTTTTATGCATTTGATCTTGCTAAAATTTTTCACGAATTTTTTTATTATCAATTACAGCAGTTTGAGCCCTTGGGGTGGTCTTTTTAAAATAAGGTCCACTCTAGTGTAGCTACAGAGCCAGTATGTATTATTACTACGCAGGTTTGAGCATACGTTACTAAGAATGTGTTGTTCTTTGAAAATCTAATTATTTTTGAAATACCATAATAAATTCATATTATTTCTGTTATGCATTATATTTTTTTCCATATTAAAATATATTTTGTTAACTAAAATTGTAATTTTAAATTACTTTTAAAATATACATATATGTATATTTCCTTACTACAGGAAAAATAAATAATTTAAAATTTTCCGATACTTATTTCCATTTATTAAACATAACTTTGAATTACATTTAGTTTTAACCAATATTAAAAATAAACAAGAACAAGTTTATCACTAAAAATATCAAACGAAAATTTTTTATAAAACAAAACAAATTTGTACATGAATTTAATTGTTGCAACAACAACAAACTTGTTTTTGAATAATTTTTATTTAGAAGATGAAATTTTTTAAAATAGTTTTCAAAAACATAAATGAAAAAATAGAATTTTTCTCTATAACTGTATAAAAAGGAATTCTACGTCTTTACTTACGATACTATCGAAACTGTGTCTTTTTTTAAAAAAGAAGTCTTATATTGAGTTTCGTTACGATAGCTCCAAAATTACGGCTGTTATCGTGATCACACACATACAGACAAATTTATCAAGAATATATATGCTTTTCTATACCTGCCACGCCCAGTATGAACGTTACAATACAAATAGTTAATAATAAATAACCTCATAAGTCGTACATTTATAATTAATTGTTTTTCCAATGCGAAACACGATAGCATTTACCAGGCAAAATGTATCAAATAAAGGGTCTGGCAAATAACTTTTTTTTTTTAAAATACTATAAAAAAAAACTACTGGATATTTTCTCAAATTTCTTTTTTTTTCTGAAAGTACAATCCTTCCGGTTAATAATGGAAAATAATTTCATTCAAATAGCTGCCTCGGCTGGCCATGCAGTAGCCTACACAATCGGTCCAATTTTTAAGCACATTATCGATTGTGTGCAGCTGTATTTCACCAATGGCTTTACGAATATTGTCCTTTAAAGCGTCAATTGTCTCTGGCTTGTCGGCGTAACACTTATCTTTAAGGGCACCCCACAAATAATAGTCCAACGGTGTCAAATCGCAGCTCCGAGGTGGCCAAACGACATCAGCTCTGCGGCTGATAATGCGATCTTCAAAAACAGGGCGCAAAACATCGAGTGTAGCTGCGGCTGTGTGGCACGTAGCACCGTCCTGTTGAAACCAAATGTTGCCAATATTCTCCTCTTCAATTTTTGTGAACAAAAATTCGTTCAACATGGCCCGATAACGATCGCCATTGACTGTAACGGCCACTCCTTGCTCATTTTCGAAGAAAAATGGCCCAATTATGCCTCTGGACCAAAATCCGCACCAAACAGTGACTCGTTTTGGGTGCAGCGGCTTTTCAATGTATGCGTGCGGGTTTTCTGTGCCCCAAATGCGACAATTTTGCTTGTTTACACCCGCCAAGATCAAAATGAGCTTCATCTGAATAGATGATTTTTTTTGGCAAAATCGGCATCTTCTGTAAGTCGATCGCAGGCCCACTTAGCGAAGCGAAAACGCATTGGATGGTCAGTTGGCTTCAGCTCCTGAACCAATTGGACTTTGTATGGCGTCATACCAAAGTCTTTATGCAAAATTCGTCTCAATGATGTCTCCGAAATGTTCAATTGTTGAGAACGACGTTGAATTGATGTTGATGGCGCTTCACGCACACTTTCTGCCACAGCAGCAATATTCTCGGGTGTACGCACTGCTTTTGGCTTTTCACGCTTTGGTTTATCGATGAGGATGCCAGTTTCTTTCACTTTTTTCACAAGATAACGAACATACGGAGCTGACGGTGCTTCTCTTCTTCCAAAATCCGTACGCAATTTTCGCACACATTCTGCAACATTACCATGATTTTCAAAGTAATGACGCAATATTTCCCAGCGTTGTTCAAGCGTATACACAACCATATTCGTTCAGCGGAAGGATAAAACTAATTATCTGTCAAATCAGACATGAGCTAAGTGTTACCATTCACGAAATAAGCACTAGTTGAAAAAAAAACATTAGATGGCGGACCCTGTATAACACGAATCGTTTGAAAGTTTTACTACTATAAAAACATGAGCAGTTATCAAATATATTAAAACCCAGATATAAGATCCATTTAAAAAAACCTTACAAGAGCGATCGTGTTTATTCTTTTGTTTAATGTTTAATCAGTAGCTTGCTGATCAAGAGTAATACAAATTAAATAAGTTTTGCAAGCAAAAACCCGTGAAATGCCGGAGCCTGCTAGTTAATGGTAAAATTAAATGACAGGCTTAGTAAATAATTTAGGTCCAGAGCCCTCTCTTGATCGCCAAAACTACAACACTACAAGAAGGTCGTTATACTTGTGCATCTTAATGGAGCTGAGGCATGGTGGTATCTGCTACTCTACGGTTGTTTTAGAGAAAATTTTTCGAAAAATAGTCTGTCCTGATGAACACGTAAGTTTCCCCACTACGGGTTGTTATGTTTACATAAGTAAGTACGGTTAGTAAGTATTGACAGTTCTTTTGGCGTTCACTTAATGTCAAAATTTTAAAAAATTAAAATATACAGGCATGACCCTAAGTGACAGCCGCCTTTGTGAGAAAATATCCAAAATATCTATCTTTCTCTTCCTTGTATAATTTTACCATGTGCTAGTTAAATGCTAAATTAATACAATAATAAGACACTCACCGAGGTCTCGGCATGCGTGGACTGCTTTCGCGCGAACGTAACGATGCATTGCGTTGACGTGAGTTTTCCCGTGATTGCGCAGAACTCTTGTTGCTAACTGGTGACTGCTCGCGACCGGAAGATGTCATATCTCGATTATTTGAGACTGATGAGTTGGAGCTGGTGTTGGAATTGCGACGACGCGAACGGCCACCGTTTTCATTGCGAATCCTATCAGAGGAAGCAAGCAAGGCTTGACCAAGTTTTATATTTAAAAATTGCGAAAAGTTTTACCCTTCTATAGAACGGTTTTGTGCGATTTGCATGCGGCTCACGCCACCCACAGGACCGGCAGCATCTCTTCTTAGGGCAGCTGCAAATCCAGGCACACGCGTTGTTTGCGCAAAGATAGGACGATGTTCACGAGAAGAACGTGAACTGCTTCCACTAGCACCGCTGCCAGAACGCATGCCAGCCACAGCATAAACAGGGGAATCAATGACTTGTCCAGGCATTTCAATGAGCTGCGCAATTTGATACATTTTTTTTTGACGAGCTTTACTGCGTCCCTGCCACAAATCAAGGGATGAGTTTAAATGGCAAACAGGAAAAAATTAATTAATTCTAACCTTGGTCAGTCGCTGTTTGGCAGCCATGCAACGAATATGATCATCGAAGAGAAATTTAGCAGACAACAAGGGCGTGCGATTGTGTGTGGCACCGCCACGATGAACTGTTATATGCAAGCAACGTGAATCGTCTTTATCACCCAGCACTTCAACATCCTGCAAAAAGCCCACAAATTTTGCTACACCCCAACCAAGCAGCTTAGCATCTGGTTCAACTAGTATTAGTTGAAGCGAATCGATGACCAAGAAACGACGCTGCTTAGTGCTGTCTTTGCAAATAACAGTGCAGGCAATCAAATCGCTATTGTCTGCAAAAATACATGATTTAATAGCTAACAAAAATAAAAGAACGTTGCAACATACTTAAATCCAAAACATTGTCCACCTGCACTAGGTTCAGAGCATTTGTAAGCGGCAGCAAAGTTTCCCTTTCGTTTAGAAATTTTTGGCACGTTTTTCGCAGTAAAAAAAACACGCGTATTGCACGCCGCGCCTTCTCCACTTCACCGCACGGCAAACGGCGCGCAAAATTAATGCCCGTCAAGGGTGTGCCAGTAGGCGGCAGCAGTATAGTCGAGTCCATGCAAAGAAATTCGACGTTTAATACAGCTTTACGCATCTCATAGAATTCGTCTTCAAACAGATCCAAAAATATATCTTCTGATTTGTAAAAGTTTCGCAACACAGCCATGGATTGGTTGTGAGCAGCAAAAAGCAACTCCTGCTGAGATTCCGCAATGCAAGCTTCATCCGTGTTCGGTTTGGTAAAGGTTACTAAAAGTTCCAATGCTATTTCTATAGATATCAAACGTATGCGGCAGGCTAGCAGACGAAAAATCAAAGTATTTAAAATAGAATTTAAATAAATGCTTAAAGCTTACATGGTTGATTTGCCAGGGTGATGATGTTCAGCAGACGTTCAGTCAACTCCGTTTTATAGCTGTAAGAACCCTTAGAGGACTTTGACAGAACCTGATCGAACCAATCATTCTTAATACCTGCAAGTAAATAGCCGGTTTTTGGGAAAATATATGTGTGAATAATTATCACATGTCCAAATTATAAAGATTTAAATACAAAATGAGCCAAAAACCTTAAATGATACACACAGCACACCGTTTAATGACTTATAAATTGAATTTTATTCTATTGCCTCTGATTGCTTGATTCCGTTCTTTTTCTAACCCTATAGTCCCGGGATTAAAAAAAAACCTAATTAACGGTTTTGGAGTTAGCACAAAATCTTTATCCCAATTTTTTTAACTCAGCCCAATATCTAAGTACGCCGTAAAATTCAACCGAAACAATTTAATTCGCCGCAAATGGCAAAAAACAATTAAATAAATATAATGATAATAAATATTCAATATTGTAATGAGTACACATTTTTATAATAAAAAGAAACCCAAAATTAAGATTCCTAAATTAATAAAATTAAAATGTTTTTCTTAGAAAATATCATAAAAAGAAGTTTTTAATAAGTTTTAAGCTTTTGGTCACGATAGACTTTTCTGTGGAAATGCCCATATGCATTTTTTGAAATGTAATTTTGGACAAAAAATAGAATTTCAATCGAACTTCAGTCTACGCACGGTTAAGTTTCAATTAAAAATAAATAAAATGGAAAATTTAGAGTTCGAAATTGTGCGTGGCAATAAAGTGGACAGTTATCTTTTATACTACTTACCGGGAAAAAAGCAATTATTCAAAATTAAATAAAAAACCGCAAACAAACATTATTATACGTGCTATAAAAAGCAATGTTGCGCGCGTATGGACTTTATTGTTGGAGGCGGTGGCAGTGGCGTGCAGAGCACAAATTCTAAAGAGCACAATAATGCAAATCAAGAGTTTTTTTCCAGGAGTTGAAAGCTTAATCAAATATAAAGCAAGACTGCATCAAAAATGCAGGCGAGATTGGAAGAACAAATGCACTAAGCTACATACGCTCACCTTATCAAAGTGTGAGTTCAAAGTAACCCAGTGGGCATTTTAGCTAGCGATACGCAAAAGAATGCATGCTAGTAGTGCTCTTATTGGCGTCAATCATAGATGGGCACTTTGCAGTACCAGTAAAATCGCAGTAAAAATAAATTTTTACTGATAATGAAATTCAATTTGCATTACCAGTAAATTTTTACTGATTACTGGAAAAAATTGCAGTAAAAATAAACTTTTACTGATTACTGGAAAAAAATTGCAGTACAAATAAATTTTTACTGATAATGAAATTCAATTTGCATTACCAGTAAATTTTTACTGATTACTGGAAAAAATTGCAGTACAAATAAATTTTTACTGATTACTGGAAAAAAATTGTAGTACAAATAAATTTTTACTGATAATGAAATTTAATTTGCATTACCAGTAAATTTTTACTGATTACTAAAAAAATTTGCAGTAAACATAAATTTTTACTGATTACTGAAAAAATTTGCAATTTGAATTTTATCAGTAAGTTTACTGATTACTGCTTCTAGTAATGCAGTAAATATTAACTGCAGTGTGCCCATGTATGGCGTCAATATACCTTCCATGATCGCTGCATTGATGAGTGCTTCTGTAAGGGCTACCTTTTGAAGGTTTGGAGCCTTTTCCTGTTATTTTATATAAAAAGTTTTTAAAAAAATTTTTAAAAAATTATATATGATCAGATCAATTAAAAAAAATCAAATCTTTAAGAAAAAACAAAGAAAAAATTATTTTTTTTTTGTCCGAGTTGGGACGCGAACCCAGGTCTCCGAAATCTAACACACTGCATATCACATTATATGAAAACTTTTATTCTTTAATTCTAGTTGTTTTCTATTATTTTTGTATGAAGAAATTTACAAAAAAATTCCAAAAAAATTTTTAAATGGACAGAAAAATTTGTAAAAAAATGTAGATTTTAAAAAAAATACAAAAAAAAAATTATTTTTTGGGCCGAGCTGGGTTGCAAACCCGCGCTCCCGAAAACTTACTTTCATTTGTAATGATGCAAAATAAGCTGAAGTTTATTAACAACTGAGGTGGGCGAGTGGGTAAGATGCCAGACCGCCAGCTGAAAGGACGCTGGTTCAAATCTGGAATTTGTCAAGAGATTTTTTATTTCAAGTTGATATTTATATTGCTTTTCTTTCTAATGTACATTCTAAAAAGGCTTCTAGCAGGCTTCTTTAGAGTCGCGAGAGCGGAAGGCCTAGAAAATTTTCTCGTTTCATATAAAAAAGCTTATGGGCTTGGAAACGAGCACGGAAGAGCTAAGAAATCCATATGATGGCCTGCTAGAAGCGCTTCAAAGACCTGCTTTGGCCCACTGGGAAGTTATTTTTTATCTTAGCCACAATACACATTAACATACCCCACCACATGCGCACAGCTATCAAGGAGCAACTACAAATATGCACTTTAAAAAAATGCAACGCGGACTGCAATATCTTACAAGCAAAGTTTTTATAAAGTCTCCTACGACACCACTTCAAATCGTTGAATCATTTAACACTGAACATGTAATGTCAACATATGGACTAACTAAGCATGAGGAGAACCAATCTCATATTTACAAAGCATGCATCCAGGAGGATGGATTCGCTTACTGCATTTTGTTTTCAGAGATGATTGGAAAATTGATTGAAGCAAACACCGCGAAATCAGCGGAACTATCTGATCGATGGCACATTCAAAATTGTACCCCACGGCTGCTTCAATCAATTGCTCATTATTCATGCTGATTATCGTGGTGAAAAGGTACCAAAAATCAGATTGAATATTATCTTTTCATTTTTTAAAAATCATAAATATTTTTATCTTTTTGATATTCCCATTATTTTACATTTTGATGGACAAACGTACTAAAAAGGCGTACGAAAGTGTGTTCAACTATATTTACAACAATATCTTTGATTTAGAAGCGAAAAGCTTCATGACCGATTTCGAAACCGCGTTGCAAAATTCAATTCCGAAGGTGTATTCCTCTTCTCAATGCCATGGATGCTGGTTTTATTTTTGCCAGGCGCTCCGACGAAAAATAGCAATGAGCTATAAACAACATGCTGCATTTATCAGGGCGGAAAAGAGCTTCGATCGCTTATCATAAATTGTTATCGCTACCACCGCCGTCTATTAACCTTGCCTTTCTATGTAATATTAAAAGAGGATATATTCAAATTCGATACTAACAACATATTCTATGACTTTTTGCCCTATTTTGAACACTATTGGATGAGAAAGGTATTTTGTGTTGCTAAGCCACAACAGCAAAAAAAGTGTAACCAACAAAAACAAAATTTTACAGGACAAACCATTTTCTAGTTTTGTCTGCATAAGCAGTAGATGCAAACTTGACATTTGTGATGAGTTTAACTTAAGAACGGTTTAACTTAGAAATCTGAAATTTTGGGAGTAGATGGGTTTGTTACAGTACTATAGTTTGTCATTAAAAGTGAATTTTGGATTTCGTGTTGGTTACACTTGTTGTGCGGTTATGGCTCGATATATTTAATTTGTACTTTGATTGCATCTTAAAATTTTATTTTTTCAGATAAACCTGAGAGTTTCTCAATATTTAAACTTACAACTAGTAAGTCGACCAGAGTAGTTGAAGCATGTAATGGGATATTGGGTCGGCAAATCCCAAAAAGCGGACACTTCTTTAAATTTGTGCGAGTCATTCGTGACGAGGAGTTTATGAAAAGCCATGCTATTCATCTCATTGATAGCGGAACAATGGAAGCAAGTGAGGAGCTGGAGGTGGGAAAAATTACAGCTATGACATTTTTGAGTAGAATGAATAGAATAGAATATAATTTGAATAGAATTTGTACCGATTGGGAATCATATGAAGATACTTTTGAAGGCGATGAAGATGTGGTTGAAGAAGACGTGGAAGATCAAGAGAACGACGAACAAGAACAGAATGAAAACAGGAATTCCAAGAATACTCCGTTGTGCTCTACTTGCGAGGACTTGCCGGCAAATACTGCTTTGCTACCATGCAAACACTTGAAGTTTTGCGACGAGTGCGTCTTAAAGCTTCAAGCGCAAAGTTTGGCTGATGGTTCTAACAAATACAATTGCCCCTATTGAAGGGTGGAAGTCAGTGGAACTGAACAATTTTTTTGAAATTTTAATTGATTGATTAATATATTAATTTTTGTTTAATTGTTCCTTGTTAATAATAAAGCATTGAAACATTACTTAAAATTGGGTAATTTTTCATTTAATTTTTTGGATCATATTTCATTTGGGTAGATTTTTTAATTTATAAATAAACTTAAAAATTAAACTAAATGTATTTAGTTTTCTCTTTTCTATAGACGGCCTTTGGCCGCTACTTAGGAAAAGTGTTCGACAGATCAACTAAAAAACAACATCGTTTAAATTCACTCATGCTTCAATAGGCGATCCTGCCAGGAGGCACAGATATACAGTAACACGACTGCGCATTCAATTTTCAAGAATAAGAGTCCAAAAAATCCGACGCAATAGTCCTCTGTTTTTGGCGAGAAATTTGTACAACACCTTCGAGGGAACAAGAAACTTTCACGAAACAATAATAATCATTCCTTGAGTTGCGGTAAACTTTGTGGAGATTGTGTCTACACCATCGACTAGCTGCTGTTTCGGTATCTACATATACAAACATCGACGATTATACAACAAAAATCTTCAACTGTAACAATAGATGAAGACTCGCCACATCCTAAGCCGCTTCAAGAGCACAAATCTCATCGTCCTTGTGAATGAAAACATCAACAGATCAACAACCCGGCCGTTTGAGATTAACAACATATCTACTATTTTAATACAAACGCAAGATAAATTCTAGTCAACATCGAAAAGTACAATTCGTCTGCAACTATTTTGATATTTATATAAATATATACTATATATTTATCAGCTATATTTATTCATTTTAAAAACCTTATTTAGTTTACATTGTAAACTCTTCCTCCGTTAAAATGTTTCGTTCTCCACCCAAATATAAACAAACGAGTTCAGTCATACAGGGTTGTTGTGGAAAACGTTAATCGCCGGAATCGGTTTTGATTCCGGTAAAAATTTGGGAAAGGTGTCATGCATTCCGGTTTTTAGTTCGAATCGGAATTTGCATCGGGTTGAGGAGTTGCTCAAACCGATATTATTGGTTTGACATTCGCAAACAAACCGGCCAGCTATTCACTAGCGGAATGTTAACATTTTGTTTATTGCGCTTGAAAACTTTAAAAAAGTGTCAGAAAATTAAATAATACCGATGGTAAAATGATATTTTTTATTTATTTGATGGAAAATACAAAAATAAAACACAAAATTATATTCTCCTGATAAAAGCACAAAAGAATTTGACGACGAAGGCAAATGAGATTTAATAGTTTCTAACACCAAAGTGAATGAATCTTGCTTTAAACGATATTGGGTCACAAATCTTCAAATAGTCCAAGTATTTCTCCGTGTTTTGCTTAAATACGAAGATTGTTTTTACGCCCACTCTGGAAGCTCTAGAGGATTGCTATTTCTTAAAATGCACATTTTTACTTTTTTATTGCTTTCCTCCTCCAGAAATAAAAAGGCCAACACAGCAGAATTCATTTTATACACTTTTTCTTTTTTTCACAATTAAATTTATGTAATACATGCAAAATGTTTCAATTCGTGCAATTAAACACAAAACTTCAGAAAACAATTTAGCTGAACAGCTGATTCGAACAATGGATTTGTTTATGTTCGAAAAGAGTAAAAACCGATCGGATTTCACAACACCATTTAATACCGGAATCGTTTTCCTATTCCGATAACAATGCAATTTCGCAACAACCCTGATAATGAAAATTTCGAAATTTGTGCTACATCTGTGAAACTTCCTCAGTTTTGGACAAGTTGCCCAGAAGCATGCTGATATGCAATTTGCAACCAAAGCAATGACACAAGAAGTTGCAAAATATGAATACATTATTACTGCACTTCTTCAGGATGCAATTATTAGTCTTGGATTTTATTCAAAATCCTCCTGAGAATAACCGTTATTGGGTACTTAAGAAGCCTTTAATTGAAAGATACTCCTTAAGCGAAAATACCAGGATAGAAAAAAATTTTATCGGTAAAGGAATTCTATCGGTCTTTTGTACAAATAGCTGGTTCAAGTTCTAGTCTAGAAATACTTAGGAAACTTTGGTTGAGAAAGTTACCTAACAATCTAGTAGTCGCTTTAAGTGCAACATATTTAACTAATGTTAAGGAACTAGTACGATATGCGGATAACATTTGGGAAATTTTAAGTAGTGACGAAGTGGCCTCTGTTAATTCGCCTTCAAATAATTTTTGTACAGATTCGATGATACAAAATTTGATGCAAACTTCAGCATTAATTTTAACAAATTATATGTTGAAATTAGCTCGATCAAGCAGCAACTAGGCCAACAAAATATTCGATTTTTTTCGCGTGAACGTCGCGAGAATGTAAGAAGCCCTTCGCGTTACAGATCTAACTCACCGAACAACCCCAACTGGCTTTGCAAATACAATTATCGTTTCGGTAATCAAGCTAGAAAATGCGAACAGCCATGTGCTTTCTCAAAGTCGAAATCTACTTCGTCAAACTAAAATCACCTGTTGTCCCGACGACAGGTTATGGGGTCTCAATTATTTCTACTCGTCGTCTTTTTATTTTTGGTAAGGATAATAAATTAAAATTCTTTACTGACAGTGGTGCAGAAATTTCAGTTTTACCATCGTCGCATTTCGCTAATAAAAAAAGACGTTCGGATGTCATTCCAACAGCTGCAAACGGTCTTCAACTGCCACTTTTGGAAATAAACTTTTAAATGTCAATTTAGGATTGCGAAGAGAGTTTCCTTTCACATTTTTGATCGCAGACATATCTAAACCAATAATTGGAGCTAACTTTTTATGCAAATATGGCGTTTTAGTAGACATTAAAAATAAACGTTTAATAGATCCGCTTACAAATATTTCTGTAAACGCAATTTCAAATTTCTGTAATATTTCGTTACCAACATTATTTTCCGTTGAAAACAAATACACAAAATTACTTAAGCGATATCCTTCTCTTGTTGCCGAACCAGATTACACCAAACCAGTTAAATATTCTACAATACACAAGTTAATTACTCAAGGACGGCTTCCTTTTTTAAAGTCAAGCTCCTATCCTATCAAACACAAAGCTGCCAATAATGAATTTGACATATCTAGTAAAATCAGGAATATGCAGACCATCTAGCTCCTCGGTCGCTTCACCTTTGCATTTAGTTCCAAAAAAGGACACAAACGATTGGCGCCCTTGCGGCGATTTCAGGAGATTAAACGTTGTCACGGTTCCAGACCGCTATCCGTTCACGACTTGAATATAAATGCACGTAGTAAATGTATATTTTCTAAACTAGATTTAGTAAGAGCATACCACCAAATTCCTATGGCAGAAGAAGACATCTACAAAATGGCATTAACCACGCCATTTGGAATGTTTGAATTCATACAAATGCCCTTTGGGTTGAGAAACTCTGCCCAAACATTTCAGAGATTTATTCATGAAGTGTTCTCCTCTTTAGACTTTGTTTTTGTGTATATAGATGACGTTCCAGTGAAAGTGAAGAGGAACGCATGACGCATCTTAAGGCTGTTTTTGACCGCTTGGAACAATAAGGCTTGAACATTAAGCCAAATAAATGTTGCTTCTGTGCTACATAGATTTTCTTGGCCACAATGTTTCAAAACATGGTATTCAACCATCTAGTGAGAAAGGTTCAGCTATTACAAATTTTTAACGTCCGAATTCGGTTAAGCAAATCCAAAAATTTTTAGGTATGGTAAATTATTATCACAGATATATACCCAAATTAGCTGATAAAGCATGTCAAATTTACGACCTTGTCAATAACGCGATGAAGATTAAAAACAAATTTTTAGATTGGAATGATGAAGCAATTAAAGCATTCGAAGAAATTAAAGACAGTTCTGCTTCAAAAATAATGTTAAATAATTTTAACAAGGAAGCTAAATTATCTTTAACAGTTGATGCTTCGAATGTCGCAATCTGAGGTGTTTTACAGCAATCATATGCTAAAAAGACAGAACCAAAGAACCATTAGCATTCTTTTCCAGGAAACTTTCGCCATCTGAATCTAAATATAGTGCTTTTGATCGCGAATTACTTGCAATATATCTTAATAGTAAACATTTCAGACATTTGTTAGAAGGTAGACAATTTGTAGTTTTTACCGATTGCCATTGACTTTTGCGTTAGACTCAAAAAACGAACTCCTAGACATACGAGACATCTTGAATATATACCACAATTTACCAATGATATTCAATATATTCGTGGTGAATCGAATATTGTGACCGATACGCTTTCAAAAGCTTTTGAAGTTAATGCTTTTCAATCCACCGATTTGAATTTAAAATGTTTACATACCGAACAACAAAGTGATCAAGAACTTCAAACCCTCACTACTGATAAAATGCATAGTTTGAAATTGGTTAAATTACCAATTTTAAATTTGGGAATCTGGTGCGAAATATCTAGCGATTTTCCTAGGCCATTTGTACCTGTAAATTTACGTGATGTAGTGTTCAATAAATAACACGGTATTTCTCATCATGGATCAAGAGCAACTCGTAGACTCATTTATTGGAGATATTTTTGGCCTCGCGTGAATAAAGATATCAACAAATGGTCAGGAGAGTGCTTACAATGTCAGAAATCCTAAGTCAATCGACATAGTAAATCACCAGTAACGAAAATTCCGGTACCAAAAAGTTGGTTTGAACATATTCATATGGATATTTTTGGACCGTTACCTTTGTCTCAAGGATATAACTATATCTTGACTATCATAGACAGATTTACGCGTTGGCCTGAAGCATTTCCTCTGCGAGACATAAATGCTTCAACAATTGAAAAAAATATTTTTTGATAATGATGTATCACGATTCGGCGTACCTCTCGAAATAACAACTAATCAAGGTACACAATTCACATCTGAACTTTTTTCAGAATTATTAGAATTACTCGGTAGTCACAAAATTACAACTTCACCTTACCACCAACAAGCAAATGGCATAGTGGAACGTTTTCATAGACAATTGAAAGCGGCTATCACAATCAAAATGGTACGAGGAACTTCCGATGGTTCTTTTAGGTTTACGATCAACGTATAAAGAAGATATCACTGCTACTCCAGCTGAGATGGTGTTCGGGCAAAATTTGCGTCTTCCTGTGGAAATGGTTTTTTCAAGTTCCAAATTAGTAAATTCTTCTGATTTTGTAAAACATATACTTGAACATTTTCGAAACGTTAATTCAAATATTAAGCATCATAACAATTCAGATACAGGTTTCTACATTCCTAAAGATCTTTCTTATTGCACACATGCATTTGTCAGAGTTGTCAATAAACGCTCTCTTCAACAAACTTATGAAGGTCTATTTAAAATTGTAGAAAAAGACAAAAAAATTTTTAAACTCGAAATTAATAATGGAATAAAAAACATTCCTATTCATCGATTAAATCCTGCAATAATTGAACATACAAAAGCACCCAACACAGATATTGTTCTAAAAAACATGTTACATTTAATTTATTTGAATTATATTAGGAATTATCTTGCTTCAAAGTTTTCAATCGCCATATAAGTTATATGAAAGGGTCTTTTAATTTTGTGCCATAACTTTGGCTAAAGTCATGCTAAAAGCTACAGATTTTGTGTGTTTATAGTGCTATATGCGTGGAACACAGCTGCATCAACAACTCAGATCAGTCTAAAGTCGACTTAAGCTAGTTTTTCTTAATACAGATATAAGAGAAAATGATTTGTCCTTGTACGAAATGGTGATAACATCAACAAGGTCAAATCAATTTTTTTATGATTTTTTACGATAAAATAATTTGATAACAACAAAATAAATATTAAAAAGATAAAACTAAGTACATTGAGTTTAAGTTTTAAGGCGGTGCGCAAATTGATCTAAATACGACCTTGACTAAATTGTGTTGATAAAGCAGTGCTTCCTAATTTAGGAAATTAATAATCATTAATTTTTGTTAGATTATTTTTGTCAATTAAACATTGAAATATTATTTTAAAATTGGGACATTTTTCATTTCTTATGGGTGATTTTTCATTTACTTTTTCGGTAATGAAATGAAATTTGGGTGTTTTTTAATTTTCTTTAAAACAGTTTTCGGTGATTTTTAATTTTTTTTTTTGGGCGATTTTTCATTTAATTTTTTGAGCCATTTTTTATTTGGTCGATTTTTCATTTTTTTTTTGGTGATTTTTCATAGCGTCGGCGCTTTCCTCTTCCACCATTTCAGTAAATTAGTAAATAGTTATTTGAAAAATTCAAGTTATCTCCATTCCGTACAAAGGCAAATAAATTTGTTTATAATGAAATAATTTGCCTTTGTTCGGAAAGTTGTTAATTCAGGCATATTTACCTTACTTAAATACTTAAGTAAGTATACAAATTAAACATTACATTATTTTTTAATAATAAACTAAAACAATTTATTAATCCAATTTAAATATAATAGTAATATATATATAACCATATATAAGCGTCCACTACCATAAATGCGGCCTTAATATAAATATTTTTACAAAGAATAATGAAAAACTTTTATTTGGTATTATGTCCCTTTTTAAACGGTCCTAATCTCAAATTCATGTTGGGAATATGTCTTCTTTTTTTTTGGGATTATGTCTCTTGGGGCTATGTCCCGGTCCTTATATTATCCCGGAGGGGGAGTATTGTAGTGTCTTCATCATTTCATTTACACTTTGTTATTTTTACTTTGTGTTATAAAAATATTTTTTATTGAAGTTTGTTTAGTTTTGATTGTTAAATAATTGTGAATTGAAGCGTGTGTGAATATAAACGATGTTGTTTTTTAGTTGATCAGTCGAACACATCTCCTTTTTATTTTATCAAATATTTAACAATCAAAACTGAAAAAACTTCAATAAAAAATATTTTTATAACACAAAGTATAAATAACAAAGTATAAATGAAATGATGAAGACGCTACACAGATAAAATGATAAAATAATTTGCCCTTGTACGGAAAGTAGTTAATTCAGGCATATTTGCCTTACCTTAGGTAAATACTTAGGTAAATACTTAGTAAATATTTGAAAATTTGTTATTAAAAATCACCGCGACGCTTTCTTCTTCCAGCATTTAGGTACATTAGTTAATAGTTATTTGAAAAATTTACGTTTAACAAGGGCAAATCAATGTTTTTATGGTCCACTATTTCTTTTTTTGAGTGATTTTTCATTTTTGTGGTAGATTTTTTATTTAATTTTTTGGGTAATTTTTCATTTGGGCGATTTTTCATTATTTTTTTGCGATTTTTCATAGTGCCTAATTTTTCTATCAAGCGTCACTCATCGTTTGCATCAAAAAAAATTCACGCTGCAATTTGGAAGCTTAAAAAATGCCAGTTGTGTGCATACTGCAAGTCGTGATGCATTTCCGAACAGACTCTACATTATGATATTGAGAAGACATTACTACATTGTTTGAATATTGTATTTAATATTGGGTCAAACTTCGCTAAACTTTGGGTCAAAAGCTATTTTAAGGCTTATTTTTTATATTAATTGATAACGCCACTGAAAAAGTTAACAAAAAAAAACTTTTAAGACTCAACTTAAAATATTCAATGTGAAAAGACTTATAATACATAGACTTGAAATTTATACGTAAATAATACAAAGACAATATTCCAAAATATCTTTTTTATTAATTCATTTTCTTCTCGCTAGGTAGTAAACCTCTGCACGAGTGCGCTTGAAATGCATTTCAGAACACTGATTTGTGGAGCAAGCGTTGGTTATGTTCGGCTTTCTTTAATTAGAACAAACGTAACACTACAGAGAGCACTCGTCGCGTGAGCAGAACAAGAACAAAAGAAAACCGAATCAATGTTATGCTTGAGTCGACAGAGAAGAAAGCAGCAGAACGAAATGACTTGAAAGTTATGCTATGAACAGCAGAACGCTTGGAGTTATGTGTTGTTTAGGTTTCATAGTTTCTGCATTTCCTTGTGAAGTAAAAATCAACTAAAACGCCAAAAAAAGGGATTTTCTTATTATTTATTGAAATTATAATAAGAGACTTTTTTATTTACTATGGAAATTAATTATTTTTTTTTTCATTTTTCACAATATTTAATTTAATAAAAGTTATTAAAGAATTAAAAATAAATATATATTTTAAGTAACAACAAAAAAAATTAGTTAAATTTTATTGCGTTGTTTATAAGGATATTTTCTTGTTGTTTTACTTTTACTATTGGTGGTGGTTTTTGTTGATTATTGTTTTTTGCATTCTTATGATGTTGGATTGTTGTTATTGCTGTTTTTTCTGTTGATGATTATAATGATGATTAATTTGTAAATATGAATGATTACTAGTAATGATGTGGTTACGTTTGTTGTTGGCGTTGTTGTTTATGGTAGTATTGGTGTTGTTGTTGGTCTATTGCGATGATGTTTATGTTTTTCATTGTTATTATTTTGTGGTATATCTTAGTAAAACTGAATGATCTACTAGAAAAATGTGATTTCGGAGGTATATTCGGAGAAATATTTAAGGTAATTGAAAAATAACGCCAGTATTTTATGCCAGGGCCTTAGTCAGTAATTTTTTTTCAAAATTAAAGTATAGGGACAATTATTTGTTTCATTTCAATTTTACGTTTAGTTTTTTATATTTTATATACAGTTGCGAACAAAATAATAGCAGTCGTCTTATATTCAGATATGTTTGGATAAATAATGCTAGTATACAAATTTCGTATCTGGTAAACCCATTCTTATTCGTATATTTCCGTTTAACCCTGGTTTCAAATCTGTACTCAATTTCCTCCTATATTGTAACATTTTCAATTTACAGGGTGTTTAACGTTTTTGGCACGTGTTTAGTATTATTGATCTAGAATCTGAATTACTCATCATAAAATTAAAAATATCATTTTGTATTTTAGAAAAAATATCAGCTCTTCAATCCATATATCAACACTATCGTGTCATGTGCGGTAGCGGAGCAAAAATTTTGAGATTATCCAACGAAATAACAACAAATTTTGTATCTTTTGTTTTACGATAAATGCCAGTGAGCTAAGCCATTTTGCAAAAACCTCAAAAATTCATGTTTTTCGTAAATATATTGGCTGGTGTAATAGTTTTTGCAAACTTAAAGTAAAAATTAAATGAAACAAATAATTGTACCTATATATTAATTTTGAAAAAAAAATTTCATCAAGATTCCCTCCCATGGGTAAATCCTGACTACGGCCCTGGCATAAAATACTGGCGTTATTTTTCTAGTACCTTAAATATTTCTAAAAAATTCGAGTTAAAATGATGGGAAAAATACCCTCCGAAATCACATAAAATAATACTTAAATTTGCAAAATATCATGATTTGAACATAAAAATCGAAAATACGCGCATATAATATGCACTTAAAATACTTCAATATTCGCTAAAAAAAGGTAAAATATGCAATTAAAAATATTTTTCTTATTTTTTATTATCGGTTAAAAAATCAATATTGCATTTAATTAACAAAAACAAAAAAACAATTAATTTTTAAATACATATAAAATTAATTTATAAAAAAAAAGAAAAGTGCATTTAAAAGTACCTAATAATTCAAAGTTATCTTTTTCCAAAATATTTCGTATTGAATTTTAATGGTTGCAAATAAAAAAAAAAAACAAAATATGCAAAAACCACATGAATTTATTGTATAAAAAATATACGCAATTAATATTCAAAAATAAGCATTTTTTGTAAATTATGCAAAACCATGCATTTATTACAAAATCTTTAAAAATATGCACTAACTATTGAATGCCATTTAGAAGGAATTTTCATGAATCGCAAAGATAACTTAACCATTTGCGCTTTAAGATGCCCAGAACGCATGAAATTTGCATGAAATTAATAGCCCTTAATATCTTTACCAATGTTCTGCTGCGTTAGGTGTGATAGATGCTTTTCTCGCTGTTATCAATCAATTTTGTTCTATAGAACGAAAAACATCGTGTTCTGGTAAAGCAAGCGGCGAACAAGTTCTGTTTTGAAGCCGACGAGTGCTCTGCACTGATCGGTTCTTGTCGTTTAATGAATTGGTTATGTTCTGCTTGACTTAACAGAGTTATGTTATGTTCTGAACTCGGCACTGTTGGCTCTACTGTTGTAGAAAAAACGAGTGCATTTGTGCAGAGGTTTACTAGGTAGCATAAAAAAATTGTCGTTCCCAGCGTTTCGGGGACAAGATATTTTGGTCCCAATTTATAGGAAAAAAAAGTTAAGTTTATATTAATAAGGGGAATTGTCGCTACAACTAGTGTCCGACCAAAACCGGAATTTTGGCAGCCGAAACCGAATATTCGGCCATTTTATAATATCCAGCCGAAACCGAAACCGAAATTGATTATTAATATGACAATTTAAGTTTTAAACCTTTTATTTTTTCTTTTTTATTAAACGGAAACAAAAAAAAACACTTCATACATATAAGAAAAAAATTTAATATAAAAAAATATTCTTTGAACATTGAAGTTTACAATATTTAATTGAAGTTTATTATAATAGCACGGTGTGACTGCGAAATAGTTTCAGCCTAAATTCTTAGAAATTCCGAGAGAGGAACATCTTGTGATTATATTGCGACTAGTCTGACCTCTCAATTCCATCACAATTTTTTTTTTAAACATTTTAAAGTGAAGAAGAAGAAAGAATTCAGGTATTCCGACTTTATACAATTTTTTACATATTTATAATTAGGTTGTGAGAATTTACAAACAAAATGCACTTTGCAATTAAATGAAACGTAGAATGTTATGTGCCAAAAGATTTAAAAAAAGTACACTCTACAAAAATTAACGAGAATTAACTACAATAATTGCTGGCAACTGATTGCCTACATTTATTGTCGTTAAATCCCATAGAGCAAAATTATAAATATTTATCGCTAAAAATGCGTGAATCCTCTCACCTACAATTATTTCTTTCGCTCTCTTGTAAAATCTCTCTTCTAAAATTATTTCTTCCAATCTTGTCTGCGCTTTTAAACCGAGTCTGATGAACAAAGCGAATGCTTCCATCAAACGACAAAAACAATGGAGGAGCAGCGCAAGAATAAAAATTTGCAATCTTTATTGCTGATTTGTTGTTCTTCAAAATTTGTTAATCTTGTAAAACAATATTTATTGTTTTTGGCAGCGGATGAGGCGTTGTTAAGAGCACCAACATAAACCCAATTCACAACACACACACGAACATATGTATATTCAAACAAAATTTTAATATTTATCTAAAAAAATTAGTAAAACTTTCATTATTCGCAGTCATTATACAGTCAGGGAGTCAAGTCTTCAAACACCCCAAAAAACTCAAGAAACTCCTGAACGAAATGACTCACAGAAAAACTTGTTATGCTGAAATTATTTAATTGCATTTTTATAAGTGTACAAAGTAAGTCTTCAAAAATAACGTAATAGAAAACAATAATTAAAAATAGAGAGGGACAAAACAGTGTAAATATTTCATTTTTAATATATGAAATAAGTAATTTTGAATTTTTTTGTGATAAAATTAATATTTTGTCGGTCGCCCCATTAGCATCAATCACTGCCTGTGACGTCTTGGCATTGATGCAACCAAATCTTCGGTCGTATCAGGAGTAATTTGCGACCAGGCCGATCGTAAAGCTTGTTTTAGTGACTCCTTGTTGGTAATGTTGGCATGTCTACTTTTATTTTTAAAATATACCAAACGTGCTCAATAGGGTTTAAGTCCGCTGTATGTTTGGGATCGTTGTCCTATTGGAAAATCCAATGCTGGCCAAGACCCAACATATCAACTGATGGTTGCAAATTATCTTCTAACAACTGCTTATAACAGTATCGATTCATAATACCGTCTATAAACACTAATCGGCCAACCCCAGATGCAGCTATGGCTCCCCAAACCATTACGTTGCCACCACCATGTTTCACTGTCGGAATAATATTCTTCGGCCATCATTTCCAAACAAATTGAATTTGCTTTCGTCCGTAAATAAAACTTTTTTCCAGAAATCAATTCTTTTGTTTAAATACATTTTCGCAAAATCAAGGCGAAGTCTTCTATTCTTCTCTGATATAAATGGTTAATAGCTCGTAACGCTCTTCGAACAGTTTTTGGATGATTTGTGTTATCCAAAGTGTTAGCGATGCTTTCTGCTATTTTTGGGGCAGTTGTTCTTGGATTGTTGTTAACTTCTTTTAAAACCATGCTGACATATCGCCTTGATAGTTTCTTGGGGCGTCCTGACCTCAGCTTATTTTCAACGGATCCAGTATTCTTAAATTTTTTTATGATACATTGGACCGTAGCGAAGGCCACATTTAATAATTTGCCAATTTCCCGATAGGATTTGCCTTTTTTATGCTCCTGCACAATAAAATTTTTTATATTCATGCTTATTTCTTTACACAAACTCATCTTGAACACTTGGTCACTGAGATAACAATGAAATGCCCACTAATCATTCAACCAACACGGCCTACTGTCAATGCAAAAACTAACGGTATTAAAACAGTTGTAATATGCACATAGTTTATGAGTAAAATAAAAAACATTGCACTGTATGAACACTTTTGTCTCTCTTCATTTTTAGTTTTTTTGTTTTATATTATGTTATCTTTTAAGAGAAATTAAAATTTGTTTTTGTACACTGTTAAAAATGCAATGAAATCATTTCTGCAGAAAAACTTTTTTTTAGTCTTTTCCTTCAGCAGTTTGTTGAGTATTTGGGGGTGTATGAACACCTAAGTCCCTGACTGTATATCGCCTTTTTGTGCATTCTAACAAGCCAAAGATGACCAAAATCCGTCATCATTTGGTTAAACTGCAGCAGTTTGTAGCTGCGAACGCGAATAAGAAAAATCGGTGGTTGTAAATTTAAAAACATCTTAAAGCGGCTGCCATATTTCCAATTTTAAACTTATTTCAGTTATTTTAGACTTTTTAGAAAGGCATTTTGTAGTTTTAATGAATTCTGGAACAACAATCAAGGATTTTGGTTGGTTACTATTTTTAAAAAAATAAAGAAACAGTAACATTTGAGCAAAATTTATTAAAAATTGAATTCTCCATTGTGATAAACACACTTCGTATATTTTTTCCAAAAATATTTTGGCCCAGCAACATTCTACGTTTAATTTCATTGAACAAAAGTGCATTTTATTTGTAAATTCACACAACCTAAGCATATGTAAAAAAAATGTTAAAAGTATGAATACCAGAATTCTTATTCCTTAGCTTTAAAATGTTTTTTAAAAAACTTGTGATGAAATTGAGAGGTCCGACTCTATATAATCTAATATAATCACAAGATGTTCCTCTCTCGGAATTTCTAAGAATTTTGGCTGAAACTTTTTTAAAGATCGAATCAGTCACACAGTGCAAAAGTATTGCATACTTTATTTCTTCCTATACACTCAAAACAATTTGTACTTACGATGTACATTTTTATAGAACTACCAAACAAAGTATCTTTGTTTTTTTAAAGATTAAGTATTATAAGAATAAAATTATTTCGTTTTCTTTTTCTTAATTCCACAAACACAGAAATCATTCTGAAGTTTAATTATCATTTTTTACCGATAAAACTTTTAATATTAATTGCAATAGAGATGATAGAATTGAAAATGATAGTATCGAACCCATAAAATTATACAAAATAGCTGCGTTCCATTCGCTTCAAAATAGTCCAGATAGTTTTTTTTACATGCAAAGCAAAAACATAAATAATAATCCTATAACAAATAGGATTATTTTTGCTATCCATATAAACGTGTGATATAGCCTTTAAAAAATTTGAAACATAGGTGCCGCACCTGTATATTTTTATGAGCTGTCATTTAATTTTTTTAATTATTTGTTTGTTTGATACAATGACTATTAGGTAGCTATGACAGCTACCTATTTTCTCACGAGCTGCCACCATCGAATGTTAAACAAAAGAAAACAAAACAAACCGCGTGTGTCACACACATTGAACGCATTCAGCGCAGCCAACAATTGCACTTAAATATTTTATATAATTGCATAATATTAGAAATTAAATTATTTAATTTACAATTTTTCTGACGTTTAGAGAGAATGTGTTCAGAGAAAAACATCGCTCAATAAAGTATCGCTACCATAACAGTTCACAAAAGTTTTGAACGACACACATTCTCACGACACCTAATAGTTATTGTATCATGATTGCTTGTTTGAATTTAATTTTGACTGCAACGGTAGTGCCCTCTACGAGCCATTTTCTTGCCGTTCCTTTGAGAAAATTTGTTATCGCGATTATATTTAGGCAAAGGAACGCAGCTAATGTTTTGCGTTTACACGATAAATCAAGTTATAGACTAATTCATCATTTTAGTTTTGTATAACGCGTTATAAATATTTTGACTAAATCAAACTAATATATTTGAATTATATGACTGATGCAAGAAATTTTTACCAAAAGTTTCGGTTTCGGGATTCGGCCATATTGAGGTCGAATAGCCGGAACAAGCCTCTAAAATAAAAATCGAACGAGTAAAAGTAGTAATTGTATTTGCTTAACAAGTGCATAAAATTTGGAGGCAATCCTTGGCATAGTTTTCGAGTAATGCTGTCCACCGGTTTCAAGCAGCACTTTTCGAGAAAAGCGCATTTAAAGTTTAAGAAGTAAGGTATAGTATGTATATATTTCTTCGGATGTTTGTGCTTATACTACAGTAATTTTTATTCAATTGACTTAAAACTTTCTGAGGATATTTTGACGATGTTATACATTCCGGCTCCTACTAATGTAGGATAACTACCTTGGCGTGGTGTAGGGGCTTAGATTGCAATGACACAACGGGCTATGATGGCGGGAGCCATGGTTCCTGGTAGGGTCACCCATGTCGTACAGGCTGTTGTGTTGCAATGAACAAAAACTATTCTCACCCTTAACTCCAGGGTCGAGGGGTGGTGCCCACCGAGTTTAAAGTTTGCAGCCAAGGGTAATATGTGCCTCCTGCGCTGCTCCGCTGGCAAAGGAGACTCAAGAAACAGATGATGACACCAAATAAAAACAAAAACCCTATTAATCAACCCTTAGTGCTAAGGGATAGCACAGAAGATTAACGTTGAAGGCACAGAGAGTACCAGACATAGTACCCCTGGATCTTCTAGTCAACCACCAATTACCACATCCGAGACTACCAGCCACAGTGACTCGACTAAACCACCCTTATCCTGCTCAAATTACACCACCAAGAAATCTCACGGCGCGTTACTGAAAGCGAAGTATACCAAGGCTCTGTACGTTCTTGCAATGACCGACAAGAATGCTGAGCAGGTCACGGTTCAGGAGCGCGACGCGGAAGACTACAAAAATGCAAGACTACGATGAGTACCTGAAGTACCAGGCCACTCAGCCTGCTGACGGAGCCAATTCAAAACGAAATCGATCGCAAGACAACGTGGTGATGGACAACGTGGTGATGGACAACGTGGCGAAGAGAGTAAAGGTCAGCGGCAAGCCAACCGTGGCTGAGCAACCGAAAACCAGTCATCGCGCCTTTAGTGAGGTGGCCAGGGATCACCTACAAGTGGTGCTGATTGATTCAAACTCGAACAGCCACAAGCGGATTTCGGAAAGTGGGGCAACATCGAAGCCAAGTTGTCCGAAATGGTCATTGGTCATCTTTTCGGCAACAAGGAAATAGTGCAAGGAATAGTGCGGAAATAGTGCGAGGGTTCCGGGTGATCAAATGGGCGGTCATCAGGACTGAAGATCCCCATCGTTACAGCATGACTTTCCTACTGCTCATCTCGGACCAGTGCCTGAGTGCTCTGGCGAAAGCGGACAATACCCTTAGGTATGCATACGCATTTATAGTGGCGACTTGTTGCTTTGCCGAGCCGAGCTAAAGCTCAAAGACGCATGGGAGCAATAGAGAACGCAAGTCATGCATCTCACCCCAATGCATTTTTGAGTTTCAGCTCGGCTCGATTCGGCCGTAAGTCGGCACTATAACCGCTCCCTTAGGTTTGGCATCCGTCGTGCCAAGCTGAAAATATTCAAGGATCCATCCGCGGAAGAAGGCGTCAGAGTCGATAATATCCTCATCAACAGCCACAACCACTAGCCACATAATGCTCACGGTCGTACAGGTTAACCTGCAGAATGCCAGATGTGCTGCTGATAATCTGCCCATCTTTGTGATAGAGGATGGTATCGACGTGGGCATCATACAGGAGCCCTGGGTCTCAGACTCAGTAGTAAAAGGGTTTCGGAACAACCATTACAACATCTACTACAAAAGAACAGCAGGTAAGCCAAGAACTTGCATTGTAACCAAAAAGCACATAAATTTATTTATACTCCCTAACATTAGCTCTCCAGACCTGACAGTTGTCAAGCTAGAGGGCGCTGATAACCTTCTTATAGCCTCAGCCTGGTACCCTGACATAACCCCAAGTGGCACAATGCCAATTTTTAATTTTGGGATTATGTCACTCCTTATACAGTGACATAAACCCAAATTTTATACTTGGGGCAATGTCACTGCTTGTAAAAAGTCATAACCCCAATTCGGATAAAGTCACTTTTGAGCCTAAAAATGAGAAAATTTGGATAGACATTTCGAAATATTTTGTTTTTAGCCAAAGTTATTTTTTTTGACTATTTTTTCGTGGAATGTATGTATGTATTAAGAGCTTTAAATTCCAAATCTGTACAATCTAATGGCCGCTCTCATCTGGTTTAGGAGTTATAGGGGTTAAAATTAAAGAAAATGGGCTCGAAAAGCCTGCTATTAATTGCATACTTTTATAAACTAATCAATAATATTTAAAGAAAACTTATGCTATTACCTATTCAATAAACTATTAACCATTAAATTCCATGCATTTCTTTTCAAGATAGAACACTTTTATTAAATATGTAAATCCCAACTTTTTTCAATAGACTAAACCAGTTTAGTTTTTTTCTTTAATTTGCACTTTCAGCCTTATATATCAAAAAATTAAAAATTTTTATAAAAAATCGCGCGATTTATAGAAAAACTAGAAAAGTATTTTTTTATTACTAGTACACGGGTGACATAATCCCAAAAAAATTTGGAATTTTGACTTCTTTTTATTTGGGAATATGTCATCCCTTCCATAGTGACATAATCCCAAGTAAACAAATTGGGTTTATGTCAATGTATAAGGAGTGACATAATCCCAAAATTAAAAATTGGGACTGTGCCACTTGGGATTCTATCAAGGCACACCTCAGCCTATATGGGCAACGACAGGGAAGCTACCCTAGATGTGGTGAAGCGGTTAGTGGCCACGGCGATACAAGGTAACACCACCACACTCTTGGTATGCGACATTACCCTACTATCCGAAAATGAGTCTCTAAAAGCAGTCAATTGGAGAGATTTGAGCAAAAGTTGCTCTCGAATCACAGCTTGATCCTCTTCAATTTGAACCTGGAAATAGAGGCCCTTCTTCCATTTCGTAAACCCAAAAGTACTGACTGGGCTAAATTTCCTAGGGTGGCTAGCCCAAAAATCTATTCCTAAGCCTACAAGCAAATCTAAACTACGGAGGAACCAAACTCTTTCGTGAAGGCCCTAGAGCACCTATTGCCTTTAGAGTCTCATGTCCCATTAGCAGGGGCAAGAAGAAATCATTTCCTCCGTTGTGAAGCAAGACCAATAAGCCTCACAGCATTCGCACTGGAAACCGTAGAGCGTATACTGGATATTTATCTTAGGGACGTTCTAAAGGGTACTACCGTATCCAACGCACAGCATGCATACCTCAAGGGCAGATCCACAGATACCGCATTACACGAGGTTATCACTACTATTGAAAGATCCGTCTTCTTTAAGCAATACACTCTTGCGGCTTTCTTAGACATAGAAGTGGCATTTAACAATATACACACTAGGGCCATTCTTGATTCTCTGACCAACCTTGGTGTGCAAGCACCGGTGAGAAATTTGATAGCCTCAATGCTCAGTAACAGAATAATCCTGGGTGGTTCCTAACTCACGAAATTTGTCAGTAAGGGTACTCCAAAGGGAAAAGTGATCTCCCCCTACTCTGGCTCATCGCCAACGGTGTCAAAGTGGTGGCTTAAGCGGATGACGTGGTTGTAATGGTGTCAGGAGTGTTCCCTTCTACGCTCAGTGAGCTAATGGAGGTTGCTTTGGGAAAACTCAGTTTCTGAGCTGGCAGGTGCGGCCTGGGAGTTAACCCTAGGAAGATGGAACTGATGCTATTCACCACAAAAATCAAAGCACCACAATTTGTCCTTCCAAAGCTAAAAAACCATCCTCTTACACTATCCAGCAGAGCAAAATTTCAAGGTATCCTTCTAGATTCTAAGCTTAGCTGGAAAACCAAAATCGAACAAAGGGTCAAGAAGGCCTGCTTAGCCTTCTACGCCTTCAAAAAGACTTTTGGTAGGAAATGGGGTTTCAACCAAAAATGCTCTTATTGCTATATACAACGGTAGTGCGTCCTATTTTGTTATATGGTGCACTAGTATAATGGCCTGCACTAAGCAAAGCATACAACACAACAAAACTAGCTTGGATCCAGCGACCCGCGTGCATTGGTATCACAGGGGGCATTCGCTCATGCCCCACCGATGAACTTAACGTCTCGACACATTTACTTTCCATAGATCTACACATTAAGCTTACCGCAACAAACAGTACAGTCAGACTCAGAGAGTCCTACAACTGGCGGAATAGGCCATATGGACACAGCAACAGTCTAAATCTATGTCTAAATCCTCGGGAACTGATTCCCAGAAACACAGACTACGACACTCCCAAACTCGATTTCACAAAATCCTTTATAACCAAGTTTCCACCAGGGTGGAGTGGCGCAATGGGGGACCTGATCTAGCTTTCGATGTATCCTGTTACACTGATGGCTCCAAGATGGAGTGGGGAGTGGGAACTGGCATATTCTCTGAGAAACTGGGAGTGGCGGACGCTTTTCGTCTGCCAAACTTAGCCAGCGTCTTCCAGGCCAAGCTTTTAGCGATAAGAGAAGTTTGTCGCACCTTAAGTAGAGTAATCATCAATTACCTCAATGCATCTATTCTGACGGATAGCCTAGCCACCATTAAAGCTTTAACTGTGATCAGTACCAACTCCAAACTGGTAAGGCTGAACTGTGTAGGACTGTAACTAGCATTACCATAATCTGGGTTCCCGGCCATAGGAACATTTATGGTAATGAAAAGGCGGTTGAAGTGTTTAGGAGGGGTTCCTCCCTTGATGTTTCAAGTGCGGAATAAGTCGAAGTTCCACCGAACACAGTTAAGGAAGGAGTTCACTCTAACTACTTGGCCTTAGCCGGTCGCAGATGGAGAGAACTACCAGCCTGCAATACATCAAGAAAATTATGGCCTCTTGCTCTCAAAACCCCGGAATAACATAGCCAGAATAACGGTTATTATCCCTTCAATACCCTTCAATACCAACTGTCGCAGTTTCGATGACCTAAATGAAAAAGAAACACTGACACACTTTCTGCGCACGTTTCCGGCCCTTCCTCAGCAATCTAGAGGAACTTTCAACAACAAAAATTAACAATCTCCTAACGTTCATTAACCGCACCGGATGGCTATAACATAACAGTTATAGCTACTTACAGGAACACGAGGTTATCGTATCAAAATTGCTCACTAGAGCTACTTGGTTCCTACTTGTATGTAGCACCACCATCTAAACCAACCAACCATACATTCCGGATATGTAAGAAAAATTTCTTTTTGGTCGCCGAAAAACTTTAATGGGCCTTTAAATAAAAAATTATTGTGGTATCAATTATTTGACCAATTTAAATTTGTTGTGGTTTATTTTAATTTTGGACTTTTTTGGTCAGGCTGTTTTAAAAATAATATTTATAAAAGAATAAAAACCTTTAATTACATTTTTATTTTCCTCCGACATTTCGCAAATTTATTTTCTGCTTCTTCAAGGATTTGAATCTGCGAACATTTTTTATTTAGCATTTAAATATAAAATAATATTTTCACAATTAAACTTACATAATTTAATTAAAAAAGAAATTTAACTTTACATTTTACACTAAACAACCATTAATAATTAACGTTGTTGCTACTTAAAGTTAAAATACTTGAAATTAAACTACTTAAAGTTAAACTACTTGAAATTAAACTACTTAAAATTTACTGCTATTAACTACTTTAACATTTTGTACCTTGTGTTTTGGTATTATTTTTTTTTATTATGTTACCCTGGTATTATGTTACCCTTCTGGCAACATTGTTAAGAAGCTACATTGTAACAAGGAACACTCGAATTAAAAACACACATATTAAATCAGAGTAAATTAAAACTGTTTCATTTTAATTAAAGAAAAGTTTCATCAAGCCGAAATATTAAGTTAAAGCTTAGATAGCTTTTGTTTCATCTTTGTCTTCTTTTGTGTTCATTGTTGTCCTTAGCTTCTGCTGAATTCTAAGACTCTCTAGCGTGAATCTTTTGGTGTAGTTTTTCTCTTTGTCCAAAATTCTTGTGTTATCAAAATCAGCTGTGTGGCCGCTGTCTATAATGTGTTGTACTAACAGCCCTATTCTGGCAAATTAACAAATTGTTAACCAGTGTTTTGAATATTTCTATATGTTTTTTGTAATTTTTTTATTTCAAAATAAAATCTGAAGCTCAAAAATAAAAAATTTTGATAAAAATTGTCAACTGCTTTTCAGTTATTGACAATTTCATTAACAAATTTTGTTTTTTGAGCTTTAAATTTTGTATTGAAAACAACAAACACATAGAAATATTCAAAATACTGGTTAACAATTTGTTAATTTGCCAGACTAGGGCTGTAAAGCTTTTGTTGTCTTTTTTCTCTTCATGTCTGCTTGATGTTCGTTGATTCTTGTGCTAAGTGTTCTCTTTGTTGTTCCTACGTATACTAGATTGGAGTGCTCTCCTTCTTTTCCAGTTCATCCGATCTCGTAGACTACGTTATATTGGTTTAGTTTTTCTATTTTGTCTTTCTCGTTTGTAAAGAGAGCTCTAAGTGTCTGGTTGGATCAAGGCTCATTTATAAGGTTGTGGACCTTGAGAGCGAGCTCGGTCGAACTGTCAGAATGGATAAAAAAAAGCAAGAAAATGAATGCATAGAACAAGGAAAAGCACAGTGACAGTTCAAACAAAGGCGGAAAAAGAGTGCATTTCTCTCAAGTGCCACAACCTTATAAATGAACCTTGGGTTGGATTTGTGTGCGAATGTTACATTCTCTTTCTTAATCACTGTGTGAAGGTGTTTGTTTTCAGTTAATTTGTTAATGTATGGTACGCTGAAGAACTGTTTAGGGTTGCCAGATGTTGCAATTATCGGTTGAGGAATTTTGTTGCGGAGTTTGTGTACTTTGTCAAGATAGTTTGGATAGTCATTAGTTTTTAGTATGTTCCTTATTTTGTTGATATTATCTTCTCTAAATTTTTCATCGCAGATGTCAAGTGCCTTGATAATTAGATTATTTGCTGTGTTGATTTTTTGTTTTAATGGTTGAGTTGATCTAAAATTTATTATCCTGTTTGAGGAGGCTTGGAGTACCAGTTAAAGAGTATTTTATTATTTGTTCTGTGTAATTTGGCGCCTAGAAACGCAATGATTTTTTTTTTTCTACTTCCATTGTAAATTGTAGCTTGTTGTGATACTCGTTTTATGTTGTCACTATTGTGTCCTTTTCCGTTTCTTTCACTACAGAGAAAATGTCGTCAACGTACTTATAAATACACTTCATGTGTATGTTTTTTATATTAAGCTTTTCGGTTGTCATATCTAGTAAATCGTCAAGAATATCTGTAGAATATGTCTGTCTGTAGAATATATCTGTAGAATATCTGTAGAATCTGTAGAATATCTGTAATAATAGAGGATAACGGGTTTCCCATAGGCTTCCAAAAATTTGTTTATGTATTATCCCGTCGAATTTAAAATAGTTATTTTCGTTTAAGCAGAAGTCAAGTATTTTCAAAAAATCCTTTTCCGGAATGTTTGTGTGCCTCTCAATAGTTGTCCATTGTTTCATTATGTGTCTTATTGCAATATATGTCGGAATATTGGTAAACAAAGAAATTAAATCAAATGAAACCAGAATTTCGTCTTCCTTCAGTATTGTGTTTTGTGAAAACCTAAAATATGAAGTTGTTTGTTTTTAGTTTTGTGTATTTTGGCAACTTGGACTTTTTGTGTTTGTTTTGAAATGTGTTTGCATATGTTTGTTTGATTAGATATAAATGTTGCGAATTCTTTTTCACTAAGAGTGTTTTTCATTTTAAGTTCTGCAAAAAGAATGTTTTTGTTGACTTCTCTTATGTTTATATTAGTTTGTGCTATCTCTAAGTTTAAAATTTTGTTAAAAAATGTTTCTTCATTGCTCACACATTCTTGTTTTTGTGAGGAATTTTTAAACAAGTGCTTTAAAATGTGTTGACGACATTTTCGCTGTAGTGAAAGAAACAGAAAAGAACCATGGTTCCTCTGGTTCCATGGAACCTCTGCAGAGACTGTAAACAATAATTATTTTTAGATTTTTAAGCCAAAAGGGCATTGTGAAAAAATGTCTCACCGCCATTTTGAAGGTACCATTAGAATCCCGTCACATTGTAGAACTTGATTTCTTATTGCTTTTTATTATTTTTATTTTTGAGCAAAAAAAAATTATTATTTCTACTTTTTATATTTTTAAGGCAAAAATAAAAATCTAATTTTGCCCGATATTTTTTTTATCACAAAATAACTGGTACGTTTTGATTTTTATTTTAAGCAAAAATAAAAATTAAAGTTTGCTCTATATTTTTTGGTCACAAAATAACTGGTATGTTTTGCTTTTTATTTTTTAAGGCAAAAATAAAAAGTAGAGTTTGCAAGATATTTTTTGAGCAAAAAATAACTGGTAAGATTTGATTTTGATTATTTAAGGAGCACAAAACAACTTGTAAATATTGATTTTTATTTTTTTATTCAAAAATTAAAAGCAAAATTAGTATTTCAGTTCACGTTTGAAAAATTTATATTAAGGAATTTATGTAATTTCTTAAGTGCTTCATAAGAGGCCGTTCAAGTATTATGTAAGCAGATTTTTTGCAGTTCTCAGCCCCCCGTCCCCCTTGTCAGCAAAAGTAAGAAAAGCTCTCGCCTCCCTCCCATTCTTACGTAAAAATTAGTACATGCATTTTAAAATGTGTTCTGGATGTTTTTATTGATTGATTCATGAGCAGCAGTAACATACCGTCTCCATGAGGCACATGCCATCATATACATCAAGGCATCGAACAATCTAGTGGAGACCGACTATGCCATGGCATATATTATGCCCTGGGATAAATGCCATGATATTTTTCATGGCATCTATCTGATGGCATGAACTGTATTGCATATTTGAATTTCAATGGAATCGAAATATTTCAACAAACATGCCATGGCATAGACTGACAGCCAAGCAAATACTGTGGGATATTTTGACAGTTGGTGCTCATGCCTTGATGTATATGATGGCATGTGATATGCTACGTGGAGACGTTATGTAAGTTAAGAAATAAGGAATAGGCTTGGAACATTATAGTTAACGCACATAATATTTATTTAAGCAAATCTTATTGGCATGGTATTTAGTTATAATAATATACAGTGATGTGCAAAGAATAGGGACACCTGTATTTTTATATTCAAAGCTGCATGAATTATATACAAGGTGCCCCATACATAGCAGTAATGTCCTCGGGTGGTGATTCTCCTTGATTAGGCGAGTAAGGAAATGCAAGGATGAGGGTGACCCCCCCCCCCTTTCGGAGCTAGAGTGGAAAAACCAAAAAATATGTGTCATTACATTTCACTCCATTTTTGTATCTCTTAGCCGATTTCTAAAGTTTACAACTTGTTGAGAAGAAAATCAAATTGACATTAAGATTTTTATGAAACATTTTCAATAAAGTCACAATTAAGAAAGTTACGAGCAACTAAATTATAAAAAATTTTTTAATTAAACTTTGATAATAAATATCTCGAATTTTAAATACATTTTTTGATAATTTTTGTGATGTAATATCTTTTTATGATAAAATTTTCTACTGACTTTGTTTTTGATCTTGCCATAGTACTTAAGTACTCAATGCAAACATAACTACTTTTTCATTTTGAATTGCCACACGTAAAACAGTTAACTTTTAGTGTGGTACGATTACAAAACGGTTTTTATATCATTGGTTTGAGATACATTATTGGAGATCGGTTAAAAGATACATTAAAAATGGAGTAACATGAAATGTTACCTATTTTTTGTTTTTCCTCTCTAGCTCCCGAAGGGGGGAGGGGGTCACCCTCATCCTTGCATTTTCATACTCGCAAAATCAAGGAAAATCACTTACCGAGGGAATTAATGCTCTGTCTGGGGCACCTTGTATATAATTCATGTAGCTTTAAATATAAAAATACAGGTGTCCCTATTTCCTTGCACATCACTGTATATTGTAATATATATTAACGAAAAAAACAAACTTTTTAAAATTTTGGTATATTAATTCAAATTAAGAGTCTTCGTTAACTTACTTCTGTATATTTTGTACTTTTGTATTTGTATGAGATTTTTTTAAGCTTTCGAATAATTTTTGATGTAACTTGGATTTGTCTATTTGAAACGGCATTTAAAACCATTCAACTTTAGCGAAAGTGGTACAAAAATGGTAAGTGGTACAAGAACCAATGCAGGCGATAGATTTTGTTACCTTAACATCAAATGTTGGCTTTATTTCATGTAATTGTGTAAAATTTATATAAGTTAGAAATTTAAAGCATGAATTTTTCTCCCAGTGTGGATCAACGAGACCACCAAATCAACATTGTACGTTCAGTACTTTAAGCACACCAAAGGTTCAAAATGTGTTGTAATTTAGTAATTAACTTAATTAAATTTAATTAATTTAATTACTGGGGGCGATGGATCAATGCAACATGTCTGACTGTCTCAACCTGGCGAGGCCAGCATAATCTTTGTGAAATCGCCTCAAGTCGACTCAAACCTCCACGTGGTGTTTCCTGGGCAACGTCAAAACTGACAACCGTTAGTTTGGCGGCTAATCTGAGCGGCGGGCCTTCCTAGGCTTAAAATAGGTTGTGCGTCGGGTTTGAAGCCCACCCGTAAAAACCCATTTCAATGAAAACACAAAAGAATAGAAGAAAACTGATCCCCAAATCTGATGACGACTACCGCAAACGAAAAACTGATAATGATTTACGGATATGCACCTGGAATGTCCGAACCCTTAATTGGGAAGGTGCCTCTATCCAACTGACTGATGTCTTGGGAAGATACAAAGCTGATATCACTGCTATCCAAGAAATGCGATGGAAGGGACAGGGTTGCATTCGGCATGCACCCTGTGATATCTACTACAGCGGCCATGCGGAGAAGCACGAGTTTGGATGCGGATTTGTAGTTGGCAAGAGACTACGGCCCCACGTCCTGCGATTCACACCTGTGAACGAACGACTTGCCATAATCCGCATCAAGGTTAGATTTTTCAATATAAGCCTAATATGTGCGCACGCTCCGACAGAAGACAAGGACGATGAGATCAAGGAAATTTTCTACGAGCGCCTTGAAAATGCTTACGAGCGCTGCCCCCGCCACGACGTTAAAATCGTGCTTGGTGACTTCAACGCTAAGGTGGGCAAGGAAAATATTTTTGGTCCAACAGTCGGAAAGTTCAGTCTCCACGACAACACCTCCGATAACGGAATGAGGCTGATTGACTTCGCCGCAGCACGAAACATGGTCGTAAGTAGCACTAGATTCAAGCATCTCAATATTCATAAAGCCACCTGGATGTCCCCTGATCAAAAAACAAAAAATCAAATTGATCACGTTTTGATCGACGGAAGGCACTCTTCCAGTGTATTGGATGTACGCACGATCCGTGGTGCAAACATTGACTCGGATCACTATCTTGTTGCATCCAAGATCCGTACACGTCTGTGCGCAGCTAAGAATACACGCAACCCTACACAGAGAAAGCTAGACGTCGACAAACTGCAATCGAAACAGACAGCCGATGCTTTCGCCACTCGACTCTCACTCCTGCTTCAAAGCACTCCTCCTATCGATGATATATGCACGCAGTGGACACACATTTCCAACTCCATGCGTGCGGCTGCTGAAGAGGTGATTGGCTACCAACGCCCTCGCCGAAACCAGTGGTACGACCAGGAGTGTCGCGACGCCACTGCAGAGAAAGACGCCGCCTACAAAGCCACCCTGCAGTCGGTTGTAACGCGCGCTGCTAAGAAGCGATACAAAGAAAAGAGGAGGGAAGAGAGACATATTTTCAGGCGGAAAAAAAGAGAGGCAGAAAAGCGCGAGCAGGAGAAGATTGAGATGTATGGTGACAGGAATGAGGCCCGAAAATTTTTCGAAAAAATAAGACGCCTTGCCGATGGTTTTAAAACCGGGGCCTCTTCCTGCAAGGATGAAAACGAGAATCTAGTGACAGATGTCCAGAGTACACTGACGTTATGGAGGGAACACTTCTCTAAGCTTCTAAATGGAGACGCTGACAACAATCCCGCCAATAGATATGATATTCCGGAAACCCCAATTGCGGATGACAGCGTCGAGGTTCCGCTGCCCGACTATGATGAAGTTCTGACAGCTATCGCTCGGCTTAAAAATAACAAAGCCGCGGGAGCTGATGGCTTACCTGCTGAGTTGTTTAAGAACGGAGGCGAAGCTCTACTTAAATGCATTCACGAGCTTCTATGCAGAATATGGTCGGAAGAATGCATTCCGAACGATTGGAATCTCAGTGTGCTCGGCCCAATCCACAAGAAAGGCGATCCCACTATCTGTGCCAATTACCGTGGGATAAGCCTTCTTAATATCGCATATAAGGTCCTGTCGAGCGTTTTATGTGAAAGATTGAAGCCCATTGTAAACGAACTGATCGGACCTTATCAGTGTGGCTTCAGACCTGGAAAGTCCACCATCGACCAGATTTTCACGCTACGACAAATCTTGGAGAAGACTCAAGAAAAACAAGTCGACACCCACCATCTTTTTGTCGACTACAAAGCCGCCTTCGACAGTCCAATAAGGAAGCACCTGTACTCCACCATGTCTGAATTTGGTATTCCTACAAAACTAATACGACTTTGCAGGATGACACTGAGCAACACCAGCAGCGCAGTTAAAATCGGGAAGGACCTCTCCCCACCATTTATTACAAAACGAGGTTTCAGACAAGGTGATTCCTTATCGTGCGACTTTTTCAACCTAATGATGGAAAAGATCATCCGAGCTGCTGATCTGAGACGTAGTGGCACAATATTCTACAAGAGTGTTATGCTGCTTGCGTATGCTGATGACATAGATATCATTGGCCATAATACGCGCGAAGTCAGTGCAGCATTTTCCAGATTAGAAAGAGAGTCAAGTCGAATGGGTCTGCCAGTGAATGCAGATAAGACGAAATACTTAGTGTCAACAAACAAACAGTCCCAGCGTCTTGGAACCCACGTTACCGTTGACAATACCTCATTCGAGGTTGTGAAGAACTTCGTTTATCTGGGATCCAGCATTAATTCAACCAACGACATCAGCATTGAGATCAAACGAAGAATAACTCTTGCCAACAGGTGTTACTTTGGGCTCAGTAGGCAATTGAGAAGCAGAGCCCTCTCTCGACGAACGAAAACCACGCTCTATAAATCGCTCATCATGCCCGTCCTACTTTACGCATCACAAACCTGGACGCTGAGCAGTTTAGATGAAAAGACTTTAGGAGCATTCGAGAGAAAGATTCTTCGTAAGATCTACGGACCAATCTGCGTCAATGGCGAGTACCGAATACGGTGGAATGATGAACTGTATGAGCTGTACGCTGACATCGACATAGTCAAGCGCATTAAAATCGAGCGGCTTCGCTGGCTTGGTCATGTTCAGCGCATGAAAGACGATGCTCCAGTGAAGAAAACATTCGATTCGGTACCCAGCGGCGGTCAACGCAGAAGAGGACGACCGCATCTTCGTTGGAAAGACCAAGTAGAGGACAACCTGACGAAGCTTGGAATTTCCAACTGGCGCCAGCAAGCGAAAGACAGAAATGGCTGGCGCAAATTCTTAGATGAGGCCAAGACCGACATACGGTTGTAGCGCCAACTAAGTAAGTAAGTAAGTAATTTAATTAAATGTAAATTAATAATTAACCCAAAAAAAATAATGGGCAGTAATAAATGAGTGAATAATGCTTCGAAATCACACAAAAATTTATTTAGTTAATAATAGAATTATTTGTTCTTGTTTTATCCTTTTTACCCTCGTTCAACCGTTAAAAGTTCAACCGTAAACTGAAATCCTAATTTCCCCTCAAAGCATATTTGTCCCACAATAATCAACAATACTGAAAAGTGACATCCCAAAAATTAATTTTGACATTAGCTGTGGGAGTGGTGAATCCCTTTACCCTACCTTATTATTTTACTATGTCTTGAACAGTGCACAAGGGGTGAATAGAATAAAAAAGTAAAGGGAACTAAGTAAAAAAACGAAATCGGCCAAAGAAGAGGATTACGAACACATTTCACAAATTGCAGTAGTTAGAACAGAAACTGACACTGATGTAATAACAGGCAAATTTGAAACCTTCATATTTCCGTTGTTCCTGAAATTGCCGCATGTATTCTTTTAAACTGTGCTTCAATAGCGCTAAAAAACTGATATGTCTCCACATTACTTGCGTAGAGCACAAAATTAAAAAACCACAATACCATCTTTTATTGTTGTTGTATTAATCAATGCAATTCAAATGCTGCGGAATCCGTTCTAAGCTGTTATTGAGTTCAATAAGCACTTCTTATAATGTGTATTTTTATAGACGCAATGTATTATTATTTATCAATTTTAGTTCAACCGTAAACTGAAATCCTAATTTTGCTTTTAATTTTTGGAAAAAAAACAAGTTATTTTGTGCTCCAAAATATGTTGGGCAAATTTTGCTTTTTATTTTTGCCTTAAAAATTAAAAATCAAAACTTACCAGTTATTTTTTGTTGAAAAAAATATCGAGCAAACTTTACTTTTTATTTTTGCTTTAAGAAATAAAAATAAAAAATACCAGTTATTTTGTGACCAAAAAAAATATGGGGCAAACTTTACTTTTTATTTTTGCTTTAAAAAATAAAAATCAAAACATACGAGTTATTTTGTGACCAAAAAAATATCGGGCAAACTTTACTTTTAATTTTTGCTTTAAAAAAATAAAAATCAAAACATACCAGTTATTTTGTGACCAAAAAATATCGGGCAAACTCTACTTTTTATTTTTGCTTTAAAAAATAAAAATCAAAATATACCAGTTATTTTGTGACCAAAAAATATAGGGCAAATTTTGATTTTTATTTTCGCCTTAAAAAAATAAAAAGCAGAAATAATTATTATTTTATGCTCAAAATTTTAAAAGTCACAAGATAATTAATATTTTTTTATTTTTATTATAAAATGCATACTTAGTACGGTCTCTGAAAAGGACATAATATTGACACCATTAAACGAGTATCACAACAAGCTACAATTTACAATGGAAGTAGAAGAAAATAAAAATATTGCGTTTCTAGACGCCAAATTACATTACAATTACAAAATCCCTCAACCGATAATTGCAACATCTGGCCACCCTAAACAGTTCTTCAGCGTCCCATACATTAACAAATTAACTGAAAACAAACACCTTTACTCAGTGATTAAGAAAGAGAACGTAGCATTCGCACACAAATCTAACCAGACGCTTAGAACTCTATTTACAAACGAGAAAGACAAAATAGAAAAACTAATGCCTTGAACACTTTGACGGCGACAGCATCAGTGCGTCAAATGTCAAATTATTTTTACATGCTTTTCTTATGGAGGCGAAAGTGATTTGATTTTGCTGCAGCTGATTTTGATAACACAACAATTTTGGACAAAGAGAAAAACTACAACAAAAGATTCACGCTAGAGAGTCTTAGAATTCAGCAAAAACTAACAGTCCACCCTAAACAAGTGCGCGTGCGTGGTTTAACTGTCAAAATCTGCTCATGCACATACATTTTGTATGAAGCCAACCGAAACACGCACCGGACTACCGCAACATGAATCGAATTTCCAATTTTGACAGTGCGTGCGGATGTGAAGTTGGCTGCATAAAACCAAAGTTTTAGAACAAAGAGCAATCAGCTGCTATTAATTAATTAATCTCAATTGCAAATGGAAGTATATGCAATATTAATAGAATTTTACACAATACTAAAAGTTTCTTTAAGATTTTTAAACCATCAGACTGAGCTGGTTCGAGAGCAGCAGTTCTTTCCGCAGCGCACTTGTTTAGGTTAAGCGTAAAATAAAATTGCGTGGCGCTTGGGTACGCAGCGCAACGCGCACTTGTTTAGGGTGCACTGTAAGGACAACAATGAACACAAAAGAAGATAAAGATAAAACAAAAGCTATATACACACTACTAGCTTTAACTTAATATAATAGTTCAAACTGTTGAGTGTTATATGTTAGTTTAAATTAAAATTTATTTTTTAAAATTTTAATTGTTCTAAATGTTAATTATTAATGGTTGTTTAGTGTAAAATGTAAAGTTAAATTCCTTTTAAATTAAATGATGTAGGTTTAATTGTAAAAATATTATTTAATTTTTAAAAAATAAATAAAAAATGTTCGCAGATTCAAATCTCTGAAGAAGCAGAAAAGAAATCTCCGAAACGTCGAAGGAAAATAATAGTGTAATTAAAGGCTTTTATTCTTTTATAAAACATTATTTTTTTAAAACAGCTTGACCAAAAAAACCCAAAATTAAAATAAACCACAAAAAATCTTTGTGTTTAAACAGGGGTTACCCGAGACAAGTCTTAAGTCTTGAGACAATTGCAACACATTGACAAATTTTTACCTACACGCTCTTTTGCTACTGTCTGCTCTACTCTCTTAACTTTTTTGAAGACAGCTGGCGGGACAGTTGCTAAAACAGTAGAACGAAATTTGGCATATTGAATGGCAGAAGACGAAAAAATTTAAAAGAGTTAATTAAAAATTTGCAATACTTTGGAATTATATTAAATTAAATTTTTTTACTATTTTGTCTACTATATTGCCAACTGTTTTACCAATTGTCTGGAAGCTTATTCATAGACACAAAGTTTGACAACTTATACCTATTCTTCGCTGTCTTAACAGTACTGACTCGTGTAACCCCCGTGTTAGCCAAAATTTGTAATTCATTCAACAAATAAATAAAATTATATTTTGCATCCCTTTTTTTTCTTAAAATAACTGGCAACATTTTTGCTATCATTTCCAATTTGCAAGAAAAGTAGACAATCGCAGTAAAAGTTTACTATTCTGAACAATTATGGTATTTTTTAAAAATAGAAAAGTAGATAATCGCAGTAATATTCTGAACAATTATGGTATTTTTAAAAAATTACGTTCCTCAAAACTTGGTCAGTCGTCAATCAAATCAAATCAAAACCATATATTAAGAAATTCAATATAAGGATTATTTAACGGTTGTGCTGTGTAATTAATTTAGTAGTGAATGAAATTTGTACGTACCATCTGAAATTTTGCATTTAGAAATAGAACATTTAGGAATTTGAGAACACAATACAAGCCAGCAAGCAATATGGTAAAAATGGAATAGACAGTGATTTACAAATGCAAATGTTATAAAAAATTGCAATATGGACTGCTCTCTGACTTAACCTCAAATTTAAAAAAAAAATATATTTTTATGGATTCGGAACATGACGTAAAAAACAAAAAAATACATTTATTTTTAGTTACGCGTTTAAGTCAGAGAGTAGCCGATATATATATATAGATTTAAAAATAAGTAACGAGGTATAAATTTTGTTAATACTGGGAATTTAAATTTAGCACATTAACAAGAGAATTAAATCATTTTACCTCTATTGAAAGCCATGGCATAAATCAAGCACAAAGCTAATAGTGCTAGATAATCATTTTCTGTGCAATCTAAGGCCGCCATAACTGTATCCAAAAATGGGCGATGCAAATCGGCTGTAGTTTGCGGCGTTATCAGCTTTTGTAACTTCTCCTTTTCCTCATCGGTTATGTTGCACATTTTCGCATTATGATTCGTTAAGGTTGATTCAGCTACTGCAGCTATTGGTGGTGTTGTAATTGCAGTGGCTGCACCATCAATTTCTACATTTCTGGTATTGTTTCCATTCGGTGGTGTGTTTGAAGCCGACGTAGATGTTGAAGGCGTGTAAGAACTGGCGGTATCATTATATTCCAACTGGTCCGCACCATCGGCTCCATATGTAGGAAATGAGTTCACAGAATAACTGCCCACAACTGTACCTAGAGCTTCTTCTAGACTCTCGCGGGGCTCAGCGAAGCTTGGAACAACAACCTTGCGATGTTCTACATAAGCGTTAAGCACTTCAGCAGCACCTTCTTTGAAAACACTATGATCCCCGTTAAGTATAACCCAAGCAAGCGCATGAACCAGCGGTGAATGTGTTACCACAAGAAACACAAGCGACAGCAAATAGAGTGCTACAATGGAGGATACGCGTGGGTTATTCATCTCTTGTATGTCGATGTCAACATTGCGATTCAGAACTGCAGCCAAATTTTGCGTGACAACCGCTAAGGAGGGCGGTGGCGGCGTTGGAGTAAGAGAGAATATATATAGTGGCACAAAGAGCTTATGTAGCAAATGTTCGGTTAGTACAGCATTCAAATCTTTAATCTCCAACAAAAGAATATCATTTAAATAGTGCAAGTGGTCAAGATGTTCAGCAACGAGATTTGACAGCTTTTGGTTTGATTGATGACTAAAAAATAATTGGTTGGATTTTGTTAGTTTCTCAATATTCAAGTCAATCAACTCACTCAATGTCTGTGCGCACGCATGTGTCCAACTCCAGAATGTGTTTACCGATGAACCAAACTAAATTGCTAAAGTAGGGTGCAGCAGTTCTGTAGAAAAGTAGATCAAGTTCAAATTAAGCTTAGCTAATAGTAGGTTTAACTTAAGCTGTACTTACTTGTCTCTTATAAACCGCAACATACTAGCATTTTGTACTTTATAAACATTCAATGAAATTGTACGCACAGCGATACGCACCATCGACTCTGGATGGTTGAAAAATTTTATTGCTTCAGTATACAGTGGAAAATCATTTGTATGCTAAAAAAGCAATTTAAAATATTCGTTTAAAATTTTTTTAAAAAGATCAACTAAAAATATGTTACTTCGTTATAAAAGAAATGTATTGTATGAGTATTCAGCTTCAAGCTTAATGTTTTTAAAAACAGTATATAGTATCCCATGACGTCCTCATCTGAGAAATCGAACTTATGTACAATTATTGAATTTACATGATTATTGCTTAGAAGATAATCTGAAAGAAAGCAGACCGCGTTAATAAAATCAAGTAATATTTGAATATCAAATGTTTGTGTAAATATCAAATGATCAGCAAATGAGGGCCTAGATTAAAAAATAGCTAAGTCCAAAAACGAAAAAAATTCAAGATATTTTGGGAAAACAATTTTTTTTTCAACGTTTTTTATGTCTACAGAATTTTGGTCCAAACAAAAAGAATTTTCTTAAATATTCCTTATTATTGATAGTTCTGATTCATAAAAGTATTTTTTTATTGAATGATGACAAATATTTTTATAAAAATAATATCACTAAAATGTATTTACATAACAATCAAACATTATAAATAAAGTAATTTCAGACAAGTGGGTACGCCTCCTCAAGATGATAAAGTTTGAAATTGCAATTCAAAATGTTTACAACAAAAGTAATGTCTATATTTAGAAACTGGTTTAGTTAAATTATAAGCCGGGATTTCATTTATTGGGACGCCCGAGAAACAATTTGCGTCCATACCAAAATAGTCATGGACAAAAGTCCAGAGCATCGGAATCAATTTTATTTTTAAAAGCTACGAGTAGTAACGAACAACTGCAAAGTTTATAAAAAAAATTAATCGCACATTGTGTATTAAGCCGAATTCAAATGAGTTTCAGCGAACAGGACCCGAGAAAAAGTTATACATTGTGTCAATAAAGTAGCTGATTTGTATCGAAACTGGCCTGAGTCTTAACTATAATGTACCCTAAACATACCTAACAAGTACCTTGAAAGGCACCTGAATTAGTACCGTAGTAAGTCTGTATTGTGTCAATAAAGTGTTCAAAAACGAGAGACTATATTCGGACACAATAAACTGACGAGTGCCCGAATCGGTCTTCGTTCGTACATTGTCCCCGCCCAAGGTGTTCCAGAACTATTACTGCTTTCGGTGCAGAGGTCAGACATTTACCGACAAGGGCACCTGACATATGTCAGCTGCTTTATTGACACAAAATATGAAATTGTTTTTCGGGACGTATTTAAATTCTATTATATTTTTCTCAACAACATCCCTAATGAAATGATATTTGTAGTCAATGTGTTTTGTTCTAGAATGATGGCCTCCAAATTTAGGCATGTGTTAAGCACTTTGGGAATCTTCAAATATTGTTATCGGATCTTGCGACTTATATCCCAACTACTCCAGTAAATATTCTAAGTATATAGCTTCTTTGGCGGCATCTGTTGAAGCTACGAATTCAGATTCGGCACTTGAAGTTGCAATAACTTTCTTCTTTCGAGACTCCCACGTGATATCAGCACCTGCAAGAATGAAACAAAGTCCAGATTGAGATTTTCGATCATTAACATCCTGCGCAAAATTGGGGCCCGATTGGGGCGCAGGATATGTTATTACAGCCCGTTTTCCGATATGTTAATACAGCCTTCTTAGTAAAATTAAGGTGTTTCACAATTTGTATAGTAACGTTCCAATGTTGCTTCCTCGGATCTTGTGCAAATTGTGATAGGCTATCGACACTATATCCAATATCTGGTCGACTATAAATAGCAATGTGCAACAAAGAACCTATAAGTTTTGATATTTAACTTGTTCGATTTTATCTGCTTCTCCTGGGTTTTTCTCAAATTTCATATATTCACATTTGTTGTTGTATTTTTGCTTAACTTTAGTCTTTATGCTTATGTTATTTTTTATGGAGTCCAACAGCCTGCTGGAAGTCTTCCACTAACAAAGCATGTTTACTGAAGTTGTTTTTAGATTTTTGTTGATTTGTTTTTAGCTGTTTCTTTTTGGTCGAGCTCTACCATTTCATTAAATTTTTTTCCTAAATGACCTTGTTATTTATTACGTTGATTTTATATGATTTAAATACAAATTCTAAATGTTTGATAGTTTAAATCATACTTGATTTTAAATACAAATTCTAGTTGTTTGATAGTTTAAAATCGTTTATTGAGCTTAAGTTCAAAGTTAGAACAATTAATTGTTCTAAGGAATCTTTCCAAAGAAACAACATTTGGTTGTGAAAATAGCCACCTTTCAGTTAGAACGCTAGCTTCTGGCAAAGCAAAAAACTCGTTTCATTTCTGTGGTGCATTTCGACAAACTATCGAACACCAATGAATATTGAAATAAATAAAGAAGCAACTAGAACAGATGGCAACCTTGATAGAGTTGATGGCGGTGACCTATAAATAGCCTACTGCTTTCAAATGTCATATGATTAGCAGCCATACAATTCAAAAGAATGAATTCCAAAATCTGCGTACTCATATACTAGTTTAAATAGTGAGTTGATCACAGCTTAATCACTCAAAGACTACTGAAGAGGAAAATGTAGGGATTTCCGAAACAGACTGTCTAGTCAGCTTAGTGATTGACTCTATACAGAGTTGTTGTTGTTGTTGCCATCTTTAAAAACTTACTTGATCTAAAGCTCACAATTTAATTCATGTAGAGCTTCTTTGTTTAAGTGAGTTTTTGCGTCTGATAATGTTTCCATAGGATAATCCACTAACCAATATATGCATTTTTCTTTATTCGAAGACATACTTGATTGATAGAAACTGATATGTAATAAATAGTAATCAAGGATAATTGTTGTGTGCAAAGAAAGAAAAAAAATTACGAAATCATCGCGTAGAATAAATTTTATGGCACATGTCAACAGAATTTTATTTTTACATTAACTTCAGGGTAAAGTAGAGTAGGCTAAAAACATTGAGAATATGATATAAAACTTGGTGGTAACTGCGTTACTGCTACATTAGCGCAATATAGCTTTTTCGAAAATTAGTTCTCTCGAGTTTGGGTCATAGTTCATACATTTTTAGACCTACTTCAACATTGTTTTCTGTATTTCCATCAGAAAATATTACATAACAAAACTGCTTACAAATATTTTTCGTGGTAATTTGCGTTATTTTTAAATGACCTTTTCAAAATAAAATTTCTGATATATTTTAAATTTTTTTATATTAATTCGCTAATATCTTGAAAACCAATTACCGTAGCCAAAAAATAGTGTCAATTTCTAGTTAAACCAATAAAAAAAACATAGGAAATGGCTTTTAAAATAAGTTATGGAGTCAAAAGTACATTTTCATTCTGGTTTTAAATTTGACATAAAAAATGGTATGTAGAAAAACGAGTTAGAGGGACCTGTAAACATTAATATTTTTCAATAAAATTTTCAGGAACTTATTTTTAGACATTATCGAAGCTATTTCTCAAATACTTTCCCCAAAAATTAAAACTTCGTTTTTTACTGGTCAGACATGTTTTTCTTTTATTGCTTACTGCACATAGTATGTGTTGAAGTATGGTACAAAAAAAATTTTAGTTTGCATAAAGTCGATTTCTTCACTATGCGGTTTACTTTTTTACTGAATGCGTATAATAATTATAGTCTCATTTCGCATAAAAAAATGCACTGATCATATTTTGATTGTTGTAACAAACATTTTTAATGATTGAATCAATTTCCTTAAACCACTGTCCTGTTTTACTGCATGTTTATCTAAAACGAAACGTAGGCTGAACGTCGTGAAAGAAACGATCAACAATATTTTTTGATATGGAAAAATGTATTGCTAACCGTGTCTTACACATAAGCATGCAGTTAATTCATAAATTGTAGCGAGGGACTTGGTAAGACATCAAAGAAAGCGTCAGTACAAATTTACTCGCGTAAGAGTTTGAAAAAGGGTCGTACGTTTTTCAATTAAAAAATAATATTTTTTTCTTTTCAATATTTTCTACTTACTTACTTACTTTGTTGGCGCTACAACCGTATGTCGGTCTTGGCCTCATCTAAGAGTTTGCGCCAGTCATTTCTGTCTTTCGCTTGCTGGCGCCAGTTGGAAATTCCAAGCTTCGTCAGGTTGTCCTCTACTTGGTCTTTCCAACGAAGATGCGGTCGTCCTCTTCTGCGTTGACCGCCGCTGGGTACCGAATCGAATGTTTTCTTCACTGGAGCATCGTCTTTCATGCGCTGAACATGACCAAGCCAGTGAAGCCGCTCGATTTTAATGCGCTTGACTATGTCGATGTTAGCGTACAGCTCATACAGTTCATCATTCCACCGTATTCGGTACTCGGCATTGACGCCGATTGGTCCGTAGATCTTACGAAGAATCTTTCTCTCGAATGCTTCTAAAGTCTTTTCATCTGAACTGCTCAGCGTCCAGGTTTGTGATGCATAAAGTAGAACGGGCATGATGAGCGATTTATAGAGCGTGATTTTCGTTCGTCAAAAGAGGGCTCTGCTTCTCAATTGCCTACTGAGTCCAAAGTAGCACCTGTTGGCAAGAGTTATTCTTCATTTGATCTAAATGCTGATGTCGTTGGTTGAGTTTATGCTGGATCCCAGATAAACGAAGTCCTTCACAACCTCGAAGGAGGTGTTGTCAACTGTAACGTGGGTTCCGAGACGCTGGGACTGTTTGTTTGCTGACACCAAATATTTCGTCTTATCTGCATTCACTGCCAGATCCATTCGACTTGACTCTCTTTCGAATCTGGAGAATGCTGCACTGACTTCGCGCGTATTATGGCTAATGATAACGATGTCATCAGCATACGCAGCAAGCAGCATAACACTCTTGTAGAATATTGTGCCACTATGTCTCAGATCAGCAGCTCGGATGATCTTCTCCAACATTAGGTTGAAAAAGTCGCACTATAAGGAATCACCTTGTCTGAAGTCTCGTTTAGTTGCTGGCGCTGCTGATGTTGCTCAGTGTCATCCTGCAAAGTCATAGAAATTTTGCAGGAATACCAAACTCAGACATGGTGGTGTACAGGTGCTTTCTTATTATGCTGTCGAAGGCGGCTTTGTAGTCGACAAAAAAATGGTGGGTGTCGACTTGTTTTTCATGGGTCTTCTTCAAGAATTTTCGTAGCGTGAAAATCTGGTCGATGGTAAACTTTCCAGGTCTGAAGCCATACTGATAAGGTCTAATCAGTTGGTTTCCAATGGTCTTCAATCTTTCACATAAAACGATCGAAAGGACCTTATGTGCGACATTAAGAAGGCTTATCCCAAGGCAATTGGCACAAATAGAGGGACTGCCTTTCTTGTGGATTGGGCAGAGCACACTGTGGTTACAATCGCTCGAAATGCATTCGTATGACCATATTCTGCATAGAAGCTCGTGAATGCATTTAAATAGAGCTTCGCCTTCGTTCATAAACAGCTCAGCAGGTAAGCCATCAGCTCCCGCGGCTTTTTTTATTTATAAGCCGATCTATAGCTGTCAGAACTTCGTCATAGTCGGGTAACGGAACCTCGACGCTGACATCCGAAATTGGGGTTTCCGGAATATCATCTCTATTGGCGGGATTGTTGTCAGCGTCGCCATTTAGATATCTGTCACTAGATTTCCGTTTTCATCCTTGCAGAAAGAGGCCCCTGTTTAAAAACTATCGGCAAGGCGTCTTATTTTTTTAAAACATTTTCGGACCTCATTCCTGTCACCATACATCTCAATCTTCTCCTGCTCGCGCTTTCCTGGCTCTCTTTTTTCCGCCTGAAAATACGTCTCTCTTCTCTCCTCTTCTCTTTGTATCCTTAGCAGCACGCGTTACAACCGACTGCAGGGGGCTTTATAGTCGGCGATTGCTGCGAAGCACACTTTGTCACGATTGCGAATTGATGCAAAGGCAGCCTCCAGACCACGAGATCATTCGGATGCTTCGCTTAAAGCTCGAGTGTCAGCTGCTGCATGAATTTTTGTTGTTTCCATAGGCACATATTACACGATGATCGTTGATCGGCGTTCAAAATATTTTTGTTGTTGCTTTCAATACGAAACTGTCAAAAAACACTGAGAGCCAGAGCGGATGAACAATTGTTAGGGCGATCAAGATATGTTCATTTTTGAACGCTGTACATGACAGCAATCACAATCGAAACAGTGTTGCTGGGTGGCAAAATTTAAGATGTGTTCACTTTTAGCAGCTAAAAAGTACTAGAAGTACTGCTTTTCGACTGAAAGGTATTAAAAAAAAGTTGCATGAAACCCTTATTTTTAACAAGAATTCTTACTGGAATAAAGAAAAAAACAAGACTTGATCGCGATGAAACGATCATCATGTGACCTACCAACGATCAAAATGTAAAAGAGCGTAAAAAATTGTTCATTGAACGCCGATCAACGATCATCGTGTAATATGTGCCATACTTCTCTAGCAGCGCGTTCTTCTTTGTGCTGTGTTCCTTTTACTTTATTGTTTTCTTTTCTCTACTGTGGAGCAATCAGTATTGCCAGTAGAAGTTTTATGACAGTAAATTTTTAAATTAACCTAAGCTAAATTTTTGACCAAAAGTGCATGAAAGTTAATCTTGCAAGCAACCTAAATCAGTAAACAAACTCTTATTGAAAGTTTGTCGGTAAAATAACAACAATTTTTTGCTTTCAACGAACATTCCTCTTATCCCTTTAAGACAAGCGTAACCAGAGCTCCAACACATTTCAAAAAATGTTTGATGAAAACCAACACAAACTTGTCATTAATTTGTTTTTTTTATGAATGTGAGAAAGTGCAGGTTTAGCAAATGTCACGAGCTGAGCTAAGTTGTGTAAGCTAGAAAGAGATCCTTCTGACAACTGTTGTAAAGAAGCGACGTGTGCTGCAAAGTTTTATTAAACTATTTTATAGAAAAAGCCCAGAAAAATGAGTATTCAACCTAAATGTATTGAGTTTTTCAAAACGAGCAGGTTTTTATTAATAAAACAAATTTTGTACAACTGTCAACTTGTCAAAGAATGGCTAAAATTTTTGGTTATGTTGTGTAGTCGAACTGATAAAAACACTTCAGTCTTCAATTTTGATTAATTTAATTCAATACCTCTGATTTCGGGCGTAAGAACTGCGAAATTTCTATAAGAATTTGGTGCCAGAATATGTTTAGAAAAGTCCAAGATAGGCTTAGAATATGATTTGATCAGAATTATAGGTGCCTGTGATATTTATCAAAAGCGGCGAATATGGAAAATTTAAAATTATGTTACATTTAAATTAAAATCGTTTATGTTTAACGTAGATACAGTAAAACTGAAAATAAAAATTATTTTTAGTATTAGTAAATAGAATTTGTTTAACCCTTTATTACTAACCTTTGAAAACACCCGTAAATGAAACTCACAATTATAAGGACTCAAGTGTATGAATCTTAAAAATTTATAAATTCGAAATTAGTTAAACCTTTTTTATTAGTTATAAATAGTTTTTTTATAAATTTCAGTCACTAATTCTATGCTTAGAAAAATTTTGAATGTAGTGCTGCTAGGTGTAATCCACCCTACTTGTGAAATCACACGTATACGTTCGTTTAGTCAGATTTTTCACATCACCATCCTAAAACAAATAGAAAATTTATTCTGCAAACATACTTAAGTTTCTTACAGCAATACGTGTTTAGTAATGTTTTATTTTTAAGGCTTTCTTTTTTCTTTATTTTTTTATGTAATTGTTTGCGTTTTTTTTTTACTTATGTCAGTTTTTAGGTCATCAAACTACGAGCCCTGGTTATTAATATATTTATTATATTTTTTCTCTGATATGCAACTGTTTTATTGTTTCTATAATAAAAATATCTTTTAATACATAATAAGAAATAATAAAATAACATTTTAGAAACAAAAATGTTGTAAAAAATAATTATATTAAATATTTTATAAGAATATTTAATAAAATATTCGTTTCTGTCGCCACATAAGTCATTATATTTTATTATAATTTTTTTTTTTTTGTGCGATGAATATTAAAGGCTGAAGATTAAGTTGTTTGTGTCAGTTCCTCAAAAAATTCCTTGGTTGCAATAGAATTTATGAAGATTCCTCAAATATTTCGATTTTAGTGATAGCCATTCGTGTGATGGAATGGTTTGAAATAGCCTCTTAAAATAAAGTTTATTGTCAAAATATTGGTTGGTGCAATAGTTTTAAGAAATAAACGGCCAGAAATTATATGGCGAAAAAAACTCTTCCTATCTGCTGATGCTCTGATCTGATAATGCTTTTTTTCCATACATATTTCTGATATATTTCATTTCAAAATATTAATACAAAACTTACTTGATCTAAAGCTCGCAATTTAATTCATGTGATTTATACAAAACTTTTAAAATTAAAATATCTTCATAAGTTGTACTATTTTGTTTTTTAATTTCTTACAATATTTTTTAGTATGTGCTTATTTTATAATTAATATTTTAGTTTAAATATATATCAATACACGGAATTCTGACCAGGAATCAATCAATCAATTGCAGCCACTCAAAACCTTCCCAACGATATCTTGAAAGTGAGAATAGCATTTGAAATAATTATGTTTTTTTGTATGTAATTAAAAATCATTAACAAGTAATTAAATAATTAATAAATACACGGAAAACAACATTTTCATTAATCTGAATGCAAAAATAGAATGTTTGTTGATGTTGATTGGAAGAACATTTTCATAGCTTTTATTTCTGACCGTTTATATTTTTTAAACACCACACCAGCCAAAATTTTTACAAAAAACTTAATTTTTAGAGGTGATTTTAAACCATTCCAGCTCACGGATGGCTATAGCTACAGCCGAAATATTTGGGGAATCATCTGTAGTATTATATAAAATTCATGACTACTTTTCATATGACATAACATTCTTTTGCAAAAAATCGTCCAGTTTTGGCAAAAATTGTTAAACTGTTTTTGTCTTTTTTTTTGCCCTAGGATTTTTTTGGGCAAAATTTATTTATACCAAAATGTTGTTTTTATATTTAATGTCTCAAAAATAATTTACATGAAAAAATAACCCCAATATCTTTTCCAATCAATTTTTATGACTTCAAACAAATTGTTTTATACCATTGGCTATATTAATAAAAATAATTTTCATATTAATCGTATTCGATTCTTGCTATCCACTTCGCAGTCGAATCAGCACAGAAGTTGATTGTTGACATATTTTTTCGCCAACTTGTGCAATAATAACTCTAATTAAAATCTTATTTTATAATATTGCAATTTTTTGTGTCTGGTAACAACATTCGCAGAATAAAAAAAATGCAACACTGCAACTAATATTTTTCCTTTGTGCGAATGAGCATAAAAGCATGGATTTTCCTTGCTTTTGGCGATTGTTCCTCATGTCTTGCCTTGTTTGACATTCTTGTGTCGCAGACGTTCGTAATCGCTAGCGCTCACACTCTAAGCATTCGTATCAACAGCGATTGGTACATGCATTTGCGCATTAATTTAAATGCAGGAAGCACATTCGGTGCTCGTTTATTGACGAGACAATTGAAACGCCATTTGAATGCACTCAACCTGTTCTCTGGTCTGTACCTTTGATGTGTATTATTGTGTTGGTGAATTGTGCAATGCATTCAAGGTGTCGTGTTTGTCTAGGGCTTTGTTCTGTTTTTGAGTGGAGTGCGTTCGTCAATGGTTTGTGATCCGTGTAAGCTGTGAATGTATTGCCTTCTAAATGATGTCAGAAATGTTTTATTGTAAGATAGATTGCAAGTAATTCGCGGTCGAATATACTCTATTTTGTTTCTGTTTGTATAAGTTTTTTAGAAAAAATGGTAAAGGTTGAAGTATTCTATTGTGTTCTTATTGTAAGACTCAGCCAACTGAGGTGTTCGATGCATCTACAGCAACTGATAGTTTTGCTTTACTATTAATATGATTAATTAGTGTTTGCTTAGCAAAACTACTTTTTACTGTTGCAAATGCATGTAATGTTGTGTCTGTTTATTGTGAATGTTTTTTATGCGCTTGTCACCATGTCGTAAATGGGACCTAACATGTGTGCGAGTCTTGGAATGCACTGATGGTAATAATTTGTCATACCTTTAAATTTTTGCATCTGTTTGACTGTTACTGGTTGTGGATAGTCTTGTATACATTGTGTTCGTTCTTCGGATGGTCGGATACCATGTTTAGAGATGTTGTAACTGAGGAAATCTAGGTTGTTTGTTCCAAATACGCACTTATTTGGTTTAATATTTAAACCGTATTTGTCGAGTCGTTGGAAAATTTGTGTTAAGTGCTCAAAATGTTGTTCTCCTGTGTTACTGGCTACAAGAATAACATCTAAATAAACGAAAATGAAGTCTAACCCGCATAGTACTTCATGTATGAACCTTTGGAATGTTTGCGCTGCGTTTCTCAAACCGAAGGGCATTCGGAGAAACTGGAACATTCCAAAAGGTGTAGTGATTGCCGTTTTGTGTATATCTTCAGGGGCCATGGGAATTCGGTGATAAGCCCGGACTTGATCTAGTTTTGAGTATATCTGTGTATTGTGTAAGTTGTTCGCGAAATCTTGTATATGTGGTAATAGGTAGCGGTCTGGTACTGTTATAGTGTTCAGTCTTCTGTAGTCTCCGCATGGTCTCCAATCATTCGGTTCGCGTTTAGGTACTAGATGAGGTGGAGAAGATGTTTTTGAATTTGACGGTCTACAAATACCAGATTTAACTAAAAAATCAAATTCATGTTTAGCTATTTTTAATTTGGGTAAGTCTAGACGTCGCGGTTTTGTGAATGGTAACTGTCCTTCGGTGAATATATGATGTACTGTTTGGTGTTTGATAGGTGCAGTTTAATCGGGATCTGTTAATTGTGATGGAAATTTTTTTAGCAATTCTGTGTATTTGTTGTCGACTGAAAATAATTTTGTTAATGTTGTAAAATTTCTGTAAATGCTGAGATCAATAATTCGTTTACGTTTTGAATCTATTAGTAGTCCGTATTTTGTTAAAAAATCTACGCCTAAAATTGGTTTAGCAATGTCTGCAATAATGAATGTGAATGGTAATTCACGTCGTAATTTCAAGTCTAGTATAAGTTATTTTTTTCCGAAAGTCGAAATGGAAGTGCCATTGGCCGCTGTTAAAGTGAGATCAGATTTTTGTCTACCGAATGGGTAGTGGTTTGTCTTGAGCTTGACCTATGTCTCGCTGGTGACCGTGATCGGAAATTACTTTGTGATTTGAGGGCCTCAGCTTCTATTGATAATTTGTTAAAAGCAGTTAGCTATTATATATAAATTATAATATAATATATTTGTGGTAGATACCGTTAACTTTTGTACTTGCTAATTCATTGACATTGGAACTTTGGCTTGTTTGTTAAACTGAAACTTTATTTTCATTCATGACTTCCCATAGCTTGTCAGCCATTTTCAGAAGTTCCTCTAACTCTGTATGGCTCGACCCGGTTAAAGCTATGTTGAGTGCTTTTGGAAGTTTCCTGAGCCATAGTTTCTGAAGAAAGTCTGGTTCTACCGCAAAAACCAGCTAGTAGCAATAGTGACCTATAATGTTGGGAAGGTTTTCTATCTCCCATCTCTGTGTCGGTCAATATTTTGTCAATACGCTTATTTTCGCTAAGAGATATCTTCAATATCTTCAGGTCCTCGTTTTGATTGTTTGAAGAAGGTTTCTGTATAAAATCGAGTACCGTTATGACTACCTCTTGTGGCAGAGCTGTAACCAGGTATTCGTATTTTGTTTTATCCACCGTAATGGATTGGGACTGAAATTGAATTTCGGCGTGCATAAACCACGCTTCTGGACAATTTGTCCAAAACTGGGGTAGTTTTACTGATGTAGCGTGAATCTCGGTACGTTCGAACCTTTCGAATGGGTTGATTAGATCGGACTCTAAATCGATTAGCTTATTTGTCGTGTGCCCATCACCGAATTGAGAGGGTTGAAGTGTGAGTGAGAGGGGTGAGTGAGGTGTGGGGGTGTATGCCTAATACTCATTATTGTTTATAACATATAGAAGTTGTATAATAATAATTTAATTTAGTGTTCCTATAAGTATACCTATATAATTTGTGTTTCTATTTGTATTCCTATCTGTTTTTTTATGTGCAGTGAAGTGCCTACGGAATAAGACGATTGGTTTCTTACGACCCAATCGTCTTACTACCGTGTAAAAAACTAGCCTCGAGATAAGCTAAAGAAATATATAAATACATACATAAATTTTAAAAAATGTTGTTGTTGTAGTTGCTGCTGCTGTTGTTGTTTTTGTCCTTGTTGTTGTTGTTGTTGTTGTCGCTGCTGCTGCTGTTGTTGTTGTTGGTGATGTTGTTTTTATGACCATAGATGCTTATGAATTGAGCCTCTAAAGAATTTGCATTAAAACAAATTGGAGACTTTGTTGTTGTAGGTTGTTTTTTTTTTGGTGCAGCTGTTTTGATTGCTATCTTTGCTGATGGAACGCTGCTGAACTAAGTTGTGCAAGTTGCCGTTGAGTAATTTAAGATAGAATTAGATTGAAAAAAGAACGAATTGATTTTGTTTGGCGTAGGTTTTGAGATGGGAAGCTGTGCGTCTGTGCAGAAGGAATGGGATGTCACGAGGGTAGTGAACTTTTGAATAATTTAATTTCTAACAAAAACCAAGTCTTAGAAATCTTTTTCTTCGTAGCCGTTTGTTCGTAGGTAGGATCGCCAGTTGTAGGGGTGTTCGTTTATGGTTTATAATGAAACGCTTGGTTATTGAAACGCTATTTTTATTTTACTTATTTGTAAAATTTTATTACGAGCAACAAAATTTATAACAATTGAAATTGAATAATTTTTGAATCAATATTGAAATCTTTTGAACAATTTTTTTTTTTATTCATAAAACTTGACAAACATAAAAATTATATTTTTTAGACTCAATTATTTTTGCAAGTTGTATAAGTGGTGAATGTGTGTCTTGTGTATGTGATAAACAGACACCACAAGTATGTGGCCTAAATAATTTACTTCTGGTCGACAGAAAAAACATTTCTTTATATTTAAATGAAATCCGAATATTTTGAGCCTTCTCAATATTTTATGAAGATCTTCTTAATGAGAATTGTAGTCACTGGAACATATAATTATGTCCTCTAGTTATGCTAATATAAGAATATTCGTCAAAACGTTGCGAAACTTGCCAATTAAGCGCTGAAAAGTTGCCGGAGCATTTTTTACTCCGAAAGGCATTTGATTGAATAAGTAAATACCCAATGGTGTTGTAAAAGCTGTCTTCAGTTTATCCTTTGTTACCACTTTGATTTGCCAATAGCCAGCCTTTAAGTCTAAAGTAGTCATATATGGCATTGATTTAGCTACATGCAAAAGATAATCTATTCGAGGAAATGAGTATGTATCTGTTATAGTAATGGCATTTAGACGACGATAATCAATGCAAACTCTTATTTCTCCATTCTTGTTGACGATCATAACAACTGGAAAAGCCCATGGTGACTCTTTTTCTTCTATAAGCATATCACCTTACTTAACATATGATCCATTTCAGTTTTTAATTTTTGTTTCATTACTGGTGAGAGTCTATATGGGGAGCATGAAATTGGATCATGTGTGGCGGTGTTTATATAATGTTCAATAAACGGGACTGGTTCGGTTATGTCATCAAATATATGTGTATTTTCTAATAAGATTTTGTTTAGTAGATCTCTTTCATCAATTTTAAGATGTGGAGGCATCATCTGAACGTAAGGCAATTTCAAAAGATTTTAAACTCAAAAAACAAGGTTCCGTATTTTTTACTAATCTTAATTTTTTCATAGGTGGGAACAGTTCAATACTTTTAAATAAGCGTAGGTCATTAGGAATAGAACTTCCAAGAACTTCCTAGAATATTCAGGAGTTATAGTTGGTTCGGCTGTTTTCATTTTAAATTCAAAAACTTTATTTGGATTATCTTTATGAAAACAATAACGTTGGGTTAAATCGAGTACCATTCCAACTTGCTCCATGAAATCAATTCCAAGTAGTGTACGGTTATTTTCTACTGTGGGAAGCAAATCAATTGAATCTTTTTATTATGATAATATCTGTCTCCGTTGAGTAAACTTTTTCGTGTTTTGGTATACCATCTGCCAGTACCAATTCTGCAAATATTTATTTGAATTCCACAACTTTTTGCTTTAGTTTGTTGAAAAGTGCATGTCCAGTAACACTTGCTATTGCAGCAGTGTCTATATAAGCTTCACCATTTAATCCGTTTATATTTAAAGCTACGGTAGAGACACTACTTCCGATTACTGAGGTATTTATTGAATTGAAATATATCCGCTTTTTCATATCATTAAATTTGTTACAGGTTGGACGATTTGACCGATAAACGCTTGGTGTGCTACAACCGTAACAATTAAGATTTGTTCGCTCAGCTTGTGATCATTTATGGTTTTCAATTTGAGCTTTTTTGTAGCATTCTTCAACAGTGTAGTTTCCTTTGCGACAGAACGTGCAGCGTTTCATTGTAAATTGTTTTAATTGGCCTTCTATTTCTTTTGTAGTGTTTTTTCATTAGCTATTAGTTCTACTTCTCTTGCTTTATACAAAAACTCTTGAAATGTCTGAATATTTTCTCTTGGGATTTTATCGCGAATTTGAAACAGGAGTTGCAAGTAGAGAATATTTAGCAGAGTTGGGCGTAGTGCACTAAATGTTGAGTGCACTCAGCCTTTCACTAGCACTAAAATATATTGAAAGAAATTCTATTCTTCACTATTTTTTTACCAGCTTAGTGATAGTGAAGCATCTCTTCACTATAACTAGGGATTTTAGTGGTAGTGTTATATTGTTGCACTATAACTAAATTGAATGGTAGTAACTAAATCTCCACTACACTCAAATAGTGCAAAATTTTAACAGCCACTAAATGAAAGCTGCAATTGAAAGTTTTTCCACTTAACTTTCAAATATGACTGGTTTTAAAACTATTTCAGTTAGACTCGAATTAAAAAAAATCTATACTTAAGAAAAACTATTTTTCGAGCTTCTGGTCATATATGTTTACGAAGAAAACAACAACAATAGCTCTGAATGAGCATCACCAAGCTAGGATCAGATAGACAGTTTATATAAAATTGGTCTTATTTAAAATAATAGTTTCATGAAAGTTAAATTGCTTACAGCAAATAATTGTTAGCATAGCTTATTTTTCTTGTTTTACTTAATATTTTTATAATTTACTAAGAATAGCATAGAAACATACAAATTTCTGTGATAACTTTCTGTGCTGTACCACTATTAGTGTAAGTATTTTTTTGCACTATTTATTTAGTGCAAAAAAAACATTTTCCACTAAGCTGTAAACATTTTTTTTTCCACTATTCTTACATGAATTTCAGTAAGAAATTTTTCACTATCACTATCACTCATGTAAAGTGAGGCTTTTATTTTTCAATTCAGCAGTCAAAAATAATAGAAGATAAAGAATAATTTTACACTATCAGTACATGTAAGCTGAAACTGCAAATTTAATGCACTACGCCTAACTCTGATATTTAGCTTAGTGTTTCACTTAGTTTCTATTTAAGTTGAGCACAAAGTTTTCGTTTTCGACAGATGAAATTATCTGTTGATTCAGATGTATGTTGTTTATTTTTATTAATTTCGTAAAAAATTCTCCAATCAGGTTTTGGTAGAGAGAATGCTTGCAGTAAAAGGAGGATCGCTTCGTTGAATGTTTTTACTTCGTCTTTTATACCTTGCCACCAAGAGGATGCATAGCCTTCAACTAATAGTGGAAAATTTGCCAGAGCGAATCTATCATTAATGCTCTCGGCTTTTTTGTACATTTGGATGGTTGCGACAAAATCTTCAAAATTAGTCGTGAGATCCACTCCATTGAATCGAGCACTGCATTTGCTGAATGCCGATCGAATGTCGTGATTCGATTGTATATTCGCTAACAATTCTGTAAATTGTTCACGAGTCATCTGATGTTGGTTGAACTTATTTGATCAACAATAGATGACGTTGATCCATCAACAGCTGAAGTGGTACGTGGACTTCTTCGCATGTTGTTCTTTGAGCGGGCAATTAGTAAAGGCTATTGAAGTAACACTTTTAGAGAAGTTGAGTCTCGACCTCACAGCTAAGTAATTATAGCACGAATGTATCTCGTTTAATTGCTTAAGAGAAGAAATCAGCTCGAACAAAGTATTGTTATTGTTATGTGTAGATGTGTAGGACACGCGTCGTTATTGATGGACGCGATTGTAGTATAGATGAGAAATGGAAGGAAACTGCTTACTAAGGATCTTAAGTAAACGCGCGGATAGTATATAACTGTGCGTTACTGTGAATAAACAACCAATGAGACAAGGGACGCGGTAAGACTGCCAAAGCGTCAGTACCAGTCTCTCTCCTGTATTATTTATTTTTGGAAAAGTTCGTTTGATGATGAGCACAGAGGTTAAGTTGCTGCGGCAGAGGCAGGATCACGTTAAGCAGACGCACAAATAGTAAACGAAATGGACGTCAATGCGGCTAAAAAGCTTACGTTTAATGAGTGTAAATAGTACGGGTTAATTTGCTGCGGTGCGTTGCATATATAATTTCAGCAAATGAATGAATGTCGCTGTCACAGAATTGTACGGATTTCGGGCGTAAGGGATATTCCGATGAAGCAGCAAGAAGTTCTTGCGGATAGTTTTTAAATTTTTTTTAGTTGGGCGCCAATGTAACGAGGTACTTGGTAAGACAGCAAAGAAAGCGTTAGTACCAATTTACTCGCGTAAGAGTTTGAAAAAGGATCGTACGATTATTTCGTACGCTTTTCAATTAAAAAATATTCACCCTTATTTTAGTTGTCAACATCGTCTCAAATCAAGTTTGACTAGTGTAAAAGTGAAATCGGCGTTTCGTTTTCGATAACTACAGGGTTGCCAATATTCGAAGCGCCCATTTTATTTTTAAATAAATCAAAGAAACCACAATTTTTTGTCTGTTCGTCATGAATATCATTTAATTGGGTTCAAGTAGATTTGCTTACATTATTTCTTGAATATGATATCTCGTAAATGGTTGCCATTGGCCTTTACGACATATTGTGCCCGTTTTGCAGCATTTTCCATGGTTTTCTTCAACATTTCGATGGGAATGGCGGTTATTTCTTGACGGATGTTGGTTTTCAGCTCTTCTAGGGTCTTTGGCTTGTTGACATAAACCTTTGATTTCAAATAACCCCACAAAAAGAAGTCTGGAGGCGTTAAATCTGGTGATCTTGGCGGCCAATCGAAATCACCATTTTTTGACATCAAACGGCCAGGGAACAATTGCTTCAAAAATCGATTGTAGTGCGGCTTGTGTGTGGTGGCGCGCCGTCTTGTTGAAACCAGTAGTGCCTGATACGCTTTCGACGAACGATTGGCATGAAAAAATTGTTTATCATATCGCGATAACGCTCCTGATTGTCAGTAACTCTGTGGCCATTATCATCTTCGAAAAAGAACGGCCCAATGAGCATTTTAGCACAAACGCCGCACCAAACAGTGACTTTTGCATCGTGAAGAGGTACCTCTTGAATCTCTTGTGGATTTTCAGTGGCATAAATACGGCAATTTGTTTGTTTACCGTTCCGTTCAACTGAAAATGAGCTTCATCGCTCATTGAGTTGAGTTTTCACTATTGACTTGTTTTGTTGAATGTAAATTTCAACAATTTTAGAGCATTCGCGTGGCGTGTACTGTTCCATTGTAAACATTTGCTTGGAATGACGCTTCAAACGCGGTATGTCATTAGTCGATTTGGCATCACTGCGGAAAGTTACAGTGTTGCCAGATGGGCGCTTCGAATATTGACAACCCTGTATTTCAAAGATATTTTTATTTATAAATTGTCGTCGTAGCCACGTCAGTGTTAGCCGACACAAATTTAACAATAATTAATTGTCTACGTCGACTCAAAAATCTACGACGATGACATCGACGTTGACAACTAGAATAAGGGTGAATATAATTTTTTTTTTCAATATTTTCTATCGGGTGATTACATTGCTTTTCAACAACACTCTCAACCTGACCCTCTCCGATTTGGTTTAAACTTTGTATGCACGTAGTGTTGGCTACAGTTTAAAAAATCAATTTGTAATTTTTATTTTTTTCGAGTGGTTACTGAGTTACGGGTACTCAAAAATTTAATAAGATCGGTTTTTTTCTTGTGGACTGTTTTTCAATTGATCATACCTTCGGTTAAGTTTGAGATAGAGCAAAGATTTTAGTTTCATATTAAAGATATTTTCAAGAGGCTTATTTTGCATACTGAAACTTTAAAATGTCTCAAATATTTACGTTATTTTTTTTTTTATTAGACCGGTCTTCAATCATATCACATATGGTCTTCTTTAGTGTGTTCAGTTCTTGTTGCTTTCTCGCAAGCTGCTGTGTTGAGCATAAATTTTAAGGTAATTTTATTTCGAAAATTGTTTTAATAGTGTTCCCATCGTCGTCCCAGGCTGAAATTTTGAGAGAACTTAGATAAACTATCATTAATTAATATATATATTTTTTCCAAAGTTTTTAAAAATGACTTTCATCAAACTATTTCTTTTTTAAACATTTATGCAAAAAAAAAATAACGTAAATATTTGAGACATTTTAAAGTTGTATTATGCAAAATAAGCCTTTTGAAAATATCTTTAACATGTAACTAAAATCTTTGCTCTATTTCAAACTTAACCGAAGTTATGATCAATTGAAAAACAGTCCACAAGAAAAAAAACAATTTTTTTCAATTTTTGAGTGCCCCTAACTCAGTAGAAACTCGAAAAAAATAAAAATTACAAATTAATTTTCTAAATACAATAGTAGCCAACACTACGTGTACACAAAGTTTAAACAAAATCGGAGAGGGTCAGGTTGAGAATTTAATTTTTTTTTGTCGAAAAGCAATGTCTATCGTAATGAAAATTCTATTTTATAATTTTTAAATATCTCAAATAATTTTCATGGAAATACAAATTAAATTTTAACAAATATTTTAAAAGTAAAGTAAGGTATTTAAATATTATAATAAAACAAAGAGTGAAACTACATAATAACTATCGCTACAAAATAGATTTTTGAAGTTTACAAGCTTTTTTCGTGTTGTTTCCTCAGTGAAACCTTCTGGTTGATAAATGTAGATTTATTCGTCAATGTCGCCATTCAAACAATCCGTTGATACATATAACTGTCAGATTATGTTTAACAGTGAGAGCATAGACAGGTCGAAGATTATTTTGGCGTACAACAGGCCATGTTATCAACACCACTTTGCTGTGAAAATCCTTTTGCTACGAACCTAGCTTTTCTTTTATCTATTATTCCATCCATAAACACGATCGTGTGACTGATTCAAAGGCGTGTTTGGCGATGTTGAACAAAGAAAAGAAGTATTTTTTTCCGTCGATTAGTAATCGAGGATGAAATATGGATCCATCACTACACACCAGAGACAAAGGAACAGTCGAAACAGTGGACTTCACCTACCGAACGTACTCCGAAGAAAGCGAAGACGGTGCTACCGGCCGAAAGGTTATGTCGACAGTATTTTGGGATAAACGCTGTATAATCTACTTCGATTATTTTCCACCGAAAATAAGAATTAATGGCAAATACTATGCAGCCGAATTAGACCGTTTCAACGACGCTTTGGAAAAGAAAGTCCCGATTTGGCGAGGAAAAAAGTGCTCTTCTATTAAGACAATGCGCGCATCACACATGCCCAGCTCTCAAGTCAAAATTCCATGAATTCAAGTTCGAATTGCTTTATCATTCAGAATATTCTCCACATTTGCCCCCCCCCCCCCGACTTTTTTCTGTTTCCAAACCTGAAGAAATGGCTCGGCGGAAAGAAATTCACCACCAGAGAGGTGCTCATCACCGAAACAGAGGCCTATTTTGAGGACCTTCCGAAAACGTATTTTTCAGATGGGATCAAAAACTTGGAGGAACGTTGGACGAAGTATATTGAAGTATATAAAAGGAGACTATATTGAGAAATAAAACATTTTTTTGCCATAGAAATCATTCCTTGTTTCATTCACGGAATTATCAGACGGCCCTCGAAAATGTCCACGGTCTTAGTCGTGATTTAATTTAGTCCAATGGATTTGATTGTTGTACTTCTTTTTCCTTGTCATCATTAATTGGTAATTGATAATATTCCTCAGAATTTTCAAAATAATCTTCTTCCCGTTTAATATCATGATTTATCCCAAAATCAAATTTAAATTCAATAAATTCTCCTTCATTAAAATTTAATTCTGCTAAATCAACTGAACATAAATTTTCTTCTATAATTTTAACGTCACGACTTTTGAATATTTTTCGTGTACCTTGCTGATATCTACTACAGCGGCCATGTGGAGAAGCTCGTCCTGCGATTCACACCTGTGAACGAACGACTTGCCATTATCTGCATCAAGGTTAAATTTTTTAATATAAGCCTAATATGTGCGCACGCTCCGACATAAGACAAGGACGATGAGATCAAGGAAATTTTCTACGAGCGCCTTGAAAATGCTTACGAGCGCTGCCCCGCAACGACGTAAAAATTGTGCTTGTTGACTTCAACGCTAAGGTGGTCAAGGAAAATATATTTGGTCAAACTGTCGGAAAGTTCAGCCTCCACGACAACACCTCCGATAACGGAATGACGCTGATTGACTTCGCCGCAGGACGAAACATGGTTGTAACTAGCAATAGATTCAAGCATCTCAATATTCATAAAGCCATCTAAGTGGCTCCCTGATCAAAAACCAAAAATCAAATTGATCACGTTTTGATCGACGGAAGGAACTTTTCCAGTATATTGGATGTACGCACGATCCGTGGTGCAAACATTGACTCGGATCACTATTTTGTTGAAGCCAAGATCCGTACACGTCTGTGCGCAACTAAGAATACACGCAAACCTACACAGAGAAAGCTAGACGTCGACAAGCTGCAATCGAAACAGACAGCCGATGCTTTCGCCACTCGACTCTCACTCCTGCTTCAAAGCACTCCGCAGTGGACTCCGATATATGCGCGCAGTGGACACACATTTCCAACTCCATGCGTGCGGCTGCTGAAGAGGAGATTGGCTACCACCGCCCTCGCCGAAACCAGTGGTACGACCAGGAGTGTCGCGACGCCACTGCAGAGAAAGAGTCCGCCCACAAAGCCACCCTGCAGTCGGGTGTAACGCGCGCTGCTAAGGAGCGATGCTGAGCGATGAAAGAGGAGGGAAGAGAGACGTATTTTCAGGCGGAAAAAAGAGAGGCAGAAAAGCGCGAGCAGGAGGAGATTGAGATTGTCACCATACAGACAGGAAGGAGGCCCGAAAATTTTTCGAAAATAAGACGCCTTGCCGATGGTTTCAAAACCGGGGCCTCTTCCTGCAAAGATGAAAACGGGAATCTAGTGACAGATATCCAGACTACACTGACGTTATGAAATGAACACTTCTCTAAGCTTCTAAATGGCGACGCTGACAACAATCCCGCCAATAGAGATGATATTCCGGAAACTCCAATTTCGGATGTCAGCGTCGAGGTTCCGCTGCCCGACTATGATGAAGTTCTGACAGCTATAGCTCGGCTTAAAAATAACAAAGCCGCGGAAGCTGATGGCTTACGTGCTGAGCTGTTTTAGAACGGAGGCGAAGCTCTACTTAAATGCATTCACGAGCTTCTATGCAGAATATGGTCGGAAGAATGCATTCCGAACGATTGGAATCTCAGTGTGATCTGCCCAATCCACAAAAAAGGCGATCCCACTATCTGTGCCAATTACCGTGGGATAAGTCTTCATAATATCGCATGTAAGGTCCTGTCGAGCGTTTTATGTGAAAGATTGAAGCCCATTGTAAACGCATTGATCGGTCCTTATCAGTGTGGCTTCAGACCTGGAAAGTCACCATCGACCAGATTTTCACGCTACGACAAATCTTGGAGAAGACTCAAGAAAAACAAGTAGACACCCACCATCTTTTTGTCGACTACAAGGCCGCCTTCGACAGTCCAATGAGGAAGCACCTGTACTCCACCATGTCCGAATTTGGTATTCCTGCAAGACTAATACGACTTTGCAGGATGGCACTGAGCAACACCAGCAGCGCAGTTAAAATCGGGAAGGACCTCTTCCCACCATTTGTTACCAAACGAGGTTTCAGACAAGGTGATTCCTTATCGTGCGACTTTTTCAACCTAATGATGGAAAAGATCATCCGCGAAGTCAGTGCAGCATTTTCCAGATTAGAAAAAGAGTCAAGTCGAATGGGTCTGGCAGTGAATGCAGATAAGACGAAATACTTGGTGTCAACAAACAAACAGTCCCAGCGTCTTGGAACCCACGTTACAGTTGACAATACCTCCTTCGAGGTTATGAAGGATTTCGTTTATCCAGCATAAACTCAACCAACGACATTAGCATTGATATCAAACGAAGAATAACTCTTGCTAATAGGTGTTAGCACGCAGGTGCTCAGTAGGCAATTGAGAAGCAGAGCCCTCTCGACGAACGAAAATCACGCTCTATAAATCACTCATCATGCCCGTTCTACTTTATGCATTACAAACCTTGACGCTGAGCAGTTCAGATGAAAAGGCTTTAGGAACATTCGAGAGAGAGATTCTTCGTAAGATCTACGGACCAATCGGCGTCAATGGCGATTGAAGAAGTGAAGAAAACATTCGATTCGGTACCCAGCGGCGGTCAACGCAGAAGAGGACGACCGCATCTTCGTTGGAAAGACCAAGTAGAGGACAACCTGACGTAGCTTGGAATTTCCAACTGGCGCCAGCAAGCGAAAGACAGAAATGGCTGGCGCAAATTCTTAGATGAGGCCAAGACCGACATACGGTTGTAGCGCCAACTAAGTAAGTAAGTATGTAAAGTCTGTTCTAATTTTAAACATTATACTAACTTTTATTTTCTTTATAGTAGAATGAAGAATGACGCCTCAGAGATGACGACAAGTTCTGCTCCAAGCTACGCTTCGGTGTTGATGCATAGTGTGTCGACTTGCGAGCTGATGGTGGTTCCTCGCTTTCCACGTAAAACGCTATTCATCTCTCGTCTTGGACCAACTACATCACAGGAAAATGTGGTAAGCTATATCAAAAATAAAATTGGTCTCTCAACTCAGGCCCTTAAATCGTTGAGTTTTTGTAAGCTAGCCTTAACAGAGCATCGAAGTTTCTCGTCGTTCACAATATCTATAGTGGCTAGTGATTTTGGCTGCATATGCTCTCAAGATGTCTGGCCTGTAGACGCCGTTGTGCATGAATTTTTTCCTAGACATAGAAACAATCGTCGCAGTACAAGAATTTATAGTTCAGTCCGCTCAAAAAACTAACCAATACACCTGGATGTGCAAACTCTGCATCCTTATTTTCCTTATATTACCAAAATACTGGTGGTATTAGGACAAAAATCAATCAATTATTTTTAAGTACTAGTTCAGTTCCATACGATATAATAGTTTTCAGTGAAACATGTTTGACTGACGGCCATTTTACTTCCGAAATTATTAATAATTTATCGTATAATGTATTCCGTAAAGATCGATGCTCGGTTGCTACGGGGCTTTCAAGGGGTGGTGGTGTCCTGATTGCAGTTAGTAAGGAGTTTACTTGTAAACAAGTTGCGCTGCCTTTTCGTCAAACCACTTATTCGATTGATCAGATCATAGTCAAGGTCAGCCTTATAAACGATTTTGGTCTATATGTTGTTGTTAGCTATATACCTCCATCTAGCTGTTTTGATCTTTACGAAGTCAGAATTAAGAAGACGGTCTTAATTCTAATCAACATGTAATATTTCTGGGAGATTTTAATCTTGGTAATAAGTAGCGACCGTAGCTTAGTGGGTAGAGTGCGTGGTCCCTAAGCTAAAGAACCGCGGTAGACCGGGTTCAATTCCAGCTCAGACAGAAAGTTTTTCAATTGAATTAATTTTTCTGTTCGGTCGTCACCTCTCTGCAGACAATGGCAAACCTCAGAGAGTAAAAATTGCCATGTAAAACTTCTTGAGAACATGAGCCGTTCGGAGACGGCATAAAACACGTAGGTCCAGTTCTCGGTCATTTGTGATCAAAATTTAATAACACGCACAACACAATTGATCAATAGAAGCTGGGTCAAAGTCCTTCCAAGGGCTGAAATGGCCAGTTTATTTTTATTTTATAATATTGTTTGGAACTTGGATAATGATAATTATTTAACTCCATTTAATGTTAATAGTGATATTGAGCCACTCCTTATTGATTGTTTTAGCCAATATAATTTAATTCAGATTAATAACTTGTCTAATGATAATAATCGTATTTTAGACCTTATTTATATTGATAAAGAATTATCTATAATGATTGAACTTCCGAGTGCTCCCATTTTTGAAAAATCTATTCATCACACCTATAATTCTAGAGATGTCTGTTATACACTATCAAAATCAGAACCTATCTCAAAGATCTGTGAACGATTACAATCGAGTTAATTTAGAAGCAATGAAGCACTATCTAAATTCTTGTAATTGGGATTCAATGTTTGTAGGACTAAGTCTTAATTGCATGTTTGATAAATTTTTAACTAACATAAAAGATGCAATTATAAAATTTGTGCCTTTAAAAACTGTAAAAAATAATAATCCTCTGTGGTTTAATAAGAGTAAGACTATGTAATTTTAAAAACAAGACAAATAAAGCATATAAGCGATTTCGTGAATCTAAAGAAGATATTTGACTTAAATCCATGTATTTGACTTGCCAACTCAATTTTGACACACTCAACAAATTTCTTTATAAATCGTATTTGTTGTCTACTGAAGACGAACTACAAAATAATAGTACATTTTTTTGGTCTTATTTGAATACTAAAAGAAAAACGAATGGCTTGCCTAGTCTAATGCGCTATCTTAACGATTACTCATAGGATACCGAAATTATTTGCAACTTTTTTGCTGAAAACTTTAAATCTGCTTACTCGAATGATAGTTTTAACGTTTCCAATTTCAGGGTGCCTAATGCTATGAGTGATATAAGTAGCACTAACATTACTGAATTTGATGTAGAACTTTCACTAATATAAAAGGAAAAATATCTGAAGGACCTGACGGTATTTTACCAATTTGGTTAAAACTTTGTGTAAAGTCATTAGCATATCCTTTGTACCTAATTTTTAATAAGTCAATTGCCACTGGAGCGTTCCTAGATTCTTGGAAAGTATCTCAAATTGTTCCAATCTATAAGTCTGGTCCGAAGGAAGACATTTGCAACTATAGATCAATCTATAATCTGTGCAATACCAAAACTTTTTGAAAAAATTGTTTGTGAAAAAATTTCACCATGTTTTGTTAATGTTCTATCTGATTATCAACATGGATTCCGTGCTGGTAGATCAACTGTTCCTAATCTAGTTTTGCTTTCTAATTATATTGTTAATTCATTTTTTAGTCGTTTGCAAACCGATGTCATATTTACTGACTTCGCTAAAGTTTTTGACAAGGTACACCATGCCTCTTTAGTGTTCAAACTTGAGTGTCTAGGATTCCGTGGTGAGTTTATTAAATGGTTGAACTCATACTTATGTAACCGTGTACAACTTGTCCCCTCCCTGTCCTATAGGTGTGTCATCTGGTGTCACTCAAGGAAGTCATCTTGGTCCGTTGTTGTTCTTACTTTACATTAATGATCTTCCCCATGTTGTTAAATATTCTCAGTGCCTATTGTTTGCAGATGATTTAAAATTATATCGTTCCGTAAAGTGTGTAGAAAATTTTAGTCTTTTACAGACTGATTTAAACTCAGTTGCCTCGTGGTGTACCTCTAATAATCTTTGTCTTAATATTTCGAAATGTCAATCGTTCTCTTTTTATAGAAGCAGTTCAGCTATATTTTATAATTACAGTATTAATAATTTCACTCTTGATAGTTTATCTTAAAAAAGATTTAGGCGTAGTTTTTGATTGCCGGCTTACTTTCAAAGATCATTTTGATTATGTCACACCAAAGCTTACTCTATGCTAGAATTTTTAAAGAGGAATTCTAAATATTTTAGAAATCCTCTTACAATCAAGGTACTATTTGAAAGCCTGGTTAGACCTTACCTAGAATACTGTTGTGTCATATGGAATCCCTCATATGCCTCGCATATTCGGAGACTGGAAAGAGTCCAGAAAGTTTTTTCTTAATATCTGTTCTCAAAGTTGAATTGGCAAATCAATTTACCTTCCTATAAAACACGTTGTGCTTTGTTCAGTCTGAATTCACTTGAATGTCGTCGCATAATGTATTCTTTTGTTTTTATTAGAGATGTCATTCACTACAATATTAGATGTCCATGTATCTTAACTATGACTAATTTTTATTCACCTCGTAGAAACCTTAGAGGGTGTTTCCATTTTCGTTGCAATACACTGAGAAGCAGCTTTGCTCGGCAAGAACCATTGGCTCATTGTCTTCGCATAACTAATTTATTGTTAGCTGATATTGATATTTTTAATAATTGTTCTAGACATTGTTTTAAAAGCAATCTCTTTCGGGTCCTTAACCAAATAGGTGTAATCGAACGTTTTTAACTTTATGTTGTTATTATGTTTTTAACTTATTTTTAATTTTTATTTAATCAAATATTTTGTATAGTCTGTAATGAGATGCCATCTCTGCTTGACAAGCAATAAATAAATAAATAAATAGAATAAGTAAAATTTGTTGTTGGTTGTACCTCGGTCCTGCGCTTGTAGTTGTACCATGGACCCGTCCAAGGTACAAACTTTTGCTTTCTTTCGTGAATATGGAAGCCTTAAGGCTTGCTGTGAAGGATGTTAAAAGTGGAAAATCCATATATATTACTTCAAAATTACACAGCATTTCAAAGACTACATTAATGCGGCACATGAAAAAAACATAATGCTTCGGGAAATGCCGATTTTGTTTATGAAAGCAGACTTAATAACCGTCAAGTATTTACTTTCGAGGAAGAAAAAGCTTTAGCGGACTATGTACTAACTGCTTCTAAATTGCATTAAATTTTTAGCCTGAACAAGGGTGTTTTTGTTTCATTACTAATTTTTACTTTAGATAATAAATAGTTTTCTCTAAAAAAAATTAAAAAACTGCTATTAATTATTTTCACGAAATATAGGTCAAGGATTATTTTCAATGGTCCAAGGTACAAATACCAATGGACCAAGGTACAACCGCATAATGTACCTTGCACCGTTTGAGGTTGGCTGGGGAATGAGCATTTCGAATGAATGGAAACTTGTAGGAGATCCAACTTAACGTCATTTAATTTCAAAAATTTAAGTGAATGAAATGTAAAAAAAAATAAATATTGGCGGGAAATCTTGTAGATGAATAAAACTAAAATCCGGACCAAGGTACAGCACCTTCCCCTACATTTCTCAAAAACAAGAAAATGCATATGGGCATTTCCACAGAAAAGTCTACCGTGACAAAAATTTAAAACTTATTAAAACTTATTATTTGATGATATTATCTAAGAGAAACATTTTAATTTTAATAATTTAAGCATATGCTACATAAATTCATAAACCATGATGATCAAATCGTTTCACAAATGTAGTTTTGCTTTTTCGTAAATGTTTCGTAATCTTTTTTGTTTTAATAAAAAAGGAAGACATTGGAAAAAGATAATGAAAAAATGGTTGAGGTAAAGAAAGGAAAATATATTAAATTTGTTTATTAATTACTAAATTTCATAATTACTTAATTATCTAATTACTTAATTAACTAACTACCTAATTGCTTAATTACCCAATTAAACTACAATGGAAATAACGCCAGTAAAAAAAAGTAACGTAACGCTAGTTAAAAAAGAAACTAGAAAAGATTTTGAAAATTTATGACTTGGAAAATAATCTTACGTTATTTTAAGCCTTTCTAAAAAAAGTTGTATACAAAAAGTATTGCCCAATTCAGATTTTTGGAAATTTTGTAATCCAAGTCAAAAATCACTTCCGTTTTTTGTAACGTAACGCCAGCACATATTTTTGCTTATATCATAAAATCCTTAGGGTCGATTGTTGTCATTGCTTTTACTTAATATAGTGCTACTTAATTACTATGCAAATATAAAAAAGCCTTATATTAATTACTATGCAAATATAAAAAAAGAAAATAGGCAAGAATAGCAAAATGCTTGAGTTTGACAATTCTGGCTATGAGAAAAAGAGAGCAGTCTGAAATGCATATACCTTTACTAGTTCTACCATGATACGATCTAAATTTTTCGATACGCCCTAATGTACATGGTAGAACCATTCAATGATTTTCACTGTTTTTTATTAATGACAATGCACCTGTGTCCGTGTATAATTTTGTTCATATTTTTCTCAAAGCAGTTAAGTGGGGTGTTCACTATTCCATGCTATTTTTTAATCTAGGACCCTTCAATAGTTAAATATAGTATACTATATACATAATACACACTAGGGGTATTCACGTTTCAGTACAATTGCCAGTGCAGTTGAGGCCTTGTGCACTTAAGAAAAACAAAATACACGTACGTCAAAAATCTGCACAAGTGTTTTTTTACTATAGACTTAAACTTGAGGACTTGATGACTTGAGCAGTTATGTACTTGTTCACATTGAAAATTTTGACATATCATAGTGGTGTGATCACGAAAACCTAACTGTACAAGTCATCAACTGTACTGGCAAGTGCACGGAGTCGTAAGTACCGCTATTGTTTTTAATTCACTCACACAATGAGGTCTCGTTGCGAATGTTTTCAAAAAGTATATTTAACGTTTGTAAAAGTTGGACGCAAACAAAGCTGGAACCGCCACTTTTTTGTCTCATGATATGCAGAAAATAGGATAGCATGTTCTTTTCCAGAAAGAAACTGTAAAGAGAATAAATGTAATTTTTACACAATCTCTGACCCAATTCAAATCCTTGAACTCTAACTCACTCAAATACTGAAGAATCATGCTGATCGCCCCAAATTAAAATTTCGGCAATACAACGTAGCGACTCAACCAACAGGCCTCGATTGCTCTCTGACACGGTGGTATTTTTTTCTAATATGCTGTATAAATATTTAAGGTGATCCAATGAGAGACGATTTTTGGGACGGTTCCAGGCACCGCCAAACCAACTGCGACTGCGAAACATTTATATAAGGGCGGATTTTGACATCAAATTTACATTTAAATTATAAGTGAACTTATTAATTATAAAGCAGAAACTTAGATTCTATGCCAGATATTTCGCGTTGCTTGATCGAGTTAACGTTATGATGCGATGGGATTCTTAACGATCAAGTGTTGATTTTCGCTTTTCTGAATTTGTTTTAAGTTCCACGAGTGCAGCGTTACTTAGAGCTCAATTTTTGCATAACATTGACTTTTTTTAATTTGTTTTTATTGCGTTTTTGGTTTTTTGCAAACGGGTTCGTCACAAATTTCTACTCGGATTAATTTTTCTTCTTTTCAAACGTCAAACTATTATTTTGTTGACGTCCGTGAAGATAGCGACGATTTGAGTTAGCGACGAATTTTTTTTGGTGCTGGCACAGGGTGTTTCATTCATAAAGATAATGATCATTAACATTAAGTAAAACTGTTTATTTTATAAAATGAGACGTACAATATATTAAAAAAATTTATTAGAAATCAATAATAAACATATAAGCAACATTTTAAAAACAAAATAATAATATAATTTTTTTTTTGGTTTTTAATATTTGCATTTGTTTTATGTAAGAGTTTTCTGCGCATATGACACCTATATAGCATAGATGGGCACTTTGCAGTACCAGTAAAATTGCAGTAAAAATAAATTTTTACTGATAATGAAATTCAATTTGCATTACCAGTAAAATTTTACTGATTACTGAAAAAAATTGCAGTAAAAATAAATTTTTACTGATTACTGGGAAAAAATTGCAGTACAAATAAATTTTTACTGATAATGAAATTCAATTTGCATTACCAGTAAATTTTTACTGATTACTGGAAAAAATTGCAGTAAAAATAAATTTTTACTGATAATGAAATTTAATTTGCATTACCAGTAAATTTTTACTGATTACTGAAAAAATTTGCAGTAAAAATAAATTTTTACTGATTACTGAAAAAAATTGCAGTAAAAATAAATTTTTACTGATTACTGAAAAAAATTGCAGTAAAAATAAATTTTTACTGATTACTGAAAAAAATTGCAGTAAAAATAAATTTTTACTGATTACTGAAAAAATTGCAGTAAAAATTTATTTTTGCAATTTTGTTCAGTAACCAGTAAAAATTAATTTTTACTGCATTACTAAAAAAAATTGCAGTAAAAATAAATTTTTACTGATTACTGAAAATATTGCAGTAAAAATTTATTTTTGCAATTTTATTCAGTAAGCAGTAAAAATTTATTTTTACTGCATTTTTTTTCAGTAATCAGTAAAAATTTATTTTTACTGCAATTTTTTTCAGTAATCAGTAAAAATTTATTTTTACTGCAATTTTTTTCAGTAATCAGTAAAAATTTATTTTTACTGCAAATTTTTTCAGTAATCAGTAAAAATTTACTGGTAATGCAAATTAAATTTCATTATCAGTAAAAATTTATTTTTACTGCAATTTTTTCCAGTAATCAGTAAAAATTTACTGGTAATGCAAATTGAATTTCATTATCAGTAAAAATTTATTTGTACTGCAATTTTTTCCCAGTAATCAGTAAAAATTTATTTTTACTGCAATTTTCTCCAGTAATCAGTAAAAATTTACTGGTAATGCAAATTGAATTTCATTATCAGTAAAAGTTTACTGATTACTGCTTCTAGTAATGCAGTAAATATTTACTGCAGTGTGCCCATGTATGCTATATAGTCATAAAGCTGGTAATTTTTAAAAATGTTTGACACCAAAATCAACTCTCTAACAGCATTGGAACAGGTTCGTCACCCGTTTAGATAAAAATCGTCGCTTAAGCTCTTATGCATTCCAGGAGTTTTCTGCACATATGACACCTATGCAGTAGCAAAGAAGATTTTTTTAAGAATCTTTTGACACCAAAATTAACTCTCTAGTTGCATTGGAACAGATTCACTACCAGGTCGTAATCCATTTATATAAAAATCGTCGCTGGTGCTCTCACGCATTCCAGGAGTTTTCTGCACATATGGCACCTATGCAGTAAGAAAGTTGATGTTCTTTAGAATCTTTTGATTCGCTACCAGGTCATAACCATTTTTAAAAAATCCATTAATAGGATCCCAGAAGTTTTCTTCACATATAACACCTATGTAGATTGCAAGTGTGTATTTTTTATAATTTTTTGACACCAAAGTCAACTCCTTAGCTACACTGGAGCAGATTCTATACCAGGTCATCAATTTGGGGCTAAGTCCGATTTGGGTCACTTCAGAGTTTTCTGCACATATGACACCTATATATTCGGAAATTCAGTATTTTTAAAAAATGTTTGACATCAAAATCTACTCCCTAGCTGCATTGGAGTAGATTCCCTACCAGGTGGTAATTCGCATAGCAAAATCGTCGCTGGCCTCCTAAGCTTTCCAGGAATTTTCTGCGCATATGACACCTATATAGCCGTAAAGTGGGTATTTTTAAGAATTATTTGACACCAAAATGAAGTCTCTAGTTGCATTGGAACAGATTCCTTACCAAGTCGTCATCCGTTTAGATGAAAATCGTCGCTGGGACTCTTATGGATTCCAGGAGTTTTCTGCACATACGACACCTAGGCAGTAGCAAATAGGATGTTTTTTAAAATCTTTTGACACCCAAATCAGCTCTTTAGCTGAATTGGCTCTGCATTGGCTCTGCATTGGCTCCTTCATTCGCTCTGATCAAACAACGTTGGATCTTTTTGGGCGAATCCGGTGTTGCGCTGTGTTTAAAAACATAAAGTAGCAAAAAGGAATAGCCTAAGAGAATATGTTAAATTATGAAAAGCATTAAAATACGTATCTATATATATAAAAGAAAGTGTCCGAATGCGATGTAATCCCATAACTCGAGATCGGCCGAACCGATTTTGATGATTTATACTTTGTTGGAAAGGTATTTTTTCAGTTCGGGTTTTAAAAAAGAAAAAAAATCGAAAAAAGTTTAAAAAAATCAAAATTTCAAAATGTTTTATTTTTATCAAGGGCCTTCTATGCGATTCTCATACTCGCAAGGCACCTGCCATTGTTTGGAATTTACAAAGGACAGCAAAGGGCCTTCTATGCGATTCTCATACTCGCAAGGCACCTGCCATTGTTTGGAATTTACAAAGGACAGCAAAGCTAGCCTATATAAGGAGAAGGCAAATACTCTGGTTATGGACATCACAGTGCAAGCATTAAAATAAAAGCGTTAAAATAAATAAAAGAAAGTGTTGGAAAGGTATTTTTTCAGTTCGGGTTTTAAAAAAAAAAAAAAAAAAATCGAAAAAAGTGTAAAAAAAATCAAAATTTCAAAATGTTTTATTTTTATTGTTTGGAATAGTACTGCTAAGCAGCCAGGATCTCCCAAAAATAATTTTACTCCCCCTTCTTAATAACTTGCATATACATGTAAGTATTTCATTTGCTGTTATTAGTTAATCTCACATACAACATACTCTCTGCTTTGATACAAGTCGTTTATTTGAAATTTTTGTTGTCTCTTTTGCCTGAGGTGGTTTTCTTTTTGTTTTGTTTTCTACAAATATTGTGCCGTCATAAAGTTAAATGTAAGAATTAAATATTATTAATGCAATAAAATAAAGAATTGTTGCAAGAAAATAAAGAAACTTAGAGGAACTTTGTTTTTGTTGTGTTGTCTACAAATATTATCTGTTATCGATCAATATTGAAGCCAGTTTTGTTTCATGTGTTGTGGCGCTGTCCACGTTGTCTAAAAAACTGTTGATATTGACGTTGTTGTCCATCTATATATATAAAAAGAAGTGTACGTTTGGTTGAAATCGCATCACTTCAGAACGGCTGGACCGATTTGGATAATTTTTTTTAAAATGTTCGTTTTAGTCCAAGTTAGGTTTTTAAGGCAAGAAAAATTGACCACGCCCACTTTTGCGCCAACTTTTTTTGATTTATCTAAAATCGGAAAACGGCTGGACCGATTTGGATAATTTGAAACCACGATAAGTGGACCACGCCTACTTTTGCGCCCACTGTTTTGATATCTATATATATAAAATATGTTGTGTGTGAGATTAACTAATAACAGCAAATGAAATACTTACATGTATATGCAAGTTATTAAGAAGGGGGAGTAAAATTATTTTTGGGAGATCCTGGCTGCTTAGCAGTACTATTCCAAACAATAAAAATAAAACATTTTGAAATTTTGATTTTTTTACACTTTTTTCGTTTTTTTTTTTTTTTTTTTAAACCCGAACTGAAAAAATACCTTTCCAACACTTTCTTTTATTTATTTTAACGCTTTTATTTTAATGCTTGCACTGTGATGTCCATAATCAGAGTATTTGCCTTCTCCTTATATAGGCTAGCTTTGCTGTCCTTTGTAAATTCCAAACAATGGCAGGTGCCTTGCGAGTATGAGAATCGCATAGAAGGCCCTTTGCTGTCCTTTGTAAATTCCAAACAATGGCAGGTGCCTTGCGAGTATGAGAATCGCATAGAAGGCCCTTGATAAAAATAAAACATTTTGAAATTTTGATTTTTTACACTTTTTTCGATTTTTTTTTCTTTTTTTTATTTTAAAACCCGAACTGAAAAAATACCTTTCCAACAAAGTATAAATCATCAAAATCGGTTCGGCCGATCTCGAGTTATGGGATTACATCGCATTCGGACACTTTCTTTTATATATATAGATTAAGTGGCAAAACTTCCTGTTCGCATACTCCTCCTAGACGGCTTGCCCGATTTCAATGAAATTTTCAGGGGTGATTGGGGTCTGTGTGGAGGGTGCACATAAGAAATTGCATGTGTGCATCTTTGCACGTTTTGTGCCACACCCCCTTTTGTCGCCCACAAATCAATAAAAATGCTGTATTTAAGACGGTTTTGGTCGTATTAAATTAAAATTTGGTAAATAAGTTCGTATGATAACTATAATTAACTTTGAAAAAAATGGGCGTGGTGACACTTCATATACGCCTACTTTTAAGAAAATATCAAAATACTTCGAAACCATTGGTCCGATTGAGCTCAAATTTTGTAAGTACGCTTTGCTTTGAGTACGAGATGGTTAAAGGGGCAATGCCACACCCCCTTTTACCTCCCACATATAAATAAAAAATTGTTGTTATCGAATAGCTTTAGAGTTATGGGTCGCACAGCTTAGAAATTCGGTATTCGACCACAATTTAGACGTACCGTTTCTGTGATGAAATTTTATGGGAGTGGACAAGGGGGAGGGGCACCTCCCATACAACCCAAATTTGTGATATCGAATAGCTTTGAAGTTATAGGAATTCATCTTTGGAATTCAGTTTTTGACCTCAATTTACACATGCAGTTTCAATGGTTTTATTTTATGGGCGTTGGACAGGGAGGCGTGACATCTCCCTTACAACCCAAATTTGCGATATCGTATTGCTTTGAAGTTATAGGTTGACAGCGTAAGAATTCGGTATTCGACCTAAATTTATACATGCATTTTCAATACTTACATTTTGTCGTCGTAGGGCAAAGGGGAGTGGCACTTCCCATACAACCCAACTTTGTGCTATCAAATAGTTTTAGAGTTATAAGTCGTACAACGCCGAAATTCAGTATTTGACCTCAATATACACATGCATTTCATTGATTCAATGTATGTTCATTGGTAAGAGGGGCGTGGCACCTCCCATTTAACGTAAATTTGCGATATTGAATATCAGCGTCAGAATTCAGTATTCGGCCCCAATTTATACATGCAGTTTCATTAATTACATTTTATGGGCGTACGACAAGGGGGCGTGAAACCTCCTATTTAACCCAAATTAGAGATATCAAATAGCATTGGGGTTTTAGGTCTCACAGCTCTGGAATTCAGTACTGGACCTCAATGTACACATGCAGTTTCATTGATTACATTTTATGAGCGTTGATCAAGGGGGAGTGGCACCTCCCATACAACGAAAATTTGTGATATCGAATAGCTTTGGAGTTCAAGGTCGCACAACGTCGGAACTCAGTATTCGACCAAAATTTACGCTTGCAGATTTACTGATAAAATTTTTTAGAGTTTGTCGGGGGGGCGTGACACCTCCACTTTAACCCAAATTTGCGATATCGAATAGATTTGGAGTTATAGGTAACTCAGCCTCAAAATTCAGTATTCGACCTCAATGTACTCATGCAGTTTCATTGCTAAAATTTTATGGGCGTAGGGAAAATTAGAGTGGCACCTCCCATACAATCAAAATTTGTGCTATCGAATAGTTTTGGAGTTATATGTCGCACAGTTTTGGAATTCGGTATTCGACCTCCATGTAGACATCCAGTTTAATTGATTACATTCTATTAGAGGTGATGAAGAGGGAGTGGCACTTCCTATACAACCCAAATTTATTATATCGAATAGCTTTGTGGATATAGGTCGCACAGTGTCAGAATTCAGTATTTGACCTCAATTTAGACATGCTGTTTAACTGAGAACATTTTATGGGCGTATATATATATAACTGTGTTGTGTAAAGGGTCAATTGAAGTGTTTTAAGCGAAAAAACCCTGTTTTAAAAAATTAATTTAAACAATAAAACTTTTAATGAAAATTTTTTGAATTTATGGTAAATAAATATTATTTAATATAGCAGGAATCCGCAGTAGAGCTAAAATGAAAAAATGTAGGTTCTGCTTCATCTTTTTGAGTTTTTAATCGAAGATTTTAGAAAAATGTTGATGTAAAGTATAATGGTAGTTGAAAACCCGATTTAGACTAAATGTTTTTAAGTTATAAAATAAAAAGTATTACTCTAAAAGAAAAATCGAAATATTAAAAGTACCAATTGTATTACCTTAACAAGTGCATAAAATTTGGAAGCGATCCTGGGCTATATTAAATCAAAAAAGCCGTAAGTTTATATTTAAAATTTTTTAGAAAGAACCAAAATTTCTAAATTGTAAGTTGAGCTTAAACTTAAGGCTTTGAGAGCTTTGTTAATAAAAACGTCGCTTGTAGTTGTAGAAGTGTAAAATTTTGCGAAACATGTATTTTGATAAGGAGCATCATAATCAATCAAAAAATCGATCAACGGCTTTTTTGATTTCATATGACGATATGTTTATTATCTATAGTAATAAAACTCATTTTCTGTTTGTTTGTTTGGCCTTTATACAATTCTATACGGCGCAACGGATTTCGTTCACACTAGGTATACATATTAAGAGCATCCTAGATCAAAATGTTATATACTTAGTTTTTGCCACGCCCCCTCCAAAATTTTTCAACTAACGGTAATTTTGTTATTATACTTTTTACCATCGGAGTTTTTTGTGTATTAAATTTTAAAAAATTTCTGTTATTTTGACATCAAAAACATTCACATATATTCAAAATTGTAGAAATTTTCATTACAACTTTTTCATAAACCATCGTTCCAACAGACATTAAAGTAAGTCGGTTGAGTGAAGGTAGTGTAGACAGGGTCTAGGAAATCATAACAGAATTTTTTCATAACAGATTTTTCAGAATAGGCCCAAATATTAAAATTTGGATCTACATCCCACTGTCTACTGGGTTCATATGACCTGGAATTATTGGCTGCGTTTACAGAACTAAATATTTGCAACTGTTGGGTAAAAGTCTTGTGAACGGCAAATATTATTTCCGTTACTCACAACAAGTTGTCTTTATTTCGACACGCTTTATTTTTCCGCTACATTTGTAATTTTTGTCAATTTTTGTAACTGTGTTGACAGAAAATGCAAATCACCGTTCACAAGACACACAAAGTTGCGAAAAGTGATACAACCATGGTAAAGGGTGTTTTTTATAGAGTAATACAAGTTTAAACCATAATAAAACATAGTAATATATTTTTAATATCAATGAAATGGGCTTTATTGGATAAAAAAATTTTGTGACATTAATGTTTAAATATGATTTTGGCCATGCGGCTGCCACGGCTAGCTCGTACAAGGCACAATCTGGAACACCAATTTTCACAAACTTTTCGCAGCATTTGCGGCCGTATCTCGCCGATAACTCTTCGAATGTTGATTTCCAGGTGTTCAATTGTTTGTGATTTATCGACGTAGACAAGTGACTTTGCATAACCCTAAAGAAAATAATCCAATGGGGTTAAATCACACGATCTTGGAGGCCAATTAATTGGGCCATTTCATGAAATAATTTTTTCGTCAAAAGTTTCCTTGAGTAAATCAATTGTAGCGCCCGCTGTGTGGCATGTGGCTCCGTCCTGTTGGACCCACATATCAGCCAGCTAATTGAGGTATGAAAAAACTTCGAATCATGTTCCTATACCGTTCACCACTGACAGTTACATTCTGACCATCATCGTTTTTGAAGACATATGGGCCAATGACTCCGCCAGCCCATAAAGTGCACCAAACAGTAATTTTCTGTGGATGTAATGGTGTTTCGACAAAAGCTTGTGGATTCTCCTCACTCCAAATAAAAACTCACTCTTCATCGGAAAATAAAATTTTCCATGGAAATTCAAAATCAATATCAATTTGTGCTTCAGCCCATTCGCCGAATTGGCGGCGCATACGATGGTCGTTTGGATTTAATTCCTACACAGGTTGATTCTTGAAAGGTTTCAAGCCAAGATCTAATCGTAAATCTTCCATAAAGTGGAAGGACACAACCCCAGTAACTGAGAACGGCGACGAATGGATTGCTTAGGATCATCTTCAATGCTTTCCTGTACAGTGGCTACAGATTCTTCAGTGCGCACTGTTCGGCGTCTCACGGGATGCACATTATCAGTAACAGTAAATGTGGTCCGAAAACGATATATTGTTCTTCGAATTAGCAGCTCTGAAGGACGATTATGTACGCCATAAAATGGACGAAGTGCACGATAAGTTTGACGAACAGAACCATTATTTTGATTAAAAATTTCCAAAGCAAACTAAACAAAAAGCAACTATCAGCTGTGAAATGGGTGGTCAAATAAAGCAGTGATGCCAACTCAAAGTTGTATCACTCTATAAAAACCACCCTTTATAAGGACAGAGGTAGCTGCAGCGCTCAATGTACTCTCTTTCCATAATGCCATGTCTGTCAAATTCAGCTTTGTGGCGAATGAGGCTGTTCAGACTTGCCTCAAAAGAGGCGACTCACTAGCCTCATTTTGGCATAAGCTAGCTATCAGGTGTTCACACACAAATTCTGTGGTCAAAAGCACTAAGCGCTTAAGTCAAAAATTGCTGTTTCGAGTAATCTCGTGTTAAAGTTTTCAATCGCCATATGAATTGTATGAAAGAGTCTTTTGTTTTTGTGTCATAACTTTGGCTAGGGTCATGCTAGAAGCTCCAGATTTTGTGTGCTTATAAAGCTATATGCTTGAAACACATCTACATCAATAACTCAGTTTTGTCTTAAGTCGACTTAAGCGCTTAGTGCTTTTGACCACAGAATTATTGCCTCACTTTGAGGCAGCCTTATTTCGAAGTTTATTGTTTTTTTCCTGTTGTTTTCTTTTGAATTATTAAACACAGAAATGTTCATAATTTAAACAATATTAATTTGCGAACAACTATGAATAAACAAAATTAATTCGCACCAATACTGCGCCTGAATAACCTCAAAAAGAGGAAAATAAATCAACAGAACAAACTTTACTCTGACGTACGTCAAAATGAGTCGCAAAATTTTTAAAATTTTTAAAATTCTTGCCTCACGTAACATGTCACCTTCCCGCTCCCCGCTTGCCTGTAGATGTCAAAAAGAGGCAAGTGAGTCGCCTCATTTGAGGCAAGTCTGAAACAAAAGAAAAAAATAAAAAGTTTTGCTTCTTGACATTTCCGGCAGTATGCTCTCAGCTGGTGCATCTACCTTTATTCTTCTACCATTGACAACATGTTGATTTCTGTAAACGCAGCCATTAATCATCTGATTGCTGCTAGCTTGCTTTAAATAAAAAAAAAAAAAACAAGTGGTATAATTTATGCAAATACATCGTGAAGGACCAAGAATGATATATGTTCCCATGATTTAATCATGATATATTCCTTGTTAAAGACTGTAAAGTAATGTAAAGAAGTTTTAACTTTTTCCGTCCATGTGCGATGTTTTCTACTCACGAGCGGTTGCAAAAGAAAACACCTTCAGCAGGTATTGGGCGGCGTGAATTTATCGAGCATTTAGTGGAAGAATTTCATACAACAACAAACATTGGTAAGAAAATTATTGTTTGTGGTCAATATAAAAATGTTTTCTCTTAGAGGCGCAAGAACAAGTCACTGCAAATTTGTCAAATTTCGCTTACGATCCAGTAAATTGGAAATTTTTGCAAGAAGCTGAAGCGGTTGAATTGTTTTTACAACTCTTATTACTGCCGAATGAACAAATGCAACTGCATGGTGTGGCGGGCTTATGCAACATTTGCTTAGGTAAGTTCGATCTTGCTGCTTTTTATACGGCTTGAATAAAATTTTGAGAACTTTTAGAACCATTCGCTTTTCGATTTATATCGAAACCTTCAAGTTTCTTCCAGCTTTCGCAGCTGTTTTTAAAAAGTAAGAATGTCGAAATTGTGCTCAACTGCTTGACTTTGTTTTGGCAAATATTGAATAATGGCAAGAGTACAGAATTAAAGCAACTTGTTGCAACGCCTGATATACTTAAAAGAACAAAGCACTGGAAACAAACATCAAACGATTTGCGAATCAAAAATATTTGCGCTATATATCTCGAAGATTTTGGAACAAGAACTGAGACAGACGTTACACCTGACGTTGCCTTCATTAGAAATTAGGAGCATTGGAGCAATTATAAAATTGTTACCAATTTGATCAACTTCAGACGAAATTTGACTTATAGAATTTGTATTGTAAATTAAAAGTATAAATGAAAACCATGCTGCGAAGTCTGTTCCTTGCGCATAGGCTGAATCGAAACTTCACCACCACAAAAAAAAAAGAAGTAACGATTATTAAAAGGTTTACTCAAGCAGATTTAGATCAATTTTCTCAACTCAGTGGCGACTTTAATCCAATACATTCGTCGGCTACACCGAAGTCCGAGCGTATGGTACATGGCGCGTTCCTGAATGCAGTAGTAGCTGGTATAATTGGAACACAACTACCTGGTCCAGGTTGTATAGTTCTAAAACAACAATTCTCATTTCTAAAGCCGTGTAAAATTGAAATTGATACCGAGTTTAAAGTGCGTATTCTGCAGGAGCGGAAAATTTCTGTAGTTGCTTACCAATGCCTTCAAGGCTCAGATGTTGTCTTTCATGGTGAAGCCAAACTGATTGCCAATAAAAAACCGAAATAGTGTTAAATTTTTATTGTTTAAGAATAAAGTTACGATAAATATACAAAGTAGTTCACTATTTTTTTGAAGATCGCTTTCCTTCACCCTTCTTGGGTGCCGCCTTACCGCGCAATCTTCGTAATCTCTTCATTTCTTCTTTAAAATCTTCGTGCTCATCACGGAACAGTCCGTACAAACGTAGATTCTTCATAAGAGTGTGAGTCTCTACGTGTCGAGGATACCAGTTAACGACATAGTCACGCTTGTGTATGGGTTCCTCGCTAAACATGCGTACCACTTTCATAGACTTTTCATTGGTTATACGAGCCACTTCACCAAATATTCGGTTGGAAAGATAGTTCATACGATTTGCATATTGAGTACCTGCCTTGATAAGATCCACGTATTTGTTGGTGACCATGATAAAAAATAGTTTTGAGTTTTGTTATGAGCTCTACATTATAGAAAATTATTCCATATCAGAATTCTTTGTTACGTCACTGAAAGGTACATTCAGCCCGATCTTATGAATTTAATTAATTTGCTATTGTGACCTTTTTAAACAGACCTGTCGGATAAAATGTGCTGCCACATTTTTGTAGGTAAATAGAATCTGCATTAACTTTTGCATGTTACTAATCAGTGAACCTGTGTGTCATGCAAATTGGCAGTTTTCAAATATTGTTTTTAATTATTTAGAAGTTAATACTAATTGTAAAAATTAAGTTATGTGAATAAATCTATAGCGACTGGTGCTTTAAGCTTGGTAATACTATGAAATCAATTAGTGTATATGTAATAATAAAATAAAGTCTAGAATATTTTACGTGAGTAATATAATAATTTCAATGGCTGCGCTTACCAGGAATAAAGAGATAGGAAACTTAAATTTTAAGATGTCTAAACATATGTTTTTTCCGTTTTTATGTATTGGGGGTTGGAATTAGTTTTAAAGGTTTTCTAAGAGATGGCGTAACTATCAATAGATCGCATCGGGCACACCTGTGACTATATTCATTTCAAAGCACATTGTCTAAGCTTCATTTTTTAGTATGTGTCATTCCACTGAAGTGTAAACAACATATATTTTTTTCTCTGTGAACATGTCGACTTTCGTTCCAACAAAACGCAATTTGCGGGAAGGTTTACTTTTATGCTTCCATTTGAAGAAAAAAGTGGTTGAAGCACAACGCACGCTTACTGAGGCTTACGGGGACTATGCTCCATCGATTTCTACTTGTGAGTACTGGTTCCGTCGGTTTAAAAGTGGTGATTTTGATACGGAAGACAAAGAGCGTCCGGGCCAGCCGAAAAAGTTTGAAGATGAGGAATTGGAGGCTTTGCTCGATGAAGACCTGTGTCAAACCCTTCAAGAATTGTCAGAATCATTGGGAGTCGACTTATCAACGGTCGGCAAACGCTTGAAGGCCATGGGAATGATTCAAAAGCAAGGAAATTGGGTGCCGTACCAGTTGAAGCCAAGAGACGTTGAACGGCGATTTTGCATGTGCGAACAACTGCTTCAACGGCATAAAAGGAAGAGTTTTTTGCATCGTATTGTCACTGGCGATGAAAAGTGGATCCATTACGATAATCCTAAGCGAAAAAAATCGTGGGGACCACCCGGCCATGCATCAACATCGAGGGCCAAGCCGAATATTCATGGCGCCAAGCTTATGCTGTGTATTTGGTGGGATCAGAAGGGTGTCGTGTACTATGAGCTGCTAAAACCTAACGAAACCATCACTGGGGAACGCTACCAACAACAATTGATGCAATTGAGCCGAGCATTAAAGGTTAAACGGCCGTAATATGCCAAAAGACACGACAAAGTGGTTTTTCAACATGACAACGCACGGCCACATGTTGCAAGAACCGTCAAGGAAACGTTGGAGGCGCTGAATTGGGATGTGCTACCCCACCCGGCTTATAGCCCAGACATAGCCCCTTCCGACTACCACCTATTCAGATCGATGACGCATGGCTTGGCTGAGCAGCGCTTCACTTCTTACGAGGATACCAAAAAATGGGTCGATTCGTGGATTGCCTCAAAAGACGAATCGTTCTTCCGGCGCGGAATCCATATGCTGCCAAAAAGATGGGAAAATGTTGTAGCTAACGATGGACAATACTTTGAATAATATACATTGTACCGTTGTTTCTAAATAAATGCTCAAAAACCGAAAAAAAACCTTTAAAATTAATTCCAACCCCCAATACTTTGGTGAAACTCATTTATTGTGTACGTAAGTTCACCTCAGATTATTGTTGCCGCGACGATTCTAAAAAAAATATCCATGAAAAAGTCACAAATGTATCCATAATACAAAGGTGTTTAATAAGAAAATCTTATAAAAGCAGGTCTAAAAGACTTTCTTATTAATTTAAGGTGGTCTCTTATTAAACTTTGGAGAATGAAAAAAGATTTTCTTATTAAAGTAAAGTATTAACAAGATTACCACATCATTTCATTCATTTAATAAGAAATCTTATTAAAAAATGTTTGATAGTAGTTGTAAATTTTTAATTAGATTTTCTCTATGGATCTAAAAAGATTTCTCTATGGAAAATTCTTATTATTTGGTAGTATTAATAAGAAAACCTAATAAAATAGCTCAATTAGGTGATCTTATTGAGTTTTGGCTCAGTGTATTCTTCACTTATATAGTACCTTATATCAATGATATATAGTACCTTATATAATTTTCAAAAGAGAGTGTTAGACACTAACAGTCCTATTCTGGCAAATTAACAAATTGTTAACTAGTATTTTGAATATTTCTATGTGTTTGTTGTTTTCAAAACAAAATTTAAAGCTCAAAAATCAAAATTTGTTAATGAAATTGTCAATAACTGAAAAGCAGTTGACAATTTTTATCAAAATTTTTTATTTTTGATCTTCAAATTTTGTTTTGAAATCAAAAAATTACAACAAACATATAGAAATATTCAAGTTGTACTGTAATATTAAGTTGTACTTAAGTATAAGCTCTAAAAATGCGTTTCATCAGCCATTCTTAAGTTCAACTTAAGTATGGAAAATGCGTGACTTAAGTTCTACTTAAGTCATCGACAGTCAACAACTGATTATATTTTGCAAAATAATTAAACTAATCAGCAAAAACTAATTGGTAAAACTTAAGTACAACTTAAGTATTGATTATGAAACCAGGCATTAATCTAGAATATTGAAGTGTATATATGATATATTTCCTGTTTGTGTCAAAACTACATATGGAAAATTAAAGTCTGTCACGAGAGTCGCTTAAATTATAGTGATATTTTTGTTGTCATTGCCTGCCAAGTGAAGTGGATAAGCATGTCTACTGGTGATTGGTGGAGCAGATACGCAATTTGCATGAAATAATTGAGCTGGCACGAGTGGGCAATATCCTTCTAAGGATTTCTTACTAAACGGTCTACTAGAAGGGCATTTATTCGCCGGGTAGAGTTAAGATGATTATGGCAACCAATTGACCAGGCCCATTAGGCCTAGGCATTAAATTGAACATTTTTAAAAGCTAAAAGATCGTTTAAATAATCTTTATGGCCGATTGCTTTAGTAGTTAATAACACGCGGTAGTTGTGTACAAAATAATTTAGGTGCTGGTGGTGAAGTTTTGTATTCCGTCTCTGGAGTCTCGTAGATTTTCTCCTCCTTTGGCTCAACAACAGTAACATTATTAGGCAATGGTTTTCTAGGACCAATCCTACTCTTGGGACCATAAGGCAAGATGATTTTGACCTTAATACTCAACACACCCTGGCGAAACTGACGTGACGAGTAGCAATTTTGACATAGTCGTTACATGGAGCACCAGAGTGAATCATCAGACCATCGACGAACTTCATAGACTTTGCAAGTTGACCGCGAAACTTGCCAGAGACTACGTTATCATAGCCCTATCTCCAGATTCCATAATAAAACGCGAAGCGCAGCCAATCAACCGGTAAGATTGTAGAGTGGTGACTCAGCTTGAGCAATGGCGTAAAGGCCACGGGTTGCGACTCTCGGCATACAACTCAATACGGCCGGGTTCAAAATTGAAACGCCTCTGTACCATTGCAGTTAACTTTCGAATGCGATATCCCTTCTCTCCCAGCAGGTTTCTGTTGTCGTGATGATGGCTTCAGTGCGCAATGGTATTACACGCACCTCAACTCCGGAGTTACCATCTTTAGTAAGTACGCGAGTGAGGAACTTGTTCAATTTAGACTTGAACATGCTATCGGCAACGAAGTTGCGTATTTTTTATATTTGTATTTGCATTTATTTAAGGATAAATTAGTACTGTAAGATACAAAAAGGTCTTTAAGAAGTACAATGGTGAAACATAAATAATCAACTTATAGCATATAATAATTATAGACTTAAACAATAAAGAATTTATAGTTTAGAACAAAAGTAAGAATAAAAATAGAAAGTATATGATCAACAGATGACACTTGTTAAATTAAAAAGATAAATAATTGATTACTAATTTATAATTTTTTCAGAGTATTTGTAACATATACAGGTATTTCAATGATTAAATGATAAAAAGAAAAACAGTTAAATAGTGAAAACTTTAATTAGATTGTTTTAGTCGTTTGAGAAATATAACAAAACAGATAGCTTGAATTTGTTCGTACTAGCTCGTAATATTAACTGGTAGTGAATTCCATAGTTTAATGGCATTGACGAAGAAAATACGCTTAGATTGCAAGCAATTGAATTTAGGTATGATAAGATTCCCAGTTCGGTTGGAAACAGAGAAGCGCAATTTTTGAAAAAGGTATGATGGAGTCCTGTAGATAATGAGCTTATGCAGACAAATACAATTTCTCGCTTTCAGATAGTTAATTATGCTACAACCCAAAATATTCTTACTGAAAGTTGAGATATGGTCAAACCGGCTCAATCCGTAAACATATCTGGTCACATCATTAAAGATTTTGAACTTTATTTACCATTTGCAGGTTGTTGGTATTTAAAAATATAGGCGGTTTCTCTAGGTCGTCAAGTTTTTCCTTGAAGATAGGCAGAACATATGACTTATTTGCATTAATGCAGAGATTATTGTCAGATGCCCACCTACAAATTGCACTCAGACCATCATTCAACCTGCAGCACAAGTCGTCGAGTAGTCCGACACGGTTTGACAAATACAACTGAATGTCGTCAGCATAAGCGTGCATAATCACATCATTGCACGCGGTGAAAATGTCATTAATGAAGACTTACTGAATAGTAAGGGCCCAAGAATTGATCCTTGTGGCACACCAGATGCAATATGTTTCGATTCGGAAAATCTATTTCTAATATTAACCCTTTCTTTTCTACCATCAAGATAGTTGGCTATTAGATCAACAGCAGCATTGTTGAAGCCAAAAAGGAGCCTAAGCTTCTGACACAGAATGGAGTGATTGACGCAGTCAAAGGCTTTGGAAAAATCTAATAAACAAGGCAGTGTTATATGTCCTGAATCAAATGAAGTCCGGATATCATCAACGACTTTAAGCATGGCCGTCACACAACCATGTCCAGCTCTGAAACTAGATTGGCATGGAGATAGAAGGTTATGAGCATCTAAATGATTATTTATTTGTTAAGCCATGAGGGACTCACATATTTTTGAAAATGCAGACAGAATGCTTATAGGTTTCAACTCATTCATAGTAGAAGCATTAGTGACTTTTGCAATCGGAATAGCAGTCGCAATTTTCCATGATTCAGGAAAACATGAAGTAATGAAGCAATGATTAACAATACGTGTCAAAGGTTCAATTATGTAGGGTAAGATTAACTCTATAAAACGTAAGGAAAAACCATCATCTCCAACAGCATTAGATTAAATGTTCATAATCGTTTTAGTGACGTTGTTTATGTCAACATTAGAAAATGAAAATTTATCACATTCCTCAAATACACGTACATTACATTGAAATGTATTATTGCCTAATGAATTATTGGAAGGAAAGAAATCATTTAGATTATTAGGGTCAATGTCACACTGATCATTATCCTTGTTGCTGATACCGAGCTTACGTATATTTTTCCAAAGAACTTTGGAAGAAAGAGAACTGTCAAGTTTTCTGTGAAAGTATAATTTCTTGGAGTGTCTTATTACAGAGACAGCTTCATTGCGAGCAAGCTTATACAAATTCCAATTCACATCAATGCGATGTTTTTTCCATTTATTATAAAGTTTATTTATTTTCTTTATCGCTGCTTTAACGTGTGAGGTATACCATGTAGAGGACTTATCTCAACAGTCACGGCACGAAGAGGCACAAAATTCTCAAAAGCATATCTAACGTGCGATGCAAAAACATTTAACTTATCATCAACAGTAACACAAAACTAACATTCGTCCCAACAAATTTGAGAAAGGAATCCATACAATAGCGAAAATCGATGGATTTGTAATCGCGAAAAGATAATGACAAAGAGGACGAAATGTATTAAAGTTTATAGAGCAGAAAAGAAGATCATGGTCTGATATAAAAGAGATTTGCTCAAAGAGTAGAATTAAGGAAACATCAGAAACAAAAAATACATCAATTAGACTAGACCACTACATGGTATTTATTCATATTCACTACACACAACATCGGAAGACGAACAACAAGCAAGACCAATAATAATCAAATTTAAAACCTTAATTTCTTAACACAACTTACACAGAACGTAATTTAACCCTCCTCTGTATACGAAGGTACCCGGGTACCTTTTGCAATTTTAAAGCAAAAAAAAGGTAACTTTCGTCCAAGGAACTATAAACTGAAATCTTTAGTGCCTTCCTAAAATTTATTTTTTTATTCAATAAAGTTTTTATATTGCAAAGAAAATGTTTTGGCAAGTTTTTATGAAAGATTTTTAAGTACTACCCCTTCGTCTTATACGAAGGTACCCGGGTACCTCCGGCTAAAATACATGCGAATTCGAACTGTTATGGTCTTTGTCGATTTTTTACGTTTAGAAAATCATGTACTGATGCAACAGGATGAAGAATTACAAAGTTACTTTGGATTTTTTCATTCACATCTAGTTTCTTTCATACAGATAGTGTAAAGGTATCCGGGTACCTTCGTATACAAGAAAGGTGAAATTTTTCGTATACTCATTATTTTTTCATTCACATATAGTTTCTCTCATACAGATCGTATAAAGGTACCCGGGTACCTTCGTATACACGAAAGGGGAAATTTTTCGTATACACATGTGGGTTAAAAAAAAATAAATTATAAAAGCAAAAAATTTGTTTAAAATATATTTTATTATTAAACTCAAAAACTTGACACTCAAAGTGTCAAAACAAAGTTAAATTTTTTGATGTGAAGAAATAAAAAACGCTCAAGACCTAGTAAAAAGATTGGTAGACTTCCGATTTCGGGGTTCCAGCTAAAACTCAGTATCAGCTTGAACTGAGTTTCAAATTAAAGTTTTTATGCCATACATCTCTGTGAAGGAATTACTTAGTACTCGGGAGAGAACTAAAAATAGGTTTACTACTCGGTCTAGCATTGAAACTCTGTCGGCCGTTAAAGTCATGAGATGGTTATTTACGAGTCAGGGCAGTTTCGGACGTAGGCAGTGGTGTTTTCGTGAATACCTCTAAAGGCCCCTATAGACGAGCAACTAATCGCACAACTGGTTGATCAACTGGTTTGTGTTTTTTCCTACAGACACAACTTTTAATTGATGGCAGATGTTAAAATTCAGTTCAAAACATTTTATTTATAAAATGCCCATAGCAGAACTTCAACAAAAATTCAGTTTTCCGTTTAGTTGCTAAGTTTGCTAAAAACACAACAACTAGTTGATCAACTCGATGAGCTTCAGCCGAAAAAAATCAAAACTTTTTGATTTTCAGCAACTGGTTAGAAAACTGGTTGAAAAACTGAAAAAACCAAAAACTCACCTGCACACTGCTTATTTTCATCAACCAGCAACCATTTTATCAACCAGTTGTGCGATTAGTTGCTCGTCTATAGGGGCCTTAATACGAAATATGGTGTTAGTAGGTGGCATCCCTAAATAATATCTTAGGCCTTTTTCACATGGAGCAATTGAATAGTAATGCAACTGCAACAAAAATTGCTAACCAATGTATTAGGGGGTTTCGGACGATCTGACTTGCCATCCGACATGTCCGACGACAAATTAACAGAGAAAATTTCTTGGAGCTTTCGAACAGTCCGACATGTACAACGACTTCATTTCATTGCAGGCTCTCAAACAAAACACATCAGAGTAATAGCTAAGCAATTTATAGATGCTCTTATAATTGACCAGTAATTTTCCATACTTTAGAAAAATTTTAATTAATTTTAATTAAGGCCGCTTTACATTATCCTTTACTGTGTGTTAACACATGTCAAAATTTTCATGTGTGATTGAATGTGAGATGGTGTAAACAACGGAAAGAAATGTGTGTTCGAGTCTGTTTTGATTTTTTTGGCATGTCGTACCACATTTTTTGGTTTGTTTCTAATTTCATCACACATTCTGAAATTGAAAATTTTAAACTCGTAATGTATTTTCAAATGGAATAACAGAAGGAAGCGTTTTATAGCTTATTGAACATTGTAGAGGATTTAAATGCATTAAAAACCGATTCATTACTCAAGTTTTCACGTTTTAGTATAGTGTAAAGTATAAAAATTGGTGCGACTGTGAGATAGTCTAAAAGCGAAAAATGAATTTCTTCATACAAAAATTAAAAATGACAGCATGATGAAATTCAATAATACTTTCTATCTCACAGTAGGACAATGTAAAGCGGCCTTAATTATATCCATAATTCAATGTTTCTAACGTTGCTCATATTATTTTTCTAAAATATTTTTCCGCTTCGTCGCTGTTCACCCGCTGACGCTTTTATTGATATGAAAAAATGCAGCAAGTCGGATCGACTTACGTTCACATGCGCAACATGTCGGTTCGACCGGCAGAAAAATCAAATTTATTTGATTTTCGCAAAGAAGTAAAATATAAGGAAATAGTGTTGCTAACACATACACTATACGTGAGCTGTAGCACCATTCGTAAATTGTGCGAGCGAGAAAGAGAGTGTTTTTTGACATTTCTTAGAACCCTGGCATCTGATTGGAAGACTCCTCAGCAAAATAGTTAAAAATAATTTAATTTTAAGCATTTTTCACTGCTTAAAAAGCAACAAAATCAAAGAAAAAAACCACAAAAATAAATGCAATATGAGTTGTGCGGTTAAGAACTGTAAAAGTTCCCGAAAATTTAAAAACAATGCGCTTTCGTTCCACAGGTAAATATGTACATACGGTTTGAATTCTTTCAACAAAAGTGCTTTATTTAGTTTCTAACGATATTGTTTTAACTTATTTGTATTAGAAATGTATATATTTCTAATAAAAAATGGTTTAAAAATGCAAATTAGACCCCGTTGATTTTGCGCCAGTTTGATCAAACCACATCTGTCAAAACGCAAACACTGCTTCAGGGGCGCAGTCATTTTTCACTGTTGAATACATTTTTGGGGCGCTCTTGTTTTCAGCATAGTGAATCAGATTTATTACTTGTTTGTTAAATTTCTGTGATTTCTACACAACAACTAGGCAGAAACACCCGCAAAAATAAGGATTTTAAAAAAATTAACTTAATTTAATTTGTAATAAAGTTCAAGTTTAGAATTTATAGGCCTTCAAATTTAGAAAAATTACTTGAAAATCTTGCTGTTTTTCCAGTTTTTCAACAAAACTAAGCTCTATGAGTATTAAAACAAAGGTAAGTAAAGGTAATGCGCATATCTATTCAACGAGGTGTCAAATATAAAATTCCATGCATAACTTTTTAAGATATAATTTATTTTAATAATTAGAAATTGTCTGAAAACCTAGTGGTTTCCCTTTTACGAAAGCAATACATTAATAAGAGAATTATTAAAAAGATAACTACATCCAAAAGAACTGTAGACAGAGAAGCCTGTGTTGTACTTACTGAGTTTTGTAAACCCTAAGCAGCGTCCGAAGGCCTCCTATTAATAAATTTAGTTTATTTTTTATTAAACTTGGAAAAAATTCGCGATTTTAATTAAAAAAAGGGTTGTATCTTAAATGCATGTATTTTTATGTTTGATATCTTGTTGAATAGATACTTGTATTATCTCTCTTTTGATACCCATAAAGTTAAATTTTGTTGGAAAACTTAAAAAATCAGCTGGATTTTTAGTCCAATTTTTCCAACGTTGGATGCCTATAACTTCTAAGCCAATCGCGAGCGATCTGAGATTTTTTAATTAATTAGAGTTGTTGCTATTCTGGAAATGTTCCTAAAACTTTAATGCATAATAACAAACTTTAACAGATTGGGCCTTCTTTTACGATACAACCGAATACAGCCCTTTGTGATTGTTTCTGTATTTGTGTGAACCAACACCAATATAGAAAATACCACACTTTTCTGCTATTACACCACTTCCTTATATTTTACTTCTTTAGATTTTTGTCCGACATGTCGGTCCGACTGTCTTATTTGCTTTCGAATGATCCGACTCGTCGTCAAGTATGTCATATCTGTCCGACATGTCGGGTCGTCCGCAACCCCCTATTTATACCGAAACCTTTACATGAAACAACTTGTACTCAACAAGTTGGCAACACATAAGCTACCAGTTCCATGCAACACGGCATTCTTCAATTTGAATCGGCGATTTGTAACGTTTGCGATAGTGGTGTGCTACGAAAATAATTAATCAGTTAATAAATATGAAATAAGCGCAAGAAGTGGAGAAATATCCTTTTTTTATCCTCAATTTATTTTTTATATCTATTTAACAAAGCTTCCATTAAATAAGTGTTTGTGTTGTTGTGAATTTTTCAATGTTGCGTTGCGACGTGACTTGCTCATCTGAAAGCGTAAGTTGCAGCTTAGTTTAAAATTGAAGTGTTTTGAAACCTTTTTAAGCTGTTGCGTTGTAGTTGCATTACTTTTCAATTGCTCCATGTGAAAAACGCCTTAGTAAAAACAGTTTAAAGGCCCAACCAAAATAGACGTTTTGCTCCGTAACGAGTAAAAACGTAAATGTTCGGTTAAATGCATATTAATGTTGTTACCCAAAATGAGCAAACGTAACTGAACGAAAATAAACGAAACAGTTTGACAAGACGTATTATTCCGTAAGAACCGAACTGGTAGCGTAGCAACTCGTCAACAACAGCTGTGCAGAGTGCGTTTTTATTTTATTTTAATCAATTTGTTTCAATTTCACCATTACTTCGCCCATTTTTCACAAATCTTTATTAAAAATTACAAAATGCACAATATAAATAAATAAATAATACTCGATTGCCTACTGATCAGCTGTTTCAGACGAGTTGAGCAAATCGTTTCATTTTGGGTTAAATCCGTAAACATCCGTAACGAGTGCAGACGTTCGTCAAAATGCTATCGTCTCGTTTCGTCTATTTTGGTTGGGCCTTAAGATGCGCAGGTATGTGAGACGTCAAAAATATAAAGTTGACTGACTATATATTTTTTAAGAAAAGATGTTTGCCCTTACTAAAGATCTGTATTTGTTTAACGTGAGTGTGTGTATTGCCCATATTACACGATGTCTGGTTGCACGGTGAACAATGAACACTTTTTACGCTCTTTCACATTTTGTCCGCTGCTAGGTCACACGACAGAAATTGTACGGCGAACACTTTTGACATTTCATTACTTTTTCTCCTGCTATAATATGCAACAAGGGATTCATACAACTATTTTTCCATAACGTTGTCACCCAGCAACACTGTTTGTACGATTTTTGCCGATATTTGCCCTACAAAAGCTCATCCGCTCGCACTCTAAGAGATTTTTGACAGTTTTGTATTGGAAGCAACAACAAAATTATTTGTACGCCGAGCAAACGGACATCGTGTAACATGGGCAATGTTGTGGTGACATATATAGAGCTGTCACTGCCTAAGGCTTTATGTTCGCCTGGTAGTCAAGCCAAATTCAGACACGGAAACCGCTGAAATTATGGCCTTGGCAATGGCCAAAACGGAAGTTTAGGTTAATGAACCCAAATACCGCTCCAAATTCTTGACCATATGTTCTTAAATCAAACCATTAAGGTAAAGGAGACAAATTGAAGGTAGATAGGTGCAGGATAAGAAAGTGCTTAGACCAATATAGCCAATGACCCCAATGTATACAATATAAGATTGTATAAGTGAGTTATTTTCTTTGGGTAATGAGAAAAACAATAAGTTGGTCAAACGAAAGTCGAGCTGAGGCTTGACTTTCAGTTGACCAACCAATCCAGCAGTGCAAAACACCAATCCAGCAGCAAATCCAAGTGCAGCAGTTGATAAAGTTTATGTTTTGTTTTTAAATATTTTAAATAAGTGTTCGGTACAAAAAAAAATTCTAAGTGGTAACTAGAAAGTTGTAGCATTGTGAAATTTTTGTGAAAAATTGTGAAAAGAAGGAAAAGTACATTGGTACAACAGAAGGAGATGAAATTACACTACTGAGACAGATATTGTAGCCGGACCGGACATGCCAGGGGAACCGGAAACAGATCAGTCGAAAGCTATAAAGAAAGATTAAATGATATTGTAGCTAGATAAAACACTTTTAGCCCTATTACGGTTCACAACACAACAGTAATTCCTGTCTTCAATGTTACGGTTATTACGGTAGACAACAAAGCAACTGAATACATTCCACTGTTGTCTGTCAACAATGCTGTGTCTTCAATACAGTTACTACGCAACACAGCAGTCGTGCTTTATTGTCTTGTTATCTGCCAAATTTTGAAGACAGCTATTTGGTGTTGTGTTGAAGAAACGAAATAGATTAAAAATGAAAATTTTATTTAAAATTGCGTTTGTCATTATTAATTATGAAAATTTCACAGAAAATTGATAATACGTCTCCTTGTGCAGAGAATTATATTGAATTTAGCAATTGAATTCGAAATTGTTTGTTTGTTTACTTTTTTATTTTGACAGTGACCAGTTCACAGTTGCATCGAAACGTACTAATTAGATTACGTTTTTATTTTGAGAGTACGAAAATTTCTGCGATGCTACCTTTTTATAATTTTGGAATATTTATGATAGAAAGAAGTGCTATTTTATTTTATTATATTGACAGTGACCAGTTCACAGTTGCATCGAAACGTACTAATTAGATTACGTTTTTATTTTGAGAGTACGAAAATTTCTGCGATGCTACCTTTTTATAATTTTGGAATATTTATGATAGAAAGAAGTGCTATTTTATTTTATTAGTTAAGAAATGCCGGGAGCGGGGTTTTAAACTAAAAACAAGATGTATTTTAAATTTGCCATAATTCTTAAATTATAGTTATGCTATTGGCATCAGAGAACTGCAAAAGCCTACTTGAAGTCTATTTCAAATACTTGCTTGAAATACAAGTTCAAGCTAGTTTGAGCTTGATAATTTTGAATCAAGTATAGCTTGTAATAGAATATAAAAAAGCTCACGACAGTTTGCGACTTGCAAGTATGCTAGCTTACAAGCGAACGGCACGAAGTTTCAAGTAAAGGAAAGCTTGATGCCTTCGGCAAAAAGCTTGAATAGCTTGAAATTGCAGGCAAGTATCTAATTGAAGCAAGTTTCCAAAAAATTTAATGAGCTTGTTTAGAGAGAGCTTAAGCGTAATAATACTTTTAAGGATTCTGTGAACTAAGTGGTTGGAAGTTTTAGGGGTAAATGATTTCGAAAATAATGTCAAACTTTAAAATTTAAGATGGCGGATAGAGTTGCCACCTAGATTTTTTTATTTTTGCGAATTCTTGTAATTTTGAAATTCTGACAACGGATTTGATTTCGAATATAATGTCACAGTTTTAAAATTTAAGATGGAGGTAAGGGTTGACACCCTTATAAAATTATAAAATTTTGAAATAGTAGGATTGCCACCTAATAATATGTCTTTTCAAGAGTTTTAAACGGCATTTATCACTGCTAAGGGGTCGCTGATTTCTAATCTTAAGTCAGAATTTTAAAATTCAAGATGGTGAATAGGGTTGCCACCTTAATTTTTTTGTATTTTTATGAATTCGGGGCTGGCAAAAAAAATGGTACATCAAAAATGGGTCGCTGAATCTGAATCCGTTGTCAGAATTTCAAAATTATAAAATTTTGAAATAATAGTAATGCCACCTAATAATGTCTTTTCATGTGTCCTTTACTTGTAACTTCGTGCCGTTCGCTTGTAAGCTAGCATACTCGCAAGTCGCAAGTTGTCGTGGGCTTATTTATATTTAATAACAAGCTATACTTGATTCAAAATTATCAAGCTCAAGCTAGCTTGAACTTGTATTTCAAGCAAGTACTTGAAATAGACTTCAAGTAGGCTTGTGCAGTTCTCTGGTTGCTACTAAAATAAGGGTCCGTGTTCCCGGCCAAAAGGAGGGGAAAGCGGAATTTTTTTTTCAACACCATTATAATCTTAGTAAAAAAAATGCTTCCTTGTACTTAAAAACATTTTAAAATCCAGCTATTTCATTATACTAGATTTAATCCTATTTTTTAACGCCATTTGAAATTAATGGGTTTAAATATGGGCTCACAATATTTCCTTTTCATATCGCAAAAAATTCTTATCAAGATAGTACTTTTTGCTATTTAAAAAATACTTTTTAAAGAGTACGTTTTTATTTTTCTCCGAAGCAACCCTGGACCAGTCAAGCAACGAATTCTACGTTCCACAATCAATCGTGACAATAACGTATTGTTGTGAATCATAATAGCTCGAAACTGTTGTGTCTTCTTGACTGTTGTGTCTTCTTGACTGTTGTGTCTACTCAACTGTTGTGTAAGAAGACACAGCAGTTTATTGCTGTGAACCGTAATAAGCCTATTTATCAATTCCTGAGCTTTATTCCTGAAATTCAAAATCCCTTGCATTCTTTTCTTCGTATATATATTAAAGATTATATTTCATATTTTTTTACATATTTTTATTTATATATATATATTTTATTAAAATATGTTATTTGTGTTGAACATCAGAAATGGGAGAGCAAAAATCTGAAAAGAAAATTAAAAGTAAGCAAAATTAGAAAATTTATAAGAAATCAAAATCTGAAAAGAAAATGAAAAGTTGGAAAAATTAGAAGAAATCTAAATTTGAAAAAAAAATCGAAAAGGTCAAAAAATCTGAATAGAATTGCAAATTTAAGAAATTAGAAAATAATGAGAAATCGAAAAAGGCCAAAAATCTGGAAAGAAAAGCAAATGTAAGAAATTGGAAAATTTTTAAGAAATCAAAGAAATTATAAGAAATCGAAATTGATTGAAATATTGATTTTGGGGATTCCTGAAGGGCGGATATAGGGTAAGTGCATAAAATGTGAAAGCCATGTTTTTATTTCGTTTGGGAGGCCAGAAATGGTGGTCGCTCTCACGGTTGGGTGGGTGCGCAGACACAACATCTGTTTTGGTCGTTAGGTGTAGTTAATGGTTTTGAATTTTCCGGTTATTGTGCTCCCTCGACCAGATGTGGCTGGGTCGAATTTGTTACCCTCCCTGACATCAATGAGCTAGCGGAGCCGGGTGCCACATCTGGTACGATACCCAGGGATAAGCAACAAGCTTTAATAACAATTATTTTTATTTAATTTGAAGACTAACAAATAGTTTTGTTAAAATGTAATAGTAAGGAACAAAGCAAGTACGTATATAAAATAATAAATATTAATATTAAGACCTAGTGCTTGAATATTTTAAATATTTTTATGATTTATTTTCTAAAAGTTACAATAATGAACAACGATATTTAAACTTTAAAGGTATATCTCATAAAAATTTTTGGATTATGTTCAAAATGGTGCTCAATTAGAGCCTTTCGAAGAAAGAGCTTTGGCGCTGTTGTTGATATTTACTCTTCTATTAATCTTAAAAATTAAAACCAAGAACCAAGAGTTCAGCTATGGCCGGGACTAGAAATAAAAAAATGCTGAAAATTGGCAGAATGACGTGCTTTTGAAATTTAAGTTCTAAAAAATAGGGTTTTTATTGGTTATTGAGTGAAAAATATACGATTTTTTAAATTTTGATAGCGAAATCCACTGATGTGAATACCATACTAAAATTTCAGATGATTCGGCTGAATAGCTTTTATTTTCGCTACAACACATTGCCGAAAAAAAATAGTTTTGAGATAAATGAGTGTAAAGAGAGTGAGTATGGATACTTCTGCTGTGCGCTCGATACCTGCTAAACGGCTGTAGAAGTGGAGATAACGTCAGTATCCTTACACAAATTTAACAGTAAATTTTCAAACACTATACTTTTGAAAGATTAAGAATAAAAAGAAGATAAAAATTTTAGACAACCGGCTCCTGCCTTAAAAAGAAATATATGTACATTTCAGTACTTCAGTCTGTTATATTTTGTGTTATTTTTATATTTTTTATAAATTATGTTTTTATTTTATTACATTAATTTTAAAGGTTTTATATTTATACAAAAAACAATATACAAAACATAGCTGTTAAATTGCTATTACGATTACGATTAGTAAACAATTAGATTATATTATTATATTTTAAAAATGATAGTAATCATTATATAATCCTTGAGGGAGATGTTTTTGAAAGTAATTGATAACGATTACAAATAATCAAAAAATAATAACGTTTACTTCGAATTATGAAAATAGTCAAAAAGAATAAAAAATAATCAAGAAAAAATAATCGGACTGCTTTCAGAAATTATTTTTGATTCTGTTTGAGGTCGACTCGCATCATTTCAACGGTGAGGTTGTGAAGTGCAACCAGTCATTTTTAACTGAAATCGCTCATACGCTGATACGGCTTTTTCAGTTACCACAGCTATACGAATAACAGTTATACGAAAACTTAATACGTTTCATTAACAAAAGTGTTGGGAGCTACGGTATGAAGTTTGGGTTTATGGTTCCTTTTTTAATACCGCTGCTAATGCTATACATGGCTTATATAGCATTTTTTTTATAAAAATAAGAATACTTGACGACATCCTTAACGAGTTGAAGCAAACTGTACAATATATTCCTGCCTAGCCGATGCAATTGGATTCATCGAAACAGTTGAATTTTATTAGTGATCATCGTGACCATAACATTAATGATTTAATATTTTTTGTTTATAGTGATTGTGTATTTTTATAATTCTATATGTGAACGTAAAATCTGCATTCGATGTAATTTAATATATTTCCCATTTATACACTGGGCTATTGTATATATGAAAGTAACTTGTTATTGTATATAGTATTTTTAGTGCTTGTACATGTCTCGCCGTGTACAAGCTGTCGTTGTCTCTTTCATCCATATGTTTTAAGGACAATCATCAAAAGCAAATGTTAAAATACTCCTTGAGCAGGAGTAAATTATTCTTTAATATAATTGTAGCCAAGTGGCTTTCGATTATTAATTTACTTAATAGTGTAACAGACCAGGTAGGCCATACATTACAGCTTCTAAGTTAATAAATAAGAAATATTTTGTAATATCGATTAATTAAAGGCTCAATAAAGTACTACTTTGATTCTGTTTGATTATTTTAAATATTTTATTTTAAAGTACTGAATATTTTGTAAAATTTTATTCATAAATAAATATTTATGTATATAATCATTAAAACCCATTTTCAAAAAATAAGAAAGAATAAAAGAATTTGCTTTACAAAATTTATAGAGCAAATGTTGCAATGCATTTTTTCGTTCTTGTTTTTGACAATCTTTGTTTGATTATTAAACATATCTATTTTTGTTTATCAAAAAAATTTAACAAAATTTTTAGTATTTTAGACTGAAATTTTTGAAATAATCAAAAAGAATCAAACATAATTTCGAAAAGCAGTCAGATTATTTTTCTTGATGACTTTTAATTTTTTTTTTGTTTATTTTCGTCATCTGAAGTAATCGTAATTATTTTGTGATTGTTATTTTTATATTACGATTACAAACAGAAAATAATTGTACTTAATCAATTATTTCACATTTTTAAAAAATAATCGAATTGCTAATGAATACGATTAGTAATAATTATTTAACAGCTATGATACAAAATAATATATAAATACATAAAAAAGTAATTTAATAGCTTATTTAGTTTAATGTAATATAAATAAAATAGGTTTGCTATTGCCCTTTATTTATATTAAATTTAAACATTAAAATTATTCGTTTTTAAGTATATTAAGTAGCAAAAATTCATTCAGCAGCAGCTGTGCTGTGAGGCAGACTTAATATATTTATCACAAAATCTGAAAGTTCTTTGTAAAGAGGTTGCGTTAATCCATTTTTTGATAAGAAATTACTGTCCAAAAATGTCTCAATTCCATAATTTTTCTTAACGTTTTTGTCGAATTTTAGGAAATGCCTACTTTTTTATATTTTTGCAAATAAAAACATATATTCATATAATAAAAAAGATTTTTTAAAAAAGTATTCAAACTTACTTAAAAGTATCCCTACATTTTTCCAAACGGCAACACTGCTGGGACTGATTCCTATGGTTTAATTATTCTAAGATAATTTTACCATGATATTTCAGGGATGTTTTCCATTGCTTTTCCGACGTCTTTTGTGGTACACCTTTTGCTATCAATTTTGTTCCAATAATATGCAGTTTTACAGTTATCGGACCTCAAACATAACTGGTGAAATTCTTCAATCTACCATAAGCCAGGGTTGTTTTCCGTTGATTTTACAACCACATATAAATGTTTTGTGTTAGTATAGGAGCTAATTGGAGCCTCTCCAACGGAGTTTCCAAAGAAGTAAAATATAATAGCAGAAAAGCGTGGTATTTTCTATATTGATGTTGGTTCACACAAATACAGAAAAAATCACACAGGGCCACATTCGGTTGTATCGTAAAAGAAGGCCCAAACTGTTAAATTTTATTCTTATGCATTAAAATTTTAGGAACATTTCAAGAATAGCAACAACTCTAATTATTTAAAAAATTTCAGATCGTTCGCAATTGGCATGGAAGTTATAGGAATCCAACGTTGGAAAAAGTGGACTAAAAATCTAGCTGTTTTTTTAGGTTTTCCAACAAAGCTAAACTTTATGGGTATCACAAGAGAGATAATACAAGTATATATTCAACAAGATATCAAATATAAAAATACATGCATTTAAGAAACAACAATTTTTTTACTTAAAATCGCTATGTTTTTCCAAATTTTATAAAAAAAAATCTTAATGTATTTAGCTGTCTCTTTTTAATAGGAGGCCTTCAGCCGCTGCTTATGGATTACAACCCTCAGTGAGTCCAACACAGGCTTCGCTGTCTACAGTACTTCTGGATGTAGTAATCTTTTTAATAATTCTCTTTTTAATGTATTGCTTTCGCAAAAGGGAAACCACTAGTTTTACAGACAAAATCTAATTAAAAAAAATTCTATCTCAAAAAGTTATGCATGGAATTTGACACCTCGTTGAATAGATACGCGCATTGCCTTTGTTTTAAACCCATAAAGCTTAGTTTTGTTGAAAACCTAGAAAAACAGCAAGATTTTTAGGTAATTTTTCTTAATTTGATGGCCTATAAATTCTAAACTTGAACTTAAATTACAAATTAAATTAGATTAATTTTTTAAAATCCTTATTTTTTGAGTGTTTCTGCCTAGTTGTTGTGCAGAAATCACAAAAATTTAACAAACAGGTACTAAATCTGATTCACTATGCTGAAAACAAGAGCGCCCCTCTTGTCAACCAAAATATATTCAACTGTGAAAAATGACTGCGCCCCTGAAGCAGTGTTTGTGTTTTGACAGATGTGGTTTGATCAAACTGGCGATAAATCGACGTGGTCTAATTTGCATTTTTAAACCATTTTTAATTAGAAATACATACATTTCTAATACAAATCAGTTAAAAAAAATATCGTAAGAAACTAAATAAAGCACCTTTGTTAAAAGAATTCAAACCGTATGGACATATTTACTTGTGGAACGAAAGCGCATTGTTTTTAAGTTTTCGGGAACTTTTACAATTTTTAAGCAGTGAAAAATGCTTAAAATTAGTGGAATTTTTGTAACTGTGTTGACAGAAAATACAAATCTCAGTTTACAAGACAGACAAAGTAGCGAAAAGTGCTACTTACAACATGTTGAGTTTCGTTAACGCAGCCATTGATGCCAAAAATATGTGGTTTTCTTGTGACGTAGAATTATGTCTTACAGCGCGGTTTGTATGGGGGTCATTTTCACAAACTTTTTCAAGCACATTTAAGAAGTTTAGTTGACACTTTGGGTATGCCTAAGCCTTTAATATTCATAGTACTGTAGTGATTCCGATCAAAATAAATATTTTCGTTATTTACATGTTTTTAATCAATATAATTTAATCATTTCCTTATGTACTTTTCACTACTTTTAATAACTACCTTTGTTAAATGAACATACTATTTTAGAATTACTTATTTTCTACTACTATAAAAATTAATTTGAACCCTGTAAGGAAAACTGCTAAAAAGGAGCTTGTGAACAATAAAAAGGTTCTGTTCTAAATTTCAGCGCAACGAGTTGTTTTTTCCTGCTATCTGCGTTTTGGTTAGTTAATTTTAATTTTATATAAAGTAAAACACCAAATTAGTGACCCCTACGTGATCCTTAAAAGCAAGATTTTCAAAGCAATAGCAGGCGACGAGCAGACGAGCAGCGGAACAGAATTTGCTGATGAAACGGCAAGCGGTTCTGCAACAAGGGCTGCTGCGACCGGCTCCGGGACCATCGTGAACAAGGTGGCCGTCAAAGTTCCACCGTTTTGGTCAGAACGGCCAGAAATTTGGTTTGTTCAAACTGAAGCGCAATTTTCGATCGCTGGAATTTCAAGCGATTTACCAAAATTCAATACCGTTGTAGCGGCAATCAAATCGAACGTTCTTGCCCAAATTTCGGACGGCATTTTGCAGCCACCGGATAGCGGTAAATACGAAAACCTTAAAAAATGTACAGTCGAACGGTTTTGCGACAGCGAGCAGAAAAAAATTAGGAAACTGCTTTCAGAGGTGGATTTAGGTGACAGGCGTCTTGCCAAGGACAAAGTTAGCAACGCTTTTCTGAAGTCATTGTGGTTGCAGCGACTGCCCCCACACGCCAGAGCTTTTCTCCAAGCGTCAAAATTGGAAAGGCGATTCGATGAACTTTTAAGGACCGACTCACGAGGCGTTCAGCATTTTACACGTCGTCGTTCAGCGTCTCGACGTGCTACAAGCAACAGTCGAAACCGTGAACCTACGCCAGCAGCTGGGGATCCAGGCATTTGCTGGTATCATCATGTATTTGGGAATAACTCACACAAGTGCCGTGGCCCGTATGCATTTAAGAAAAATAAAAATAAAAATAGATTTGCCGTCTGGTTCAACTGGCGGCTATAACAACGATTTGCGCCGCAGCATAGCACGTTTGCTACTCACTGATATAACCTCAAAATTTAATTTTTTAATTGACACTGGCGCGGATGTCTCCGTGCTTCCCCCTAGCTACAACGAACATTTCAAACACGAGCATTCTGTCAAACTTTACGCAGCCAATGGCACTCTGATTCGAACGTACTGCGAGCGACGAATTAAGTTATCATTTGGCACGTGAAGGCCATACGGTGACTATCGTGCACTTAACGCGCAGACCGTGCCAGATAGGTATCCGTTACCATTTATTCAAGACGTCACTAGCATCCTCCAAGGAGAGAATATTTTTTCTTCAATCGATTTGCAGAGAGCATACCACCAGCTGCCCATAGAGCCACGCGACATTCCGAAAACGGCTATAACCACACCGTTTGGCTGGTACGAGTTTACTTACATGACTTTTGGTCTGCGAATCGCCGCTCAAACCTTTCAGCGACACATTCGCAAAGTTTGCGTGGGCTAGATTTTACTTTCGCCTACATTGACGATATTCTCGTGGCCTTAGAGAATGATACGGAGCACAAACAACACCTGCGAACTGTGTTGGACAGACTTCGGCAATATAACTTGGCGGTAAACGCGGCTAAGTGCCAATTCGGAAAAACCAAAATTATTTTTCTTGGACATTCTATTTCAGCAGATGGTTTTCGACCAGCAGAAAATAAAGTGGAAATTATCCGAAATTTTTCGAAACCCAACAAAGCGAAAGACCTAAAGAGATTTTTAGGCATGATGAATTTTTACAGAACATTCATTCCGCGCGCAACGTTTCACCAGTCCAAGCTGCAGAGTTTGATTCCAGGCAATAAAAAAAACGACAATTCACCCATTTGTTGGACCACCGAAGCATCAAAGGCATTCGAAGCCTGCAAAAACAAGTTAGCAAATGCGACACTTTTGGGATCAGTCCTCGCTCCAAACGCTCAGCTGATGTTTAGCGCAGATGCCTCGGATGAAGCAGTTGGTGCTGTTATACATCAAATCGCAAAAGGTGTAGTGCGGCCGCTAGGCTTTTGTTCGAAAAAGCTGAAAAGTGCTCAACTCAAATACAGTACCTACAATAGAGAGCTGGTGGCAATCTACCAGGGCATTCAGTACTTCAGGCACACACTCGAGGGTAGAGAGTTTGTAATTTTTACAGACCATAAACAATTGGTTTACGCTTTTGTGCAAAAGGCAGAAAAGGCATCGCCGCGAAGAGCTCGTCAACTTGACTATATCAGTCAATTTTCTACCGATTTACGCTACATGCCAGGCAAAAGCAACGACATAGCAGATTGGCTATCCCGAATCAGTGCCATTGGCAGTGATGCAATCGATTTCGAAAATTTAGCAAGAGAACAGGATGCAAATCAGGAACTCGAAAATTTGTTAAAGTTGAAAACGGAGAGTTCACTTGTACTAAAAAAACCGGAAATACCAGGATCTTCATCGGCACTTTACTGCGATACTGCAAATAACAAACTCGACCATACGTTCCATTTAATTTTCGGCTACAAGTAATGCGTGCGTTACACCGACTGGCGCACCCAGGTATTAAAGCGACGCAGAAGTTAGTAGCAGTACGATATGTTTGGCCTGGAATGCCCAAGGACATTGTTCAGTTCGCTCGAACATGTATTCCCTGCCAAAGAGCAAAAATAAAGCGGCATACGAAGTCATCACTGGGCGCATAAACAGCTGCTGACAGACGTTTCGAACATGTTAATGTGGATATCATCGGTCCACTGCCGACTTGTAGAGGTAATTGATATTGTTTAACTTGTGTCGACAGATTTTCCAGGTGGCCAGTAGCGATACCTATTCCGGATATTTCGGCAGAGACGGTTGCATACGCTTTGCTGTCTGGTTGGATTACTGCATACGGTGTTCCCGTGCGTATCACAACGGACCAGGGGTGACAATTTGAGTCCAGCCTTTTCAGCGAGCTGAATAAATTGTTGGGTGTCACGCATTTGAGAACTTAGAACGACCTTGAGAACTTAGAACGACGGCTTATCATCCTCAGGCGAACGGCATGGTAGAGAGGTGGCACAGAACGCTAAAAACAGCTATCAAATGTCACGCTTCGGAAGACTGAGCATGCGAAATATTTTCGTTATTTACATGTTTTTAATCAATATAATTTTCCTTATCTATTTCTGATTACTTTGGTTCCTGGTGGTGAGATTGGGACTATAGGAAAAGTTAAAAATATTCTTAATCAAGTTGTTCATGGGAAACTCCCAAATCAAATTTAAAAGAAGTACAATGCAAACTTTGTCAATACTGGGACACATAGCAAAAAATTGTAATAGAAAAGTTGCATGCGTAAAATGCATTGAATACCATGAACCAGGCAAATGCGCTTGAATTGATAAGGTTTCCTCTGAACCATACTGTATTAACTGTAATTAGTAAGGGCATCCTGCTTTTAAAGAATATCTTCAAAGGAAAAAACTCTATTAAGAGAGGCTAAAGAAAAAAAAAATCATTTTGTTGAAAAAAACGTTTTATCTACTCTGCATGGTTTCAATTCAGTGATTCTTGGAAAATCATTTGCTAGTAATTATTATGCAGAATCAAATCATATTCCAAAACATCCTCATTTAAATTATAAAAAATCACCACTTATAGAATAATTTCTAAATTTAGCCAATTATTTTAAAGACCCATCCTTATTATCCACTGAAGATAAAATCAAAAATTTTCTTATAACTTTCAAATCACTTCCTATGGAACAAGCCAAGAACGAGTACATGCTTTTACTCAAAGAAGTTTAAATCAATTATGGGCCATAATTTACTTTCATTACTTACTTTTAACATTAGATCTTTTATTGATAAAAGCAGACAAGTTGATTTAACAACAATCTTAAATCGAAATAATATCGATATTGCTTTTCTACAAGAAACTCATATTTAATTTAACAAAAAAAATTTTTTGGACAATTATAATTTCATTCGTGACAGTTCTTCACTTGGAGTTGGGATAGTTATTAAAAAAAATCTTAAATATGTAACAACATCTATTCCTAATCTTATATTTTCTAATAGTTTCATTATCATTAACCTAATACTACATTCCGTTTCAAAAAAAATTTTACTGGGAATTTCTTGTCCAAAATCAGAATTTATTCTCAAAATTTTGACAGTACTATTCATGGGGGTGATTTAAATGCCAAAAGTCCAGACTAGGGTGATTACCTGGAAAATTTAAATGGTAAAACCTTAAATAACTGGCTTCAATTTAATACTATTAACTTTCATAGGCTGTGTGATATAAATCCTTCGTTTTCAAACGGTTCTTCATTTATGGATCATTTTTTAATCAGCACAAATTTTATTGATATTATAAATACTAATTTCACAATTTCTACCTTGTCTTCCTTTTCGGATCACTTTCCTTTGAAGATACAAGTAAGATTACCTGATTTTGACTTTATTATCAATTCTCCAACACTCAGGGATAAATTGCAACGTAAAATTAAATAATATCATGTTAATTTTACGTTGCTCCATTTTTAAGAAATCATCTTTAAATTCACATTGAAATCCTTTAAATCAAATATAAAAACATTTGATCTCCAATAAAAAGTGGAAAAACTTAAAAATAATGGTGATCCACTATAGTTACTATATTCTTTAAAGTGCATCCACTTCGAAATTAAATTAAAAAATAACATATTTTATATTGAAGTTGTCAGTAGTGAAAACGAAGTAGAAAATATATATTTTAAAGTGGAAGACACTTCAATTTGAAGTTTGATGCATATTTTTGAGTGTATGTGTTCAGCATAATATCGTTACAATCGTTTTAATAACAGATAAGCAAACAATTATGTTTTTCGCTCTATCTTTCATTCTAAGAGCAACAATTATTTTATGCACGCTGTTTGACTTAATTGAAATAATTTCAATTTACTCCACAAAATTGACGAAGGTGGTCACTGAATGTCGCTCAAGTTTGTGCGTGCAAATAGTAATAGTAAGTGCAAATAAGTGAAGATTAATAAAAATAGAAAATATGCAATATATTAACGAATTTGGCCAAGTTCTTAACTTGGACACAATACATATCAACGTGTGGATGAAGTTACAAATTTGGAAGAAGACGATGAGAAATTCGCTAGTCTGCTTAAAGATTTTGAGTTGGAAAGCCTTTTAGCAAATTAAAAATGGTAAAACTTATGTAAGAAATAAATTTTTATAACAACATTTTTAAAATCATAATTCTCTTATATAAATGTAATATATTGAATAATCATATAATTTAAAAAAAAAATTACCACAATTATTCTAATATTTTAATAAAAGAACATTTCTATAAAAACTAATTTTACTTTATTTATTTGATTTTGTTTCACGGGGGGGGGGGTGCGATAAAACCATGCGAGATAACGCCATATGGCTTTATCTCCCATCGCATTGAGAGATAAAGCCATATGGCGTTATCTCCCATCGTATTGAGAGATAATGACATATTTTATTTTTGGCAATTGAGAGACAAAACCATATGGCGTTATCTCTCAATTCATTGCTGTTGCATTGTTATTGTTGATTTGATTGTTATTCATTATATTCCGTAACTCTGCTTATGAATGTCATAATTCCTTTTACAGAATTTTTACACCTCAATTAGAACATTCTGTAAAAGGGAAAATCATTAGCTTTTGTTTTTTCAGTGAAAACTAAGGATTTTCTCAATGAAACGTTTGAGGTTTTCTTTTACAGAGAAAATTGTTATTAGATTGGCTCTCAGATTCTCGGCTATAAGAAACATTACCAAAATAAACCTTTTAAAATAAAATATCAAATGAGATATAAAGCCATGTGAGATAACGCCATATGGCCTTATCGCTCTTTGTGATGGGAAATAAAGCCATACAGAAATTTTGACAAAAAGATGGCTTTATCACTCTTCGAATTGAGTTATAAAGCCATATGGCGTTATCTCGCATGGCTTTATCGCACCCCCCCGTTTCACGGACCCTGTAACCATTCAATATCAAAAATGTTAAGTATTTCATTTAAAGTGAAAATCACTTTGATTCATTAATGCAAGGACGTGCAAATAAAGTAGAAAATACCTTACTTCAAAGTTATAACGCATTTAAAATAAATACGTTAGTATTCCAATTGAATATGCTTCCTCTTTGAATTAAATCTGAATCTACGTTAAGTTAAAGTCTAATATTTATCATTTTAAGGTGTATAACACTTTAGCTTAAAGTGGAAACAACATAAAACTGAATATATGTGTTTCCACTTTGAATTGAATATTTTCGTGTTTGGTGCCAAATCATTCCGAAAAATACTTGAATTGAAGTGGTTACCTTTGATTTTCCGTTGTTTTTTAGCTCAGTGAAGACATTTCATTTCTTTTAAAAATGTTTATAAAAAGTATGGTCTGATTTTCGCTTAGATTTAGATAATGCTCTCAAGGAGATAACTCCAGCTTCAATTATAAATCTTACAAACTCTGAAATAGATCATTCAATTGATTTATTCACCTCAGCGGTCATCTCCACATCGAACCTTCATTCGGAAATAATAGAACTAAAAAATTAAAACTTTATAGTTCCAGATAATATTAAAGTTCTTTTCAAATTAAAATATCAATGGCAAAAATATTTCAAAAAGATTTATAATATAAATTTTAACAGAAAAAACTCAGAATATCAATTGCTTTCAGCACAAATTCATTTACTTAATATAAGAATAAAAAATCAATTTAAAACATATAAAGCTAATTTACTTAATGAAAAATTTCTAAATTTTGCAATAAGATTGAATATTGTGGCAATATTATCCATGATAATTTTGAAATCGGAGAATCATTTAAAAACCATTTTTCGGACATTTATATAGAAAATGTTCCTATTACAGCCAATTTTAATATAATTGAAGCAATGATCAATGAAGTCCTATCTGGTTGTTCCAATCTTATTTAAATTTTTGATAATTTTAATGCTATCCAAAATATTTCTGATTCTCACTTTACAAATCCTATTTTTTTGCAAAATCTAACAAAAAATTTAAGTACAAAAAATCATCTGGCCCTGATTTAATTTCATATTTTTTAATTAAAAAATTTCCAAGTCCTGTGCTTATATTTGTATCTATAATATATAACAATTGCATTAACAATGTAAAAATGTTATTCGACCGTCGAAGAGTTCAGTCGTGTTTTTGTGAGCTCCGCAATATTCTTAAATTTCTTTCGTGAAGTTCTTTGCATTTGACAGTATTTAAATTACAGAACCTTTAATTAAACCATTTATCAAAAGTGCAAAGTTTGCGTTTTCACTCGTCCACAGCTAAAAGTTCAGCGGGCTATTTAATAACCAGTCAACAGAAAAAGTGACCCAATTAAATTAAATTAAATCCAAATAAAAGCAAAACAATCGAAAGTGATAACAACAATCCATTAAATAAAATTAACTCATTAAGTTAATGTGCTTTTGTTGACCCAGCAGATTCAATTTGTTATTTATACCCAAAACAATAGTCAAGCATTAACCTATAAAAATAAAAAATTAAAAAATTTGTGCGTGTCATCATTTCGTGCCTTATAAATACCTTAATAAAGAACTTAAGAATGGAATTCACTTGTGCCAACAACAACTGCTCTATCGAAGACAAAAATGCACTAACACTGAGCTGCAATGGTCTCTGCGGGAAATCTTACCACGGCTGCTGTGTGGGCATGACAAAGAGGAGTCTGAACTACATTCAGGATCACTCTTCACATTTTAAATTTTTCTGTGACGAGTGTAGGGATTTGTCGCTTTCACATGTGATGCTCGCCATTAAATGTTTGAGCGATTCTCTAAAGGCATTGCACTCAAACTATAAACTACTCTGCAGTAACCAACCTAACTTCGACGTCTTCACACACTTATCTGATGATGTAGCCAGAATAGAGTCCATGTGTAAAGCAAATAACTCTGACATCTCAACTATTTCAAAGAACCTCAGAGTATTAACTGAAATAGTAAGAGATAGTGAGAAAGCTTTACATTATGAAGAAGCGATTAATGCGCTTAAAAAAGAAGTAAAAAATGGCTTCGAAATCTTAAGAAATGACGACTCCAACAAAAATATAATGAGTAGCCTTTCTTCTTTGCGACATGATTTGGATATTGCACTACAATCTAATTCAAGTGCAGCTAAATCAACACCTCTGCAGCCTGATCCTATGTTTGAAATACTATTTCAAAAAATGAGTGACATCAGCGACGATCTAGATGTGTTCCGTGTGACGCTCGCAGATATAGCAGATGAAGTTAGATCAGCCCCCATTAGAGTTGAATCCCCACCACCACAGGCGCTTCAACATAACTCCTCCTCTATTTTCGACGAAATCACTTTAGCATCCAAGCATCTTCCATCAGCTGCCCCTTTACCTACAAGGCAACATAGTATAACTATTGATTCTACCATTGCCTCAGACACCACCATGCTTACAACTCCAATCGCTGCACCTAGAAGAGTTATCGAACGTTTTGGAACTTCGTGGACAATACCAGAATGGGAAAGCCGCATCCAAAAGTTAAATTCGGTCAACCAAAATGAGTGCATCACTGTATTTATCAAAGGCTTCCCCTCTAAAGCAAGTATATCCTGGGTGCGTACATACTTTTTAAAAAAATTCCGCCTCACCATATCCGATTGCCAAAAAACATCTCCAACTCGTGCCAAGTTAAGCAGTTTTAAACTTAGCTTACCATCTAAATACGCTTGGATGGTCCTGAGTCCTTCCGGTGGTATGCAAGAACACGGAAATGTACAAATATCTAGGTGGACGGACAAACCTGGCAGAACCTGGCAACCGAGAAACGTATCTAAGGCAAAAGTATCTCTAAGTTATGCACCTGTAAGGAACACAATTTTTACAAATTCTATTCCCACATGCCTTACTAAGATTTCTTTATTTTTAGTTTACAACTGGGTCATGATATCCCACGAAATGCGGGACAAAAGGCCCTGTTGAAACGTCCACTTCAGCCGCGCCATATCGAGACGGGTACCCATAAGGGACCTCGACGGCCGCGCGTCTAGTATCACAGTCGAGGCAGCGAGGTGATAATATCACGAATAACGTATTCATGATAATACCAAATACGCTAGCTATAAGAAGATTTAATATTGAAATGAAGTAACTTTTAATTTCAACAATAGAATAATGTGAGGTAATACTAATCTGAATAAATAGTAACTACACTCACGATAAACGCGATAAGATGGATTTAGTCCAAAGAATATTGTTAATGTTTAAAGATAAGTTAGATATAAGAAACGAAATAAACATGAATTTATAAACTAAAACACTTCAGAGTTGTTAATTCAAACAAACCCGCTTGGCGCCGCAGGTAAGGGTAGTTACCACGGCCTGGCCGGGGTCACTGTCAGGATTAGTATAGGATGAAACACGCATCTCTTTCTTTAGGTAGTTCTCTAGGCCCCGCCTCAAATGTATTGCCAACTCGGAGAAGTAAAATAGTTACATACATATATTCTTTTCTTTGCATGAACTCATGGACAAACATACACACTCTGAGAAAAGGCCAGCCGGTACCCGCTACCAACGGGACAAACAGGCGATTTTGCGGAGAAAACAAACACGAGCACTAAGAAGAAGAAGCATGGCGTGGCATACAGGCGAGGTTATAAAAAGACAAACAACGAACAATCTTGAGCTTTTTGTGAACCTCGAGTGATAGCGACCAGACGTCTGGCGCAGTGAACGTAAAGTAATTTCGACTGAGAGCGTCGACAGCGGGACAACGTAAGCGGCGACAGTAACGCCGACAGCAGTGATCAGAACGGCGACAGCGACACCGGCCGCGCAGTAACCGCGACGGCAGTAGTGAGCGTCGACAGCGACGCGACGACAACAGCAGCAGAGACGTCGACCGCACAGCGGCAGCGACGATAGCAGAGAGCAGCGACAGCGCGCAGCAGCGGCGGTATCCGAGAACGGAAAAGTGAAGCATAAAGATCCTGACGTGGGCGACAGCCAGCGGAACAACATTGTAGTAACTATAGTGTATCTTATTTCCCCTTACGGGAATCTTTAATAAAACTTAAATTTTCCTAGTCTTAAAATTATTCTTTTCCACCTTAGAAGCGTAAGAGTATATTAAACACCAACTAATACTAAGTAAATAGAGAAGGATAGGTCTTGCACTCTTATCTACGTAATCAGGAGTCAGTAGATGACGATGCCTATCCACTAAAAAGATGAACGTTGGGTTCCGTGGACCCGTGATGCGGAGGACAGTCAACAACAGGTTCCAAACCACAGTCTAGTCAGGTTCAAAGTATGAGGCGACCCAGAACAAGTGGACGGTTGTCTGATGAACTCGAGGCCAGGGGTGGCCAGTCTCGTTGTTCATCTGACCTCTGGGCTACACGCTCGGAATTCACGGACGCTAGGTCGAACGAATACAGTGGACGACGGACGGAACACACAGTGATAGGAAGACAGGAGTAGGGTAGGGACGACTGGGGAAACGGAGGCCAGGGGTGGCCAGCCTCTGTCAACCCAGGGCGTCGAGAAAACCGGACACGACAGACACAATGACGAGCAGGGATAGAAGAGCACAGGTTAGTACGTGAGGCAAACGCAAGTAGTATAGGATACAGGAGGATACAGGTGGTGAGCTTGGAGGCCAGGGAAGGCCAGCCCCTTGCTCGACCAAAGTGAACCTCACGTCACACACTGCTTCGTTTTGGTCTCAGTGGCGGGTGAGTGGAGGCCAGGGGTGGCCAGCCCCATTCAGTACCGACCTAAGACCTGCTAGGCCATGTGTCGCCGTGAGTTTCGTCCACCGAAGGGAGGGGTTCAGTGAAGCCTAGGGCCAGGGGTGGCCAGCTCTTTGCTTCGCCGAATTCCTCGATTTAAAACCCGAAAATGTAACTATCCGAAAACATCAAACCACGATCCAGCCCGACCAGAGGGTTCGTACTAGAAGGCGTACACCCTAATCACGACCACGGGACCCAACCGACTCAAATAGCGATAGGTGGGCATCATAGCTGAAAATAAGAACTTAATAAAAATAAGAGTGTAAGTCGAATAGGATAAGATAAAACACAGCCATACGAAACGTATGTTTTCATAGAATAGTATACGGCAGACCACCAAAATAAAGTAAGGTTGACAGTAGAGTTAAGTTAGGCATTAGAGTAGGATAAATAATCATTGTTAGTTTAAGGTATTGTTTAAGATCACACGAAAAAATAAATAAAAGTACTATTGAAATCGGAGACAAATGGTTTTTGGTTCGGTGTTCGACATACAATAAATAATTGTGCGGACCCTGGATCCGGCGAGCGCATCCTCGGCCGGATAAATAGGTCCTTACAATGGCGCCCGAGCAGGGACACCGAATCAACACCATGCGGTAACCAAATTAAAGACTTGGTCAGTTGATGCAATAGTATTGTGAATTTCGTGTGCTCTTATTTTCGTTAACCGAAAACTAACGAGTAGATTCGGTGAGGTCTGCCCTGCTACAGCAGGTAGGTCTAAACATTAATAGAATTTTAATATTATTTAACCTTTAATTGCATTTGCGCCGAGCTTTAACTCGCCTCCATTTTTTTTTGTGCCACTGCAGCGAAAGAGCCTGCTGGTACAACGGGAGGTCAAAGTCAACGGCGTGTATTTTGCACTAATTAAAACAGCGTAATATTATAAAGCCAACGACGTTAGGATTTAGTTGCCATTTTTGAAAATAAAGTCTTTGGTTTTTGAATTTTACTAAATATTTTGAAGCAGAACCAAGGAAGGGTTCGAGAAGTTCTGTTTTGCCAGAAGTAGGCAATTAGAGAAGTTAGATAGGAAAAAAAAAAAAAACAAAAAAAAAAAAAAACAAAATATAATAATAGAAATAACTAAAACTTAAATAATAAAACTTACATGAATTTCAAATTAGGCGCATGAGTTTGAGTGCCCGATTTTATATTTAGGAATATTTTGGTTAAATTGATTTGTTTTGAAAATTTTAAAGGACCGCGTAGCTATCCTTATGCGTGACGTCTGGTTTGTTTTGAGAAGAAAACGCAGTACAAATAATTGCGTATATAACAGCAAGATGCTGTATTAAAGCAAGTAAAGAATGAACGATTGGGCTAAAGATAGACAGTAACTATCTCAGCAAGGTCAGACTACCAGTCAAGCACGCCGATCATGATCCAAGGTGGGCCAAGAGAACCACGATCATATAATTCCGCGTCACTGGCATCTGCACCCAAGCCATAAGCTCGTTTAGTCGTCTATTGAAGGTGGACGCTATTTCTCAATCGCGTTCTTTAAGTGAGCAACACTCAGGGAAATTCAGCAGGGCTGGTAAACTTAACTAGCCAACTGATACAAAGCACACAGAAAGGCGCAGATTTAGTGTCATTCTAAAAATCGAAATATTATCATAATTAATTTTTTTTTACACCTAAAAGGTGAACGCTGGTTCGCTAAGAGAACCAGCCATACAAAATTATTAAAGGCTGAATCCTAAGGGAGGTCTTACCCACTTGCATTTTTTTTGGCGTAAACTAAGAAAACGCCGGCTACAATTGGTTAGCCATATTCGGGAGAAAATCCATATTATTGCTTAGTATCATTTAGAAAAAAAAAAAACACAATAACGGCTCACTAGACGCGAGCCAACAACTAACTTTAACTTATATTTAAATCTTAATAGGACCTGTACAAGGTGTTGAATTTGTGAAATCAGCTGCCCTTACATTTTCCTCCGAATATAGAGGAAGTGAGCAGCCCACAACCAGCTACAACGTATACACATCCAAAATAAAAGGAAAAAAAAAAAATATACAACCACAACAGAAAAAAAAAAAAAAAACCCAACAACGAAAAAAAAAAATAATAAAGAAGAAAATATTTGAAATCAACACGTCACCACCATGGTTAAGACATCATGGATCTACTCCTTACGTAAGGACGACCTGCTCGTATATGCCGATGAATTTGGTTTTAATCCAGAAGGAACTGTCGACGAGCTGCGGAAAAGATTTGCAGCTATTACCACAGACATGGAAGAGGATCCCAAGCTACATCAACGACTGGCTGAATTAGAAATAAAACATTTCGAGAAGCGGTCCCCGTCACCACGGCCATCGGCTATTCCGATCGGTGACACACCAGCGGCATCAGAGAAAATTCAACTGGTCCAGCCCGATTCTAAACGTGAGACGTCACTCAGACCTACGGGAACAGTGAGCAAAGACGTTACAGCTGTAGACAACACCACCACTCAGCAGTTGATACATGTACCAAATTTTACCAAGGATCGTTACCGAGATACCGCATATGGGGGTGTCATCGACCAGGTCCGACGATGGTCAGTCAGATTCGACGGCAGGCAAGATCCGTTAGGCTTTATTGAACGGATCGAAGAGTTGACCGAGGTATATGGTCTCAACGCTAAACACCTACCACGAACTATGCCGGAGTTGTTAACCGACAGCGCGCTTATCTGGTGGCGAAATAATAAAACCACACTCGACTCTTGGAATGAATTCAAGGAAAAGTTTTTGCAGTATTTTCTACCAACGCGATTCTTTGAACGCCTCGAAGACCAGATTCGTGGCCGGATCCAGAGGCGAAATGAACGGTTTAAGGATTATAGTCTGGACCTGCTGAACCTGATGCGACACGCCAATTACCCACCGCTACAAAAATTAGAGCGAGTTTTCCGTAACTGCCGCCATGAATACCAACTGTATATCAGACGGCGAGATTTTACCACTTTTGATGACTTGTTGGCCATGGCAGAGGATTATGAGACCATCCGTGGAGAAGGAAGCCCGGCCAGGGCGTCACCAGCAATAAGAGATGGCCCCTCCCTACCAGCCATCCAAGAAGCACAACAACGAGGTATGCTGACCTTACCCTCGGAAGGAACCCACGAGAGGTCGGTACGAACTTATCGAGAACGTACAGAAGCTCAATATTTAAGAACAACTTGTACCATATGTGGCCAAGTGGGTCACCTTTCCAAACACTGTTGGAACAAACAAGTGATTTTCGGCAGCGACCGCGAACAGCAGGAGAGGCTGTCTACAGAATGCGACCGATGTTGTAATCCGGGAAACGCCAACGGGCCCGCTCCAGCAGGAGGCGAGAGCGTGGCCAACCCACTGCATCCTCCACAAAACTAAACCATGACCTACAGTCCGATGGACGGCACATTCACGCGCGCGTCAAGATCGGACCCTATCTCCAAAATGCGACAATTGACACCGGAGCCACCCGCAGCTTCGTGAGCCAAATGCTTGGAGCTAAGCTGCAAACGCCGATGAACCGGCGGTCGATTGCATCAAACGTGCGGCTAGCCGACGGATCGGTGAGGGCTGTGTCTGAGAGCCTGACTGTTCGGATCACCCTGGGCATAAAGACCTGCGAAATGGCACTGTGGATCCTACCAGGTGTCGCAGACGATTTACTCCTGGGAATGGATTTCCTCACACAAATGGGTGCTGAACTGAGCTGTGGCGGACAAACCCTCATGCTGCGATCACCAGTGCCACACATGCTGGCAGAACATGCTTGCACCAACATAAGTGACGAACCTACACCTTCACCCACAACAGTGGATGATTTTCTCCATGAAGAACTTAAACAATTTGAAAACCTGCAGGGTACGGCTAGAGTGACGCCAAACAAAATCGTCATGTTAGACGAACGACCGTTGAAACAACGATATTTTCCACGGAATCCCGCAATGCAGGAGATCATAAATAAGGAAGTGGATGAACTACTGGCGAAAGGCTGCATAGAACCCTCAAACAGCCCGCATAGCGCACCAATCGTGTTGGTTCGGAAGAAGACGGGTACGTGGCGGCTCTGTGTAGACTATAGACAGCTGAACGCCAAGTCTGTACCTGACGCTTACCCGCTGCCCCGGATACATCACATTCTCGATCGGCTGCGAAATGCCCGATTTATAAGTAGCCTCGACCTTAAAAATGGCTACTGGCAGATACCGATGGACCCCAGTAGCAAACCACTCACAGCTTTTACCGTGCCCGGACGTGGGCTTTTCCAGTGGCGCGTGATGCCGTTTGGCCTGCACTCTGCACCAGCCACTTTTCAGCGCGCACTAGACGGAGTTATCGGGCCAGAGATGGAACCATACGCGTTCGCCTACCTCGATGACATTATTGTCACAGGAAGCACCAAAGAAGAACATTTACGCAACCTAAAGGAAGTTTTCCGCAGACTACGAGCAGCTAATCTCAAGCTCAATGTAGAAAAGTGCGAATTCTTCAAGGCCGAGACAAAATATCTAGGACACGTCGTGAGCGGCGAGGGTATTCACACAGACCCCGACAAGGTAGCGGCCATCAAGATGCTCAACCCACCGACTAGCCTGAAAGAACTCAGAAGTTATTTAGGAGTTGCATCCTGGTATCGGCGTTTTGTGCCGGATTTCGCCACGATCACCCACCCTATGACACTGCTGCTAAAAAAGGGCAAGCACTGGCGTTGGGGTCCTGATCAACAAGCAGCGTTCGAGGCCCTAAAGACGAAACTCACAGAAGCCCCAGTTTTAGCGTGCCCGGACTTCAGCAAAACTTTCGTCCTGCAGACCGACGCCAGCGACTACGGACTAGGAGCGGTCCTGACACAAACATTTGATGGCGTGGAGCGCGTAATAGCCTATGCGAGCCGGCATCTGGTGCAAGCCGAGAAAAACTACAGCCCCACAGAAAAGGAGTGTCTCGCGATTGTTTGGGGCATTCGAAAAATGCGGTGCTACCTCGAAGGCTATAAATTCATAGTCATTACGGACCACTTATCGTTAAAATGGTTGAACTCCATTCAGAGTCCGTCAGGCCGCATCGCACGGTGGGCATTAGAGCTCCAACAGTACAACTTCGAGGTGCAGTACCGAAAAGGGAAGTTAAATGTGGTGGCCGACGCACTATCACGCCGCCCACTCGAAGATGTACTACGAACTACTAATACCACCGAGGAACCACCACGCTGTACATGGCTAGAGAGACGAAAGACCGAGGTACGCGAAAATCCTGAAAAGTTTGCAGATTATATGGAAGAGGATGGTCAACTCTACCGACACATCCCAAACCAGATTGGCGACGAAGACGCCGCCCCGTGGAAGCTGTGTGTCCCATCCTACCTGCGACAGCGTGTTCTAAACGAGAATCACGACCAGCCTAGCGCCGGACATCTGGGCGTAAGAAAAACCATCGCACGCGTCACCAAACGGTACTACTGGCCTGGCCTGTTTCGAGATGTTAGCCGATACGTGCGGCAATGCGAAAACTGTCAGCGTTATAAAACAAGCCAGCAGGCACCAGCAGGTAAGATGTTGTCAAAAATTGCTGAAGAGCCTTGGTCCGTCGTCTGCGCAGATTTCATCGGCCCATTACCACGCTCGAAACATGGCAACACCACCATTTTAGTGTTCCATGACAAGTTCAGTAAGTGGACCGAAGTCGTACCTTTGCGCAGAGCCACCAGCGACACACTGAAAAAGGGTTTTCGAGAGCGCATACTAGCTCGTTTCGGCGCACCGAAGGTTTTCATATCGGACAACGGCACGCAGTTCACCAGCCGCTCTTTCAAAAGGTTTATGCTGGAGATGGGCGTTAAGCAGCAATTCACGGCTCCATATACTCCACAGGAGAATCCTACGGAAAGAGCCAACAAAACGCTTAAAACCATGATAGCGCAATTTTGTCAAGAGCAGCACAAAACCTGGGATGAACAGCTACCCGAACTGACGCTGGCCATCAATACCAGCAAATCCGATGTCACGGGATACAGCCCTGCGTTTCTGGTCCAAGGCCGCGAACCCAGATTACCCGGCACCCTGTATGATGAACTGACGACCGGCACTGGCAGAGAAGCTACAACACCGTCAACACGAGCCACTCAACTACAAGAAATTTTCACTCTCGTCCGTCACAAGTTAAGTCAAGCCACGCGCGACCAGGCACGTCACTATAATTTACGACGTCGTGATTGGAAACCTAACGTAGGTGACAACGTTTTGGTTCGACAACACCAATTGTCCAGTGCGGTAAACAGCTTCGCAGCGAAATTGGCCCCGAAGTTCGAAGGACCCTATATCGTCGTGGGCTACACATCACCAGTCATCATACAAGTCCGCAAGAAGGGAGAAACTCGCATACGCACTGCCCACGTAAGTGAATTAAAACGCTTTTATTCTGAGGCCGACCCAACTACTTAATATTTACAAATCTCATTTTTAGACCATTGTGGCAGCAACCACGGTAAAATACTGCGTATTGTGGCAGCAACCACGTTAAAATACTGCCATTGTGGCAGCAACCACGGTAAAATACTGCGTATTGTGGCAGCAACCACGTTAAAATACTGCCATCGTGGCAGCAACCACGCTAAAAAGACTGCGAAGGGCGGCAGCATCCGCGAAAATTAGAACTGCGAGAAGCGGCAGCATCCGCATTAATTTGAACTGCGAGAGAGATTGGTAATAGCAGGAAACACTGCAAACCCGCGGCGGCAACCGCGTGAACAACAGCAGGCGGCAGCATCCGCCATATCAACTGAAAATTCGCGGCGGCAACCGCGTGAACAACAGCAGGCGGCAACATCCGCCAAACCAACTGAAATAAAATACGTCAGGAGTGGAAACCATCGGGCACACGAAGAATTACCGCCGAGAGAGGAGTACCCCAAGACAAAAATAATCAACTGGCAGCTGTAAAACTTACAAGCCATACGCCAGCCCATCCAGCGTGAGTACCACGCCATAGCGAGAATTCGCTTACTGTGCAGTCACCACGCCAACAATCGACAAATCCAATCAACAGTGGACAAGAAGGTACCTTTTACCCTTAGTTAAAGCTAAAATGTAAAACATAAATTGAATAAAAATATATTCAACCACCGGGAGTAGAATTGGTTTCATTCATACTCGTTGTAGTGAGACGTGTCAACATCATGCGTAGCCCAGAGTATCGTAGCTTTCTCTAATAAAATATTTTGAAATAAATCTCATCAACCATCTTTTCACAGCGAGATACGCCGCGAACGTCATCCCAGGCTTTAACGATTGCCAAACGCAACAGTCAACATACACGTGAAAGGTTAGTGTGAACAGGTCCATCATACAAATGTATGCAAATTTTGTACGGATATGGCAACTTCTCATTTTAAATAATATCGTTAAACTTTAAGCGAACTGAACAACAACGTGTTTTCGACAGTGAAAAATAAAGTGACGATTCCAGCGATTCAAGAAGTATTTGAGAGACAACGACCAGGAAGATGCAGAGAAACGACGAATCCACAGGCAACAGCGAAGAAGACCGCCGCGTCGAGGACCAGTTCCCAACCACCTCCGCAGCGATACTACGACGTCAAAGTGTCTACGGACAAGGAGCCCAGCCGGCAGCGGCGAACATCAATCGAGCAACGAAAACAGCGCAGGAGCAACACATCGCTCTAACCTCGCCGAATTTGGTCATAGCCACTTATCCAGATGGCCCTGGCGGTATCACCATTCGCATATGTGATTTTATGTGTTTGGAAATGGGAATATTTTTAAATGATATCGTCATCGATTTCTATTTGAAATGGCTCTACGACCAACAGACGACCCAGGTGCGCGAGAGTGTACACATATTTAGTACGCATTTTTATAGCCTGTTGGCCCGACCACTGGAGCACACCAGCGTACAAGAGCGGCGACAGCGCATTCGACGGTGGACACGGAGGATACGGTTGGTCCACAAGACGTACATCATTGTACCCATCAATGAAAATTATCATTGGTACGTCGCCATTGTGTGCTTGAAGCATAAGCCCAGCCAGTCGAGACAGCGTGGCCATATTTGGCTACTAGATTCGTACGCTCACACTTCTCGAGCGCACGTCAGCCCTATTCTGCGGAGCTACGTCCAAGACGAATGGCAGGAGGCCTATCCCGAGGACACGTCGACACCATGGACCGAAGAGACACTTCCGTTCTACGAGGTCAGCGTGCCGCAACAGACCAACAGCAGTGACTGCGGCGCGTTCGTGCTGCAGATGATCGACCTGTTTCTGCGAGATCCCACCCGAGACCTGAGCGAGGCCAACATAAATACTTGGTTTTCACATCACAGCGCATCCTACAAGCGCACCGAGGTGGCACTCACCATCACCGAACAGGCTCCGGCGAACGTGCGAACCATCTTGCCCCGGCTATACTTACCAGCGCGCGAAACTATTGCGCCAAGTCAAGCGAGACCATCGGTGATAAAGTCCTGCGGCCGGCCCCATAAGGCCCAAACGACACCACGGCGATTACGACGCGATGATGAGTCGGACAGCGACAGCAGTTCGTCCGACAGTACCTCCAGCGGCAGTACCTCAAGCAGCAGTTCATCGGACAGCAGTTCATCGGGTAGCACCAGCAGCGCCAGCTCTACATCGACAGTCAACAAGATCGCACTGCCAGCTCCGAAACCGGATACTACGGCTGTCACACAACAGCGAGAAAGCGTCATTAAGCAAGGTCAACCATTGACAGCAACCGATACGGTTACACCACTGGTGCAGCGACAGGATGACAGCCTGCAACAGTCGTCGGACAGCAGGGTCGAGCCTCAAGAGCCACCCGTCCAAACCGCAGCAACAGTCGTTCCACCAGACGATTTCGGCACGCCATCAGCACTAAGCGCCGAACAAATAGAGGCGTTAATTCAAGAGCGTCGACGTAACCAAGTACGAGGTGGACACCTGAGGTTCTTGGCTGATATAGGCAATGCGAGATACCGCATCGTTGTCAACCGTCAAGGCACCGGACACGCCACTCTACACCCCCGAAAGTGAGGAGGAGATGTAAGGAACACAATTTTTACAAATTCTATTCCCACATGCCTTACTAAGATTTCTTTATTTTTAGTTTACAACTGGGTCATGATATCCCACGAAATGCGGGACAAAAGGCCCTGTTGAAACGTCCACTTCAGCCGCGCCATATCGAGACGGGTACCCATAAGGGACCTCGACGGCCGCGCGTCTAGTATCACAGTCGAGGCAGCGAGGTGATAATATCACGAATAACGTATTCATGATAATACCAAATACGCTAGCTATAAGAAGATTTAATATTGAAATGAAGTAACTTTTAATTTCAACAATAGAATAATGTGAGGTAATACTAATCTGAATAAATAGTAACTACACTCACGATAAACGCGATAAGATGGATTTAGTCCAAAGAATATTGTTAATGTTTAAAGATAAGTTAGATATAAGAAACGAAATAAACATGAATTTATAAACTAAAACACTTCAGAGTTGTTAATTCAAACAAACCCGCTTGGCGCCGCAGGTAAGGGTAGTTACCACGGCCTGGCCGGGGTCACTGTCAGGATAAGTATAGGATGAAACACGCATCTCTTTCTTTAGGTAGTTCTCTAGGCCCCGCCTCAAATGTATTGCCAACTGGGAGAAGTAAAATAGTTACATACATATATTCTTTTCTTTGCATGAACTCATGGACAAACATACACACTCTGAGAAAAGGCCAGCCGGTACCCGCTACCAACGGGACAAACAGGCGATTTTGCGGAGAAAACAAACACGAGCACTAAGAAGAAGAAGCATGGCGTGGCATACAGGCGAGGTTATAAAAAGGCAAACAACGAACAATCTTGAGCTTTTTGTGAACCTCGAGTGATAGCGACCAGACGTCTGGCGCAGTGAACGTAAAGTAATTTCGACTGAGAGCGTCGACAGCGGGACAACGTAAGCGGCGACAGTAACGCCGACAGCAGTGATCAGAACGGCGACAGCGACACCGGCCGCGCAGTAACCGCGACGGCAGTAGTGAGCGTCGACAGCGACGCGACGACAACAGCAGCAGAGACGTCGACCGCACAGCGGCAGCGACGATAGCAGAGAGCAGCGACAGCGCGCAGCAGCGGCGGTATCCGAGAACGGAAAAGTGAAGCATAAAGATCCTGACGTGGGCGACAGCCAGCGGAACAACATTGTAGTAACTATAGTGTATCTTATTTCCCCTTACGGGAATCTTTAATAAAACTTAAATTTTCCTAGTCTTAAAATTATTCTTTTCCACCTTAGAAGCGTAAGAGTATATTAAACACCAACTAATACTAAGTAAATAGAGAAGGATAGGTCTTGCACTCTTATCTACGTAATCAGGAGTCAGTAGATGACGATGCCTATCCACTAAAAAGATGAACGTTGGGTTCCGTGGACCCGTGATGCGGAGGACAGTCAACAACAGGTTCCAAACCACAGTCTAGTCAGGTTCAAAGTATGAGGCGACCCAGAACAAGTGGACGGTTGTCTGATGAACTCGAGGCCAGGGGTGGCCAGTCTCGTTGTTCATCTGACCTCTGGGCTACACGCTCGGAATTCACGGACGCTAGGTCGAACGAATACAGTGGACGACGGACGGAACACACAGTGATAGGAAGACAGGAGTAGGGTAGGGACGACTGGGGAAACGGAGGCCAGGGGTGGCCAGCCTCTGTCAACCCAGGGCGTCGAGAAAACCGGACACGACAGACACAATGACGAGCAGGGATAGAAGAGCACAGGTTAGTACGTGAGGCAAACGCAAGTAGTATAGGATACAGGAGGATACAGGTGGTGAGCTTGGAGGCCAGGGAAGGCCAGCCCCTTGCTCGACCAAAGTGAACCTCACGTCACACACTGCTTCGTTTTGGTCTCAGTGGCGGGTGAGTGGAGGCCAGGGGTGGCCAGCCCCATTCAGTACCGACCTAAGACCTGCTAGGCCATGTGTCGCCGTGAGTTTCGTCCACCGAAGGGAGGGGTTCAGTGAAGCCTAGGGCCAGGGGTGGCCAGCTCTTTGCTTCGCCGAATTCCTCGATTTACAACCCGAAAATGTAACTATCCGAAAACATCAAACCACGATCCAGCCCGACCAGAGGGTTCGTACTAGAAGGCGTACACCCTAATCACGACCACGGGACCCAACCGACTCAAATAGCGATAGGTGGGCATCATAGCTGAAAATAAGAACTTAATAAAAATAAGAGTGTAAGTCGAATAGGATAAGATAAAACACAGCCATACGAAACGTATGTTTTCATAGAATAGTATACGGCAGACCACCAAAATAAAGTAAGGTCGACAGTAGAGTTAAGTTAGGCATTAGAGTAGGATAAATAATCATTGTTAGTTTAAGGTATTGTTTAAGATCACACGAAAAAATAAATAAAAGTACTATTGGAATCGGAGACAAATGGTTTTTGGTTCGGTGTTCGACATACAATAAATAATTGTGCGGACCCTGGATCCGGCGAGCGCATCCTCGGCTGGATAAATAGGTCCTTACACACCTAAGTCTAATTCAAATATTTCTAATGTTATTTCTAATACTAGCATAAACACTAAATCTAATCATAAGATAAGCAACAGTTATAAGCCTAAAACAAAATCAAATAATATTAGTTCTAATGGTATTCCAAACTCCAGCTTAAATTCCAACCCTAATTCTCGTAAACCCCATCGCAGCTCTGTCCCCAACTGGGAACTTAAAACCAATATTTTTCCCACCTTCTCTCCACAGATCAATCATAAGCCCAGATCGGTCAACAATGACAATTCTTTTAAAAATACCACAACTCATTACAGCAACAACAAGCACAACGGTAATCTAATTCCTGCAAACTTATAATAAAAGTCAGCTCCCACACAACCTATCACACAACGTCGCCGTGTATCTTTCAACCTTTCACCCGTCTCCGACTCAAGAGAAAACCCAACAAACACATCTACCAACTATCCGAATTTCATTCACTCCCATACTCTCAACCCGTCTCCATCCCCCTCCGTAGACACTAAATCATCAACTAACCCACCAACCATCCATCCCCGCACTTCAGACCCATCTCCTTTCCATAACATCCCTTCCAATCAACCTGGTAACCCTGAAACCTTTTTAGACCCTCTAATACCTCCAAGAGTGAAATTAACATTGAACTCCTGTGCAGACACTCAAAGCAGATATGCCCTTTCTCGTCTTAGAGAGAACAGCGTCTATAACAACGTCCGTCTGTATCTCGCCTATATGCATAAAGCCCCTGATTCTACATGCATAGAGGGTGAGACCAAAACTAATTTAAAAGTTTTAATACAACAAGAAGGGCTGCCGACCGATGTGAACGATTTGCGTCATATTTTTAATCGCTTTCACGAGCAACTTGGAGTGTCAATAAGTCAAGTCAATGCGGACCTTGACACCTATGGCACTCACGTTAGGTCTAAACATGTCTCTTTTCTGCAAAAGTCCCGTAAGGAGCACCAACAGTATTATTGCCCCTAACTTTGACCCTAACACTACCCCTATTGCTAAAAACCAGTCAAAGTCACCTAACAACATTCCTCAAGTAATGTCCAAGGATCCATGCCTACCTGCCGACTCAATTAATTCTCTTAAAATTTTTTATCACAACTGTGGTGGTATAAGAGGTAAACTAAATAAACTATTTATCGACGCTAAATCTTGTCACTTCAAGATTCTGGTAATTACAGAAACTTGGTTAAACGAAACTTTTAAAAATGAAGAAATTCTGGACTGCAATTGGACTATCTACCGAAATGACCGCGACTATTCCTCAACAGGCCTCTCACGAGGTGGCGGCGTACTAATTGCTACCCACAATTCTCTTTCAAGTGAGCTTATAGAAACCCCTACTCACAAACTCTTTGAACACCGTATAGTAAGAGTTTATATAGGAAAAAAATTCTCTATGTACATTGGTGTCATTTACATCCCCCAAGCTCTAGCGAAGCATCATACAATGAGCTATGTGAAACAATCACTACATTTACGGAAACCTTAAATGAAGATGACAGGATTGTTATTTTTGGTGACTTCAACCGTCCAAATATATCATTTGTCATTGATGAAAATGACAACTATCTTCTTCCTGTAAACCTTTCTAGTTCCATAGACTTTACATTAATAAGTACGTTTTATAGCTATGATCTACAGCAAGTCTCTGCAACACAAAACCAAAATAGTAGGTGGTTGGATTTAATCTTTACTAACTCGTACGACGAAGTGAGGGTTGTTCCAACCATCGAAGCAGAAAATTTGTTTGCTAACACTGTTCACCATACAGCCCTAACAGTAATGTTATCTGATATAAATATCTCTTTTACCCAGTCCTTCAATAACTCCATTGTGTACGATTTTCTTAATGCTGATTATGAAAGCATAACATCTCTTCTAGATGGTATTAACTGGAGTTGCGCTCTATCGAACTTAGACTTAGATAGCGCTGTTTCGAGTTTTTATAATTACATTTATACAGCTATCGAAAGATATGTGCCTAAAATAAAGAAAAAAAACAAACTTTCAGAACCTTGGCTAAATTCAAATCTCAGATACCTGAGAAAGCAGAGAAACCGAATTTACAAACTCATCAAAACTACCGCAAATGTTACCGAAGAAATGAGGCTCAGATACGATGAGCTATCAAAAGAGTTCTCTTTCAAATCTGAAGAAGCTTACAAGTTTTACACAAACTTAATTGGAGAGAAAATTGTCCAAGACCCCAAAACATTTTTGACTTTGTCAATCTGAAACGAAAATCAGCCGGTTACCCTTCATCCATGTATAAAGGTAATATTATCTCTTCCAACCCTCAAGAAATATGTAACCTCTTTGCGGATCATTTTAAGGATGTATTTTGTCCACCAACTACTCAGTCGGATGTTTTTCCCCCCACTCCGAATTCACAACATATGGTTGAAAACTTTAGCTTGTCAATAGAAGACATATCGAATGCAATAAAGGGTTTAGATGCAACCAAGGGACCTGGACCAAACCTAATTCCCCCAAAGTTATTGGTGCGATGCTTAGACCAACTACTTGTGCCCTTATATATTATATTTAACAAATCACTGTCTCTTGGAGTGTTTCCCTCTTTTTGGAAAACTTCCCACCTAATACCAATATACAAAAACGGTCAAAAAAGTTCAGTTGAAAACTATAGAGGCATAGCAATTTTGTCGGCCGTCCCAAAGCTATTTGAAAAAATTATTTGCGAAAAGCTAACGTACCTTATCAACCAGAGACTAAACGAGCAGCAGCACGGGTTTCGAAAAGGAAGGTCCACAACCACTAACCTCATGATAATGGTTTCTGACGTTTTATGCAAGATGGAGAAAGGATACCTAATAGACGCTATTTACACTGATTTCAGTAAAGCTTTTGATCGTGTTGATCACGGCATCTTAATACACAAATTAGAAAAATTTGGTTTCTCTGGATCTTTACTTAGTTGGCTATCAACTTATCTCCATGGTAGATCCCAATATGTTAAATTTCAAGGAATTGTTTCGAAGAAAATTGAAGTCTCCTCTGGAGTACCGCAAGGTAGTCACCTTGGTCCTCTTCTCTTCAATATCTTCATATCCGACTTGTCCATGGTGTTGAAGGATATTCCACATCTTATGTATGCGGACGACTTAAAATTGTACCACGTAATTGAATCGCAGGAAGATGTAACTTTCTTACAGTTAAAACTCTCATCTCTTGAGACCTGGTGTACCCAAAATAAACTCTACCTCAATATAAAAAAGTGTAGCGTGATAAGTTTTTCCCGTAGAAACCAAGTTGTAAATCACAAATACCGCCTTAATAATAATGAACTTAACAGGGTCAATTATATAGTTGATCTTGGAGTGGTCTTGGACAACAAACTGCGCTTTAATTTACACTATGATAAGATTGTATCCAGGGCCAGTAAACTGCTCGGTTTTATTAAAAGACGAGCATACGAATTCAAGAATGTATGGGTCACTACATCCCTGTACTGTGCAATAGTGCGCCCAATACTCGAATATGGCTGCATAATTTGGAATCCAGTTTTTGGATCCCATTGTGATAGAATCAAATCCATTCAAAAACAGTTCTTACTATTCGCTTTGAGAGAAACTTATAACCCCCGCGATTATGGAAGCCTTCAACCATATGAACACAGACTCACCCTATTAAATTTAACACCGCTATCAACAAGAAGAACGGTACTGGATACATGCTTTACTTTCGATGTTCTGAGCGGTGTAACTAACTGCGAATATATCTCTAACAAGATTACCCTCAATGACCCTTTAAGACGTACAAGGCATACTCGGCTGTTAACTGAATATCGGCATCATACTGCATATGCCAGTAATGAACCCATCAACCGTTGCTGTAGAAAATTTAATAATATATCCGACCACTACTCACCTTCCATGTCCAAATTCTTATTCAAGCGTTCTCTATACAAGTCTCTTTCTCTGCCTAATCAACCCAACCTCTGAATTCTCTTTTTTTTCTTCTCCTCTTTCCTTTCCTTTTTGGCGTGTTCGTGAAATAATGTCAATTAGGTGGGCGGATTACGTCCACTTCGAATTGCACATCTTTGAACACCAAAACAAGGAAGGGGGAGAAAAGGAGAAAAAAGAAATAAATAAAAAATAAAAAAATAAAAAATAAATACCTGTTAGAATAAGTAAATAAATGTGTAAAAACCTGTTAGAATAAGTAAATTGCCTTGGTTGGCCAATAAATAAATAAACAATGGTTATTTTCCTTTAAAATGGAAAACTGCCAAAATCATTCCCATTAGAAAGAAACTTAATTCCTTTGCTTTAAACAATTTCAGACAATTTTCATTATTATCAAATTAAGGTAAACTTCTCGAAAGGATTATCAAGTCTAAGATGGATTCCAACGTATGCATAAACTTCATTCCAGATCACCAATTTCGCTTCAAGCCTGGCCACTCCACTGTTCATGTGCTTCTGAAATTACAGGATGACGTCATAAGTAATTTAAGGCAAAAATCTTGCACAGTAGCTGCTTCACTTGATATAGAAAAAACATTTGACAGAGCCTTTCATAAAGGACTTATTTCCAAATTAATAAATATTGGATTTGATTCTTTTATTATAAAATTATTTTCAAGTTTTCTTAGTGATAGTGTTTTTCAGATTCAAATAAACAATATAAATTCAAACTTCGGTTATATTAAAAGTGGAGTACCTCAAGGTTCTATTTTGGCACCCCATCTCTATAACATTCTAATTCATGATTTCCCCTTAATGAGGTAAATGGTTCCAAAAGCATTCTTTATGCAGATGATTCTCTTATATATTTTCCAGATAATTCCCCTGCTGAAGCTCTTCATTTAGTTAGAATCTACCTTAGAATCATAAATGACTATTACAAATCCTGGGGTAAAACCATAAACGCCTCGAAATCGCAAGCTATATGTATAAGAAATGCTTCAGGCAAATGTAATAAAAAAGTAGTTCCAGAGAGCAAAAACCTTAAATTAAGGTTAAATGATGCTGATATACCTTTTCAAGACTGTTTAAAATATCTTGGTATCACTTTTAATAAACTATTTAAGTTTAATCAACATGCAAGATTAACTTTTAAGAAAATTAAAAAAATAAATTCTATGTTTTCTAAATTATTTTGAAGAAAATCACTTTGTCAGAAAACTAAATTACTTATTTATACGGTAAGTATCCGTTCTGCGATTCTGTATGCATTCCCTTTATGGTTCTCAATATCACCAACAATAGCCAGAGAACTAGAAATTATTGAAAAAAAAAATTTAGATCTTGTGCTAACAGACACTTTGAGTCGCCTAAGAAAAGATTCTCAAATAATTATATATATCATAGGGCCAATGTGATCCCTCTTTGTCACTATGCGTTTGATCTGCAAAAAAGATTTATTGATAGGCTTGAATTTCATGAAAATTACCTAATTAATAATATTTATAATAGAGAAAAATATTATCCGATTGGTATCATAAATGAATCATTCCCTAATCCCCCACACGCTCTGCCCGAATTTTATAAAATCAAATTACCAAATATGCATAGAGGCTGATTTATAATTTATTTTAATAATGTAATTACCTCATTAAACATAAAATATTATATATAGGTCCGCTGTGTGGCACGTAGCGCCGTCCTGTTGAAACCAAATGTTGTCAATATTCTCCTCTTCAATTTTTGTGAACAAAAATTCGTTCAACATGGCCCGATAAAGATCGCCATTGACTGTAACGGCCACTCCTTGTTCATTTTCGAAGAAAAATGGCCCAATTATGCCTCTGGATCAAAATCCGCACCAAACAGTGACTCGTTTTGGGTGTAACGGCTTTTCAATGTATGCGTGCGGGTTTTCTGTGCCCCAAATGCGACAATTTTGCTTGTTTACATACCCGCCAAGATCAAAATGAGCTTCATCTGAAAATATGATTTTTTTGGCAAAAGCAGCATCTTCTGTAAGTCGATCGCAGGCCCACTTAGCGAAGCGAAAACGCATTGGATGGTCAGTTGGTTTCAGCTCCTGAACCAATTGGACTTTGTATGGCGTCATACCAAGGTCTTTATGCAAAATTCGTCTCAATGAAGTCTCCGAAATGTTCAATTGTTGAGAACGACGGTGAATTGATGTTGATGGCGCTTCACGCACACTTTCTGCTACAGCAGCAATATTCTCGTGTGTACGCACTGCTTTTGGCTTTTCACGCTTTGGTTTATCGATGAGGATGCCAGTTTCTTTCACTTTTTTCACAAGATAACGAACATACGGAGCTGACGGTGCTTCTCTTCTTCCAAAATCCGTACGCAATTTCCGCACACATTCTGAAACATTACCATGATTTTCAAAGTAATGTCGCAATATTTCCCAGCGTTGTTCAAGCGTATGCACAACCATATTCGTTCAGCGGAAGAATATAACTAATTATCTGTCAAATCAGACATGAGCTAAGTGTTACCATTCACGAAATAAGCACTAGTTGAAAAAAAAAAAGTTAGATGGCGGACCCTGTACTTTTCATTACTTTCCGAAGTGCCTTCATAGCAAAATTTAGTTTCATATATAAATACAAACAAATTTCGAATGTATGGTATTTAAAAAATGTTTTGTAAAATTGTGTTAGTTTCAAGTTAGATATAGTTGAATATGAGATTAACTTCCTCAATGTCAACCTTCAAGTTATGTGTAAAACTTACAGCCCTATTGTGGCAAATTAACAAATTGTTAACTAGTATTTTGAATATTTCTGTGTTTGTTGTTTTCAAAACAAAATTTGAAGCTTGTTTTCAGAACAATTTTTGAAATCAAAAAATTACAACAAACACATAGAAATATTCAAAATACTGGTTAACAATTTGTTAATTTGCCAGAATAGGGCTGTTAGTCTCGCCTTCTTTAATGTTAATTCTTTGTTTTATTATCCCTGTAAATTTTAACATCCACTCCTAAGCTCGTTGCATTTATACTATATTTTCATCTCGCCTTAGATAATACATTATAGTTTAAAAATTTAACATGTAAAAAAAACTGTAAAATATGCATTGTAAAAAAAAAACAAAATTTTTTTAAGTATCAATAAATGAAATTAAATTAACGTATTCCATACATTGCTCGTACGTACATATTTCTTTCAGAATACATATTTACAAAATTGTATTTATGGACTTTTTTGCGTACGCTGTTCGATTAGCATACGTATTTACGAATTTATTAAGTGCGCTGCTCCTTTTTACGATGTACACCATACGTTAGTTTTCCGTACTTTGTTCGTTCTACAAACGTATTTACGAACATTTTACGTTCAGCATACGTTAAAAATACGTATTTACGAAAACTCTGCGTGCAGCATACGCATTTATGAAATTTTTACTTATGGCATTCATTAAGAATGCGTATTAACAAAGCATTCACGAACATAACGCGAACATAATACGTATTTACGAAAATTTTACGTACTGCATACGCTCAAAATACGCATTTATGAAATTTTACGTACAGCATACGTCAAGAATACATATTAACGAAGCTTTTACGTACAGCACGCGTACAAAATACGTATTTACGAACATTTTACTTACAGCATACGTTGAAAATACGTATATACGAAAATTTTACGTACAACAAGCGCTCAAAATACGCATTTATGTAATTTTTACGAACAGCATACGTTCAGAATACGTATTAATGAAAATTTTACGTACACCACGCGTTTAAAATACGTATTTACGAACATTTTACGTACAAAAGACGTTAAAAATACGTATTTACGAAAAAATACGTATTAAAATACGTATTTATAAAGCTTTAACGTACAACATACGTATTTATGAAATTTTTACAGCATACGTTTTATTTACGTACGCTGTACGTTCAGAATACGTTTTTACGAAATTGAAACATATTTCATACGTTAATTGTAGTACATATCGGTCTAAGGACACGTTGCAAATGAGTCCGGAACTAGCATGGAGTCCCGCCTGCTTTGCATTCCGTATCCAGAGATCCACTGTATATCAAATTTGAAATCCTGTAAATTAAAATAAAACAAATGTGAGTTAATCATTCAATAAAAAAAATATGTTTCTATAGTATTCATTAAGTGTTTAATTTTTCAGTTCTTTTCTTAAAATATTAATTTAAATATTAATAATTAATTCACAACGACCACAGGGCAGGCAAAACCTCAGATTTATATTGGCAGTAGAGTGACGCCCGCAGTGATGACCAGGATACAATCGCGATTACTCCGCCTAATAGTTAAACAGGTTAGTTAGTCAGGATAGTTTTACAGGTGATCATGTAAAAAAAAACTCAGTAAAGTTATAATTATTTAAGTTAATTATTATTATCAAAAAATCAAAAATATAGTTCACAAATTAAACTTGAACTTATTAAAAGCAGTTTTGAAATAATAACGCATAAACAAAAATTTTGAATAAACAATTTAAAGAATAAACTTTTTGCACTCAACAAAGATTTTAACTTAAGCCAAAACACACCAAAACAAACAATAAATAAACAAATAAAAACATACATAAGCAGTTTCTCTGTGTTGCCACAGCAACGAAAACAACTTTATTAACTCAAGCTTTGTGCTGGACTGTTCTTTAGCTCACTACAATCCACATATTTTTCCCGCCTCACTACTTGGCTGCCGCTTTGATTCTACCATTTTCGTATCTCTGCCACCCACACTCATCATCTTTGCTGCCATTCTCTCGTTCTTCTGCTTTCTGTTCTCTATTGCTCCCGTGCTCCAGTGCTGTGAGTATTTAATTGTACGATGCCGCCTTCACCTCGCCTGACACGCCAACAACAACAGCTGTTCCACCGCACAACTAACAAAGAGGATGGCACGCCTAAACTGGTGAGTGGTGATCTTTCCTCAAAATCTATTCGAGCACAGCTGCTTGAAATGGAGGAGCGCCAAAGTGCAAACTTAAAAAAAGAAATGAGGCAGCTAGAAGATCGACTTCTCTCACAATATGAAAGCTCGCTCAGGCAACTGTCTGACGATATTGGGAAGCTGGAAATAAGACTCACGAAGAAAATCGAGACTGAAGTGAGCGCTCTCAATGCGCTGCACAGCGAGTTGGAGAAAAAAATTATCTCGCTAGAAAACCAGCTGAGTGCCTTAAATTCTCGCTGTGATGATTTTGAGCGGCTAAGAGTAAATTTAATCAGCAGCAATGACAGCACTCAAAGCAGCAACAAAGTCACTGATTTTTCTTCGGATGCTATTTTGTTTGGTCTCCCAGTTTCTAATGAAGAAAACTTAAAGAGCACGTTTAATCGTATTTGCCACTACATCGACTTTCAGCCACCTGTTATAAAAGATATTTTACGGGTAAAATCAAATCAGGGCAACCCAATCTCGATTGTGATTATCAAATATTTTTCTCCATTTGATAGAAATCGAGTGCTCAAAGCATTTCTGACTTATCGTAGACGAACTAAATCCGCAGTCAATTTGAGAGATGCTGGATTTGAATTTAATAATAACATCTATCTTCATGAGAGCCTTAATGCAGAAAGCCGAAAACTTTTGCAAGCTGCAATTGCTTGTAAGCGCCAAAATAATATTTACAACGCTTTTTCCTTTCGTGGCTCTGTGTTTATCAGAAAAGAAAAAGGAGCTGAAAGCATTCTTATCAGCAGTGTGGAAGAACTACACAACAATCTTTAAAATTCTTGATCGGATACTACGGAAGCTTGCAGTTAAATATTTATCTTTTATACGTATATTTATTACTCTTGTTTTTTTATTATTTCTTCATTTTCTTCTATCCTACTCTAACTTATTAATCTATTTATATTTGTATTTGCCTATAACGCACTCTCCCCGTTGTTCTTCTTATGTCAGGCTCTAGCTATTCACCTATTGGCGGTGATGAAAACCAAAAAATTTTAATACAGGTCTTATGTAAGCAACGTACTGGCCTTAATGTAGTTCATTTTAATGCCCGTAGTTTGAACATGGCTAAAATTGACTACATAAAATATATATTTGAAAACTCGCTCGTTGACATTATTTGCATCTCGGAAACGTGGCTATGTAATGATGTATGTGATGCTACCTTTAGCATTAATAATTATATATTGTACAGAAACGATTGGACTGGAAAAAAAGGCGGAGGAGTTGCTATTTACTGTAAAACCACCCTTAACTCTAAAGTTGTAGGTAAATCCAGTGGACCAGGTATTGAATTTTTAAATTTATGTGTATGGGATAATAGTACTAAGATATTTTTGTCATGCGTGTATAATCCTAATAAGTGTTCCTCTGTTGATCCTCTGTTTTCTGCTTTAACAAGCAGTGTTCTTGATTATGACTTCATAATGTTGTGTGGAGATTTTAACATCAATATTATTTCCAATGAAACTAGTAAGTTTTTACTGTATGATAATTTATCGACAGTAGGGCTATCAGTTGTAAATGATACTGTACCCACGCGGTACTGCAATAATTTCACTCCTAGTCTACTTGATTATTTAATTGTTTCTGATCTTTCAGTAGTTTCTCTATTCGATCAACTCTATTTTCTATCTGACCACGATTTAATCTTTTGTTCGTTAAATGTTAATTTGTCTCGTAATGCAATTTCTAATAATTTTTCTTTCCGTGATTTTAAAAATATTAACTATCAGTCCCTGTTCCTCGATGTGTCAATGTTATCTTTCAATGAATGTTGGCTTCACCATAATATAAACGATAAGCTTAGGTCTCTTTTAGCACCGATGACATATCTTTTTGACAAACATGTACCGCTACGTACGACAACCGTGAAAAATGTCTCTTGTCCCTGGTTCACCCATTACGTGTCTAATAGCATTAAAAAAAGAAACAAATTACAGAAAATATGGAAAATCAGACCATCTCCTGAAAACTGGGAATCTTTTCGCTTGGCTAGAAATGAAGCTGTTCTGTTAGTAAGACAGGCCAAAACACGATTTTTTTCTGAGAAACTAGATTTATCCCTTAATTCGAAAACGTTGTGGAACAACATAAAAAGACTTGGATTATGTAATAAAAATCGTAATGAATACAATGAAGATCCTGAGATTTTAAATAATTTTTTTGTTGACATTTTTTCTACCTCTAATGATACCTCTACGCGTTCCAGTGACAACCTGACTATACCACAGTCTTTTAAGTTTGAAACGGTTAGTGAAATTGATGTTAGAAACTGTGTTATGCAGATAAAATCAAATGCAATTGCAGAAGATGGCATTCCCATAAAATTCTTTAAACTTTTACTACCTCACATAATAACTTCTCTTACGCACATTATAAATCATTGCTTTATAACATCCTCCTTTCCCGACATGTGGAAAATTGCCATCGTTACACCTATAGCTAAAAAGCAAAATCCATCTGGTGCGAATGATTATAGGCCTATAAGTATACTGTCACCATTGTCAAAGGTATGTGAAAAACTTATGGCTCAACAAATTAGCAAATATCTTTCTGAGAAAAAACTGCTATCCCGCTATCAGTCTGGTTTTAGGGCAGGGCATGGGTGTTCCTCAGCGGTAGTAAAGGTTCTTGATGATATTCGACCCGAATATGATGCCGGCTCTATGACTTTACTCTGCTTACTTGATTTTTCCAAAGCCTTTGATAAAGTCAATCATAGTTATTTGTGTCAAGAGCTTAGGTATCTTTTTGGGTTCTGTGATAGTGCTGTTAATCTAAAGTATAGTTATTTGTGTAATAGAATGCAAAGAGTTAAGGTTGGTCAGGTATCCTCGTCATACAAATTAGTAGTAAGTGGTGCTCCACAAGGCTCTATACTAGGTCCTCTGTTATTTTCAATTTTTATAAACGACATCTTTATTGTTTGCCGGAATGCATCTGTTCATGCTTATGCAGATGATATCCAGCTTTAACTTTCGCGACGAACTGGGCTTCTTGATGATCTGTGTTGTAGGTTAAATGAGGATCTCAGTAGCATCAATGAGTGGGCCAAAAGTAATGGCCTTCAACTAAACGCTGCCAAATCGTATGTTCTTCCTATATGTAAAAGTAAAACTTGTGTCGTTGATGTCCCTGATCTGTTTATTGGTAATAGTAAACTGACTGTGGTGTCGAAAGTAGTAAACATAGGTTTCTACATTAATTCTTCTTTGTCTTGTGTAGACCATGTTAATAGTATAGTCCAAAAAGTTTATTATGTCCTACGAAACTTGAGAATGTCTACTAGTGTCACTCCTACTGAAATTAAACGTAGATTAGTCATACAGCTAATTTTACCAATCATTTCTTATTCAGACATAGTTTATAGCAAACTTGGCGCATCTTCCCAGTTAAAAATTCAAATTGCATTTAATTATGCCACGCGCTATGTGTATGGTCTCCGAAAATACGATCGTTTGTCTCGTTTCCGAAATGCAATACTTGGATGCGACATAACTGCTTACCTAAATGCTAGAAACTGTATTTACCTGCACAAACTAATCCATGGGAAAACTCCTTGCTATCTGCATGAAAAACTTCAGTTTTGTATGTCAAGTAGAAGCCATGTTCTGATAGTTCCGAGGCACAACTCATTAAACTCTTCCCACCTGTTTTTCATTAACGCCATTAGGTTGTGGAATGCTTTGCCAAGATGGCTTAGGGAGGTCACTGGGAGAGGTCCTTTTAGGCAATCTATCTTTTCATTTTTCTCTACTCAATAGCTTTTCACTTCCTTACTTCTCTATGTTATCTATTCTTTATCTATTATTAGTATCAGAAACTTTTTTCAATCTTAACTTAACTTTAATTCTTTTTATTTTTTATATTCTTTAAATAAAAAAATAACATAAAGCCAATATTGTTTATAAATTAAGGTCATTATTTTTTATTCTGTTTTAAACAGTTGTTATTATAATTCATTTTTAGTTTTTAACTTTAATTTCAAATTTTTAATATAAAATTATTCATTTTCATTTTCATCTTAATTTAAATTTTAATATTAATTTTAATTAAATTTAATATAAATTAATTATATTTATGCATTTATGTTGTACTATAAAAGAGCATAGCTCTTATTGTATTTATGATTACTTAAATAAAATAAATAAATAAATAAATAAATAAATAAATAAAATGAAATAAATTCAAAAGATGCCGAAAACAAAAAATCAGAAACCAAAGACATCTACAGAAGAATTTTGAGAATTCAGAACTCGACAAAGAGCTGAAAGCCAGCTTCAGGATGTACGCTCATTAAATGCAATGCCTACAAGTATGTTTACATTGATTTATTTTTATAATTAATTGCATTTATAATAAATAAGTGTATTTTCGTTTCTTTGATCAGTTTGAAGGAAGTTTTTCTATTCAAAATTTTTTGATAAAAGTTTTTACAAGAAATAAAAGTTAATAGTATGGTTGTTACCTCCGATGATAAAATAAAATTATCATGTATAGTTCAAAAATTAATATTGTATTTTATTGCTGTTGTCGTTAGCTGTTTTTTTTTTTTGTTTTGCCTATGTACTCAATATTACTTTGCATATACAGACTTTGATTTTTCTCTCACATTATCTTAATATATTTTGTACATACAAAATTTGCAGTTTTAAATGTAACCATCAGAAACCATTGCTCTAGTTAGGGACAGTAAAAAAAAAATTCAAGCGCGACAACAGCACAAATTTTTTTAAAGCCGACGAACGGTAAAATAAAAATTTAATAAATTCCGAAATACATCGGCTGTTAAAACTTGTTTTTTATAAAATAAAAACTGAAGTCGGAACCAACAATGGTATGAATATTATAATATGATGATATGATATGATGGATAGTTGATGTTACAATAACATAAAACTTTTCGAAATTGTATTAAAACATATTTCGTATGGTCAATCTGTAGTGTACTCGTAGAGTCACTATTACCTCCAACTAAACCTACTTAGTTCCTTTCCATAATAGCTAAACCAACAACATAAAAATAGAATCAATGGGTCGTATTAATAAAGCGAGTCGAGTGGAGTGAACTCAGCTCCACTCGCTTTTGCTCGGATTGGTATGAATAAAGCATATTAATAAAAATAACTAAACTCCACTCTACTCATGTTTTTATTTGACGTTGAGTGTTCACTCAGAATAAACATAGCAACCTCCAGTACACTCAGTTTTTGTTTATTTCGTATTAATAAAACTTGAGATCACTCAACAAAAGTTGAGTGTGCTATCTAGCTGCCTCAGCCTTACTCAAGCTATACAAATATCATATTTTGAACAACATCTATTGCACTTACCTTTTCCTGTTTGGCTCAAATTTGTAGCACTCAGTTTTTTTTTTGTGCTAAACATACTTTAATATTTTTAGTTTAATTTATCAAGTGTTCATTTTTTTTAGAAATTATATATTGTCAAAACTTTAAAAATATATTCATTCGTTTTAGTTTTTTTAAAAGGAAAAGTTATATGTTTCATTTACTAAAGCGACATTGGTGACCCCGGTTAGTAAAACGTCTTAAATAAACACTAAAATATTAATACGTACGATGGCTAACGACAACGTCAATAGTAGCGATGACGAATTTCGTTCATGTTCTTCTGTACCGGAAATTTCTGCTGTCAAGGTGCGAGTTCCTCCCTTCTGGCGTCAAAATCCGAAACTTTGGTTCCGACAACTAGAAAGCCAGTTCGTAACATCTAGAATTACTTCTATTTTGACCAAATATCATACTTTAGAGCCTGAACAGAATCAAAAATCGTTGCGACTGACGATTGAAATAGCATAGATTCTAAGTCTGCGATTTATCGTTGCGGAAAACGAGCTGCGGTTTTTTCTACATTTTGCATGTATTTTCCAACAACAACGAATCGTCGGCCGCAACGATTTTTGATTCTGTTCAGGCTCTTTGTCGGATCCATTGAAAGCAGTGTTCTCAGTGTCATATTGTTGATGATCCACCTGATGAAAACAAATTTAACGCGCTAAAAAAAGCAATTCTGGACGTTTATATGGACTCCGAAGAGAAACGCCTAAAACAACTTCTTGAAAATGTTAACATTGGGGATAGGAAACCTACAGTTTTGTTACGAGAAATGAAAAGCTTGCTTCTGGTAAAGTTTCAGATGATTTACTTAAATCTCTTTGGCTGCAGCGATTGTCTCCTACCACCAAGGCAATTCTTTCCGTCAGTGAAGACCGTCTCGAAAAACTTGCAGCAATGGCAGACAAGATATATGATCAACTTAATTGCAACTTGGTCAATGCAATTACAGAACAACCATTGCCTTTAACGCAATCAACAATGCCCCCGTCGTCGAGATTGAATATTCTTGAACAGCAAGTTAATGAAATTCTGAACAAGATCAACGCACTTTCTATAAATAGCAATAGACGACCCCGTCCACAGCAACGCACAAATACCAACAATATTCGAAATCGATCCAAATCCAAATCTGAAAAGCCGTATTGTTGGTATCATTTCAAATTTGGGTCAAACGCAACCAAATGTCATCAGCCATGCAATTTCAGCAAGGCGGAAAACCGCTAGCTGCCTCATCTAAAGTGATGGATGGGAGTAGCCAGTAACTAAGTCGCCTGTTCTTTCAAGATCGACACTCGAAGTTCAGGTTCCTCATCGATACAGGTGCAGATATCTCTGTTTTCCAGCGATGTATCATCAAAAATCTGCACCAGCTCATTCATAAGTCTTATACGCTGCTAACAATACTAATATATGAACATTTGGTCAGAAAGTAATAAATTGCAATTTAAATTTACGCAGACAGTTTTTATGGTCTTTCGTTATCGCCGATGTAACTCAGCCTATCATCGGTTCCGATTTTTTGATGCATTATGGATTGCTGGTCAATACGAAAAATAATCGTTTGATTGACACTAAAACTCAGCTGAAGCCAAAGGGATCACTTTCAACGGATACGAGCTCATCATTGAAGTGTATTGCAAATGGCAATTCGTATTATAATCTTCTCTCTGCGTTTGTAGATATAACGAGACCCAACCTTAAACTTCCAAAGAGGACCACCAGTAAGCGCCAAACCACGAAGATTACCTCCTGAAAAATTGAGGATAGCTAAGCAAGAATTCGAGTTTATGATGTAGTTGGGGATATGTCGTCCATCGAAAAGTGCTTGGTCTAGTCCTCTTCACATGGTGCCAAAATCAAATAATGAATGGCATCCATGTAGTGACTATCGCGCGCTGAATAAAGCAACCACACCAGACAGATATCCTGTGCCGCACATACATGACTTCGGTCATATGCTTGCAAATAAGAAGATATTCTCGAAGATAGATCTCGTTAAAGCTTATTTTCAGATACCGGCCGAAGAGTGGGACATTCCGAAAACCGCCATCACAACGCCTTTCGGATTATTCGAATTCACTCGAATGACTTTCGGACTCTGTAATGCAGCTCAGAGTTTCCAACGATTCATGAATGAATTACACGAAATCTTCATTTTTGCTACACGTACATTGATGATATTCTTGTTGCTTCCGAGTCTATGCAGGAGCACGAGATTCATTTGAGACAATTATTCCAGCGATTGCAAGATTACAAAATCACTATTAATGTGAAAAAGTGTGAATTTGGCAAGAATAAATTGAGTTTTTTGGGATACTTTGGGTCAAATCCAGAGCGTGTACAAGCGATTCAAAACTACAAACTGCCGGTAACAATCAACGATTTGAGTCGATTTCTCAGAGCTGTAAATTTCTATCGACGTTTTCTACCAAATGCTGTAAAGTCACAGGCTGTATTACACGCATTGAAGAAAGGTCAGATTAAAAAAGACAAACATATCATTAATTGGACTGATGATTTAAGATCAGCTTTTGATGACTGCAAACATAATCTAGCAAATGCTGCACTTCTGGCTTATCCTGTTGAAAATGCACCAACTTCACTTTGGGTGGATGCTTCGGACATCGGAATGGGTGCAGTATTAAAACAGTTTATAGAAGGATCTTGGAAGCCTCTCGGTTTTTTCTCAAAAAAACTGTCTGAGACTCAACAGCGGTATAGTGCGTATGATCGTGAGTTATTGGCTGCTTACTATGGATTGAAATATTTCCAATATTTTCTGGAAGGGCGACAATTTTGTATATTTACGGATCATAAGCCTCTAATGTATGCTTTTCAACAACGACCTGAGAAATCGTCACCACGACAACTGCGTCATTTGGACTACATTAGACAACCTTCAGTGGATATACGGTATGTGCCTGGAAAGGAAAATGTTACTGCAGATGCACTTTCGCGTCTAAATGTTGTTTCATTGCCTTCTCCACTTGACTACGAGGAATTGTCAAAATTCCAACAATCTGATGAAGAACTGTCAAGATATCTACAATCTTCAGAACACAATCTTAATTTTAAAAAATTCAAAATTCCGAATACTAATGTGGAAGTTTTGTGCGATATTTCAACAGCAAAAATTCGACCTTTTATTACAAAACAACTGCATCGTCAAGTATTTGAGATGATTCACAACATTGCACATCCTGGACTGAAGTCGACTACAAAATTGGTGTGTGACAGATTCATTTGGCCATCGATAAAAAAGGACGTATCAGTTTGGTGTAAATCATGCATTACTTGTCAAAAGTATAAAATTAATCGACATACAAAAAGTCTAATCGGATCTCATTCTGTTCCTGATGAACGATTCCAGATGGTAAGCATTGATTTGGTGGGACCTCTACCATCATCGGAGGGATTCAGATACTGTTTAACGTGTATTGATCGGTTTACACATTGGGCTTAGGCGATACCTTTAATAGAAATCACGGCAGAATCGGTAGCAAAAGGATTCCTACATGGTTGGATATCGAGGTTTGGAGTCCCTGCTAATATTCTGACAGATCAAGGTCATCAGTTTGAGGCATCTTTATTTCGCGAATTCGCCAAATTAATTGGAGCTAAAGTAACTCATACAACCTCTTATCATCCGCAGTGTAATGGGCAAATTGAACGATGGCACAATTAAGTGTCATACAAACACTAGATGGGTTGAAGTTCTTCCATTAATACTGCTCGTGTAGCAGTGAATGCTTAGGTTGGGGCATCTGCTTCTGATATGGTCTATGGCATGCAGCTGTCACTTCCAGGAGAGTTTTTAAATTCAACTACCTTGACTTTATGCAATAATGAATGGGTGAAACAATTCCAATCTGATATGCAAAAAGTGAAAGCTAAAGAGATTATATGTCACGACTCGCGTCCAGTTTATATTCCTTCTGATTTGCTAACTAGCACGTACGTTTTTATTCGAACTGATTCTGTCAGATCTCCATTGCAGCAACCCTATACTGGTCCGTATAAAGTTTTAACCAAATCCGAGAAAACATTTACGGTTGAAGTTAAGGGTAACGAAAAAATAATTTCTGTGGACCGGCTTAAACCAGCATACATCATTTCGAATATTTTTAGTTTAATTTATCAAGTTTTAATTTGTTTTAGAAATTATATATTGTCATAATCATTAAAAATATATTCATTCATTTTAGTTTTTTTAAAAGGAAAAGTTATATGTTTCATTTACTAAAGCGACAAATTGTTTTATAAGAATCCGAAGTTATAAATTTATAGAATCAATTTTCGCGGCCTAAATAGGGTATTTTTTGAGACAACGTAGCTCAGGCAATTTAAATGCGATTTTCATGAAAAGGATATCATTGAAAAGGTTAATTCGTCTATTTGAAGGGACAAATTGAAAACTTTTGAAAAAATTGCAATAAGTTTACACAATCTTAATTTTAAAGTTTACTTATTCAAATTAAAAAATCCTCAGGATCTACTTCAAGCATTTCGTTATCTTGAACTTCACCAAGTTCTGTATTTTCATCAAGTTCTACATTGAAGTTGAAAACAATCATATGAACGAAAATTTTGCATACTGTTGGCGCTGAATACGATGTTATATTAATCACCATGTATTTACTCATTACGGGTTTTCTCTTATAATTTTACTGTTGCTTCGAAATATATTTAAGCTTTTTGGAGCTTGTTAAGAAAGTTTATAGTTAATAATAAAATGAACCAGCAATCGTAACCTACGCATTTTTCAATTACTCCGCTACTAACACAAACAATTGGTCCTTCGTGACGGATAAGTAAAATTTATTAAAGCTTCTCAACCGCAACTTATTAAATAAAATCGCGATATTTTTCTTTAATACATACCACAAGCCCGCGTATAGTACACTAAATAGTAACTAAACTACTCGTTAAAAACTCATGAGGTGTTCATATCGGCAAACTTTGCGTATTACGATTAAAAGTTATTATATTGCAATTTCACCGTATTGCACCGCATACACACTACAAATTTAATAAATAATAATTTAATATCAAATCGTTTTCTAATACGCATTGCTCACGTGCTGCACACACAATTTTAATTACACATAAATACCGTACTTTCTTTGTCACTGTTTCTGTGTCGTTTAGTTATAACTATGTCCGATGTAAAAAAGAGACTCTGCGCGCAAGGCTATTAAGAGATATATGGAAGTGAGCAAAGATGAAACTCTTCTTTGCGATGAGCAGCAGGTATAAACTTTCATGGAACTTTTAAGAGAACAGTGGGTCCGCTCTTCAGAAGCTCAAGAAAGGGTCGAAGAATCATGTGGAACGGAGTCGATGGAAGTGGAAGATAGCTAAAGAGAGCAGGGAGAGCTTTGGTATGTAGCAGCTTTGTTCAACTTTAAAAGAATGCTTAAGGCAGCCACGCAACAAGCGCAAAGCACTGAAATAATAGCATCAACTTCGGGTGCCTCTTTTGAACGCTCTGCATTAATTCCAAACATCAAACTCCCTGTATTTGATCTACCGCGTTTCTCAAGTGACCCTACCACATGGTTAGCATTCTACGACAGCTTCAATGCTATAGTAAACGAGCAAGAATCACTGGAAGGTAGTCAGAATCTGCATTATTTAAGGTTCTGCTTATTAGGAGAGCCTTTGCATTTGATTTCAAATTTTAAGCTTCAGGATACAAACTATTTGGAAGCTTGGAACCTATTAAAGACCAGATACAACATTCAACGTGTCATCAAAGATCATAACCTTAGTGCCATTTTTGCAGTGCAAAGGGTTGAAGTCGATACCGCACCTGGTATAAAAAATGTTCTCGACCCAATAATGCAGTACGTGCGAGCTCTTAATGCTCTCTTAATGCCGGTTGAATTCTGGGAGGATTGCCTAATACATACTATTGTTCACAGACTGCCGATGAGACGCGAAGGCAGTAGGAGCTTAGCTTAAAAGACGATAAGGTGCCGATTTTAGACGACTTGCAAGAGTTTTTGGAAACTCTTTGCCGCTCTTTGGAAGTATTAACAGCATCAGCACATGCTTTGAAGCCAAACAGAACTGTGCTGTCAAACTGTAAGGGGATTTTATTCAAAGGCTGAGGTATGCTAAGCCGCTCCAGCATCAGACGAAAGACCCTCGAACTTTCGCCAATAAATAAGAAGACTTTAAGAATTTAATGCTCTTATTATAATTGCTGCTTTATAGTTTGTAATTTTTAGCAGTGTACATAATATATATATATATATATTCTCTTAGTGTATAATTCAATGAGCAAGCCTTTTTTATTACAATACACAATATTAGAAATAAATGCAACGATACGTAAATGAATCTGCCTTTAAAGTCCTCGTATGCTGGTTTGACGATGTTCGGTGTGCGGTGGAGTGCGATGATTCGGAGAAATTCGGTGTTCGGTGACGGTCGGTATGACAACGACTTAGGCAAGACCTGACTACGCTGCTTTATTAAGCATTTAATATAGTGATATATATATAACTTTATATATGGCGTGAATTGCCTTACTATTACTCTAACGATAAAAAAGAAAAATAAAAGAAAATAAACTCTTAAGTATAAATATACATAGTGGATTTCCGACCGACCGAAGCCGACGTAAAAAGTCCGACCAAAAGAGAACTTCGGATTTCCGACCGACCGAAGCCGACGTAAAAAGTCCGAACAAAAGAAGGAGTGCTTCAGATTTCCTACAGACTGCAACCGACGTAAAAAGTCCGAGCTAAAAGAAACTACTTCGGATTTCCGACCGACCGAAGACGACGTAAAAAGTCCAAATAAATACTAAAAATAAAATCTTAGATAAAACTACTCCTACATGTATTAGTAACGATCTGCAGAAATGAGATCGTCGAAAAATTGCGTTTACTTGTTACCAAGTAGAGGACGGGCTAAGCACTATGCTTTCGGACCGTGCCTAAGTCTGCCAAACTGCGCATTCTTATTTGTCCTCTGCTAAAAACCTGATGGGATTTATAACATGCTGAGTTGATGTGTTTGTGTGGTTGTTGTATACCTGGCTATTGACTACGTTGAGTTGCTATGTTTGGTAATTGTTGTATGCCTGGCTGTTGACTACGTTGAGTTGCTATGTTTGTGTGTTTGATGTATGCTTGGTTGTTGGCTATGTTATAGGTGCACAGCGGCGTAGTGGGACAGTAGCGTGCAATTTTGTAACGGGGTCAAAAACAGTACAACACTAAAAACAACAAATGTTTTTATTGTTCAGCTGATCACCAAATTTATAGGTGTTCGTTGTTACGCAATTGACATGTTGAAGCACGCATAGAAGCAGCGCTGCAGAAGAATGCCTGTAAAAATTGTTTAAGTTTAACGCACGTAGCTGAAAATTTTAGGAGCTCATCAACATGCAGAGAATGCAGACAACGGCATCACACACTGCTGCACACTCCTCCTGCCAGCAATTTAATATCGAACTCTCCGCTGACACAACAAACAACATTATCATCTACAGTCGCGTTCCACAGTGAAGAGGTAAATGTGGCGCAAAGTTCTGTACTACTGGCCACAGCTTTAGTAAAGGTGCATGACTCTGCTGGAAAGCAATACATTCTGCGTGCGCTCTTTGACACGGGATGTCATTCATCGTTTATTACTGAAGCTTGTGCACAAAAGATGCAGTTACCACGAACTAGAAGTGATGTTATCGTTGCTGGAATTGAATACACCAAACGCGCAGTCAACGGTCAAACGTCATTATTAGTAGCATCATGAAATGAAAGCCGTACCTACAAGTTATCAGCTTTAGTTCTTTCCAAGCTCACTGGTATGCTGCCATCATTACAGGTTAACGCTGGCTATTGGCCACACCTCGCCGGTCCTCGCCACACCTTGGTCCCAAAATGGCCGATCCGCTCTTTTATGAACCAGGTCGCATCGATTTAACTATTGGAGCTGATGAAATGTCAATGCTGCTGGAGCCAAAAATTATTAAAGGGCCGCCGGGGACGCCAATAGCACAAAAAAACCGCCTTTGGCTGGGTTCTTTTCGGCAAGGTAAGCTCTCAAAACCAACACCAAGACTCATCCATTTGTTTATGCGCAGATACAGACCTCACTAGAGCAGTTACCCTAGCATGAGAGCTGGAAGACAATTCCGTAAAACCTCATTGCCTCATCTCAGCGTCTTGAAAGATACAAGCCCTACAATAAAAACACAAATTGTATTCAATGCCTCGCAGAAAAGTTCCAACGGAATTTCGCTGGACGATGCATTAATGGTCGGACCACAGTTGCAGCAGGATTTAACTTCAATTTTAAACAGATTTCAAACTCACAGATACGCCTTAATTGGTGATGTTACTGTAATGTATCGTCAAGTTTTAGTATCCAAAGAGCACACTGATTATCAGCGGATAGTATGGCGTAAATCACCGAGAAAACCTTTGCAAGACTTTCGAATGCTGAGGGTAACATTTGGAGTAGCCTCTAGTGCTCATCACACAGTCAAGACCATCCAGCAAACGGCAAAGGACACTTGCCTTCAGTATCCTCGCGCTGCCTCTGTCATAATGTCTGACTTTTATATGAATGATCTCTTAACGGGATTTTCATCAGAGCAAGAACTAGACAATATTCGCAAAGAAATATCTTCAATTCTGGCACAGGGCTGTTTTGAACTACGAAAATGGGCTTCTAACTCGCAACTTGTCATTCGAAACATTCCACTGGATGCAAGGGAGCAAGATACTACGCATCTGCTAGCTGAAGACAACACTGTCCGTGCTCTGGGTTTGATGTGGAATTCAAAAGAAGATTACTTGTACTATGCTGTGAATTTGGATCCTCCACCGAAGACTCTTACCAAAAGAACCCTTCTCTCGGACTCCTGCCGTTTGTTCGATCCAACTGGAAAAATTTCTCCAATTACTGTAGTTCCAAAAATGTTCTTTCAACGTCTCTGGTTGCTAAACATCGGCTGGGACGATCCAGTACTAGATGACATTGCTGAATATTGGCTAAAGCAACGTGAGGGACTTAAGTTCCTAGTTAACCTTAAAATTCCCAGATGGCTGGGAACTGGCAGTGAGGGATCTATTACCGATCTTCATTGCTTTGCTGACGCCTCTTAGCTCACATACGCCGGTGTCGTTTACTCTCGAACGCAATATGCTGATGGCTCCATAAGGGTTTCTTTGGTAAGTGCAAAAACTAGAGTTTCACCTTTACGTTCTATCTCCGTAGTAAAACTAGAACTGTGCGCAGCAGACTTAGTCGCCAACCTAACAAAGCAAGTTGAAAGGTCTTTCAATCCATTAACTTCCAAAATATATGGATATTAACTTCCAAAATATATGGGCTCAAGCCATAATTTCACCTGAAAATTGGTTTCATGTTGCTTCAGACCACAATCCAGCGGATTCTGCATCTAGAGGCTTTCAAACATCCAAGCTTCTCGATCATCATTTATGGTGGAATGGACCGAGCTGGCTAGCCCAACATCTGGGCTGCTGGCCACCACCACAAATAAAAAAATCCAGAAACTACTGAAGAACTTCTCTCAAAGAAACTTATCGTGCACATTTTGTTTTGTTTCGAGGTGCTGGGGGTAAGTTATTACTTTTATTGAAAACAAACTTGGGGGCGGGAAGTCGAATTTGTAAATAAAAAAGTTGATGAATCGAAGTGAACTTAGAAGACCGGAGTCAGATTTTATTCTGATTGCTTACATACTAACAGAGTTTTAGCAAGGGCCGCGAGAGGCGCTGCCCGAAAAGAATTAAACGGAACAATACATAAATAAGAGCGCAACCGGACAAACCACCGCTGTGCCGACACAACACAGGGTGTCTATCAGTGAGCTCAACACATTTCTTCTACTTCTTCGGTCTGGAGTTTGTATGCAGCCTATTCTTCATTCATTCGCTTAAAACGTATCACGGCATATTGTATGTGATTTATTTTAAACATACGGCAGAAAATTCTTGCAGCGAGTCTACCAACAAAAGGGTCGCTCACTAGTTCTGAGCTTCAAAATGCTGAAAACTATTGGATTAAGCAAATACAGTTGAATGCTTACTCTGATGAGATTGCTTGTAGTCGCAAGAGCAGTGCGATATCACTACGAAGCGCTATCGCTCAATTGAATGTCTTGATGGATGACAAAGGCATACTCAAAGTGGGTGGTCGTATCAAGCATGCTGCAGTGTCGTCAGACGCAAAATATCCAATTATAATGCCTGGCAAGTCACCTCTCGCTAGCATGATTGTCAACGATCTTCATAAGATGCTACTTCACGCAGGCCTGCAGCTCATGCAAGCGGCGTTGCAACGACGTTACTGGATAGTTGGCTCCCGTAATTTGGTAAGAAAGATTTATCGCAGCTGTGTAACTTGTCGACGTCACATTGTCACTAAGCAGCACAAAATTATGGCCAGCTTGCCAATGTATAGAGTCAACAGTGGCCGTCCGTTTTTACATACTGGGGTCGACATGGCCGGTCCTTTCTAGATAAAATTTTCTAAGGGCCGTGGTGCTAAATCAACGAAAGGATATATTACGGTATTCATATGCATGGCCACTGGTGCAATGCATCTGGAGTTAGCAGGTGACTTGTCTTCAGAAACATTTGTAGGAGTCTTAAAACGGTTCGTAGCACGCCGAGGTCATTGCCATAAGTATTATTCGGATAATGGAACGAATTTTGTGGGGGCTGAACGAGACCTGCAAATTGTATTCAGACAAGTTTTGAAAGACGACAAAATTCAAAGATATCTTGCAGATTCCTGCATGGAGTGGAATTATAACCCACCGAGTGCACCACACATAGGTATTTATTGGGAATTAGCAGTTAAAAGAATTAAATTTCACCTTAAACGAGCCTTAACATCGACGCTATTAACCTATGAAGAGTTCTATACTATTTTGGCAGAAGTAGAGGCTTACGTAAATTCGCGTCCATTATGTCCGCTGTCTGCTGATGCTTGTGACTTAGAAACACTTACTCCCGGTCATTTTTTGATCGCTGAACCGCTCAAAGTGTTGCCTGAGCCTGAAGTGCTGGACTTCAAAGGAAGTCTAAATCAAATATGGCAGCTACTATCGCAAATTCGTCAACATTTTTGGTGACGATGGCGTTTGGAGTACCTGCAAAAACGTTCGAAATGGTTACGGCCGCAGAAAAACATCGAAGTCAATGATTTGGTTGTCATCAGAGACGATAACATCCATCCGGCTAAATGGCGAATGGCGAGGGTAATCAAGTGTTTTCCGGGAGATGATGGAAAGGTTCGTGCTGTGCAGTTGAAGACAGCAGAAGGGACACTTACGCACCCGATAGTAAAGGTTGTTCCGATTCTTCCTGAAGTGCAAGAAGGATAACTATTTCTTATATTGTTTTTTTTTTTTAACTTGCAAATAAAGTGTTTACATATGAAAATTCTTTAAAATTATATCTTTAAACTATTTTGATAGTTCAAGGTGGCCGGTATGTTGGCGCTGAATATGATGTTATATTAATCACCATGTATTTACTCATTACGATTTTTCTCTTATACTTTTACTGTTGCTTTGGAATATATTTAAGCTTTTTGGAGCTTGTTAAGAAAGCAATCGTAACCTTCGCCTTTTTCAATTACTCCGCTACTAACGCAAACACATACTTTACAGTTTATTTATTACTTCCCTTGGATGGTTTTGAAAATTAAATCCATTTTAATTAAAACAAAAAATTTTTAAAAATGTACCGTATTTTGTCTAATGACACAAAAGAATTTTTTATTGAAAAACAAATTTGACTGATGACATGAGTGAACACTCAAACGATTTTTTTTGCCCTCAGAGTGCAGTGGCTTTTATTTAATACGGATACCACACTCCACTCAACTAACATCGCACACTCCACACTTCACTCCACTCGTTCACTCAGTTTTTATTAATACGTCCCATTGGCCCATTATCATAGTCAAAATAAAGTCGACTTCAAATTTATTGCAAGCTTTTTGACAACATATTATATTGAAAAACTGTCAAAAATGCTTAAACTAAATTTAAAGTCGACTTTATTTTGACAATGATAATGCGCCAATAAACAATTTCAAAATTTCAATAGCTAAAAAAATATCAAGTTTTTATTCAATGCACTTGTCACTCCTTACACTTGTACCTCACAAGCATAAGCGTGACAGCGCATATTATGTTTCTTACACAGTGCATAAAGAAAAACAATAAAAACAACAACAAGCATTAGGTTGCGCTAATGCGAACGAAACTTAAAAGTCAAGGCCGCAATTCTAGTGCACTAATTTTTGTTATTGCTATCTGGGAACATTTTTACAATAAACACTTGATTATTTATTAATTTGAAAAATCAAAACTGATGAAGGAGTTATGGAAATAATGGGAAAATAGTGTTAAGAATAATACTTGTAAAAATCATATATAAACCGTTGACATTTTAAAATAAAGGGCAGATTTTGAATAAACAGGCGAAGAGCCCCAATCAAATCTCTTTTATTTAAAAATTTAGCCTTTATGGCTTGAATCAAAATTAGCCTTTGAGGCTTAGGAAAAATTAACATAGCCTTTGTGGATTGATTTGAAATTAGTCTTTGCGGCTTAATAAAAATAGCCTTTGTGGCTTATATGACCAAAAGCCTCGCGGCTGATTAAAAAGGCGTGAGTGCCTCTAATACACTAATACACTACCTGACACACAACATACAATTTTACACTCAAACAACTTCCAACACCACAAATCAATTAACCACTTAAAAATCTCTAATTTTTTGAGTTAAACTTTCACTTCTACTGTGCGTGGCAGTACGCACACATATTTTTTGTTTAAAGGTACAACTTTATAAATTGTTACAACATTGTGTGACCTAGTGGTAAAGTAGTATTAAATAGGAATGTCAAATTGAAGGCATGATTACAATATAGGAATTGTTCCAATATAGTAAAAATTTTTGTTAAAATAACGTAATTGAGTGTCATTTTATTTCTAAAACGGAAATAAAACTAAATAGGAATTTTAGCAAACTCTTCTTAAAAAATATTTTCCAAATAAGTATTGCAAAGTCATCGTGTAAAAAATGTGTCCTAAGTAATGCAATCAACATGCGACCATGATTGACAACTTTCTTCACCTTTTATTCCTCTAGTTTCTACATTATTTTTGCATTTTTTACACCAGGTTTTGTTTTTATCACTCTCCATCTCATCTTCTGCCATTCTGTCTTTTATCTCATCTTCTGCCATTCTGTCTTTTAGATCGCTGAATCGCTGCCAGTGAGAAAGATCACTGTGTTCGCACTTTTTATTTTTTTTTTTGATTTTACCTAAATTTTTCTAATTTTAAAATAATTTTCTTTAATACAAATCGTGTTTTATTTAATATTATTTTATGTTCTTTTTTTTTAATTGTTTTTGTTTATTTAAATTGCTTTTTCACTAGTTTTTTTCTTGTTTTATTCCTGTGTTTATATTTTGCACTTCTATTCAGTCGCATTTTTTGTCATTCTATTCAACGCCATTTTCTTTTCAACGAAGTATCAAAACGATTACAGAAAAATATTAAAAAAGAGAGTTGTCGCTATTCTTGAATTATTCCGAAGATTAAATCTATATTCAATATTTTCTTTGAAATTTACTAAATATTTTTTAATATTATTAATTTCAATAAACTGTTTTCTAATAAAAAAATCTTACTTGCCGAAACCAAAGCCATTTCACTCAGAACAACAAGCTTTTTTTTAGCCACTCACATTAATGAATTATAGTGTTCTAACTGGAAACTGGATGAGGCCAAGACCGACACACGGTTGTAGCGCCAACTAAGAAAATAATTGAAAACTTTTTGCGTTCCTCACGAAATATTCGTGGCGCTAGCGAGAAATGCAAAGTACGCCAAATTGTGCCCGTCTCTAAGCTGGACGGCATAAGAAAAAGGTAAATGGAGCTTGGAGATAACATAATAGGTCTGTTTCCGTACTAACTTCAAGTAATTGTAATAGAATAGAGACTGACATTTTGCATGTTATTCTTTTATCTCGAAATTTAAGAATTTGTAAAATAAAGCTTTCAAGCAACTTCAAGGTACTTGAATCGAGTACGGAAACAGACTTATGTCCATGGACCTTCTGTCCGTTGTCTTTTGTACATTATGGCCATGCACATTATGGCCTGTATATTTTTCCCCCACCTTTTTCCTCCGCAGACAGTATGTGCCATGGTGTAAGAAATAAAGGTGTTATTGAGTTTGACACTTCTCTCCCAAAATGATAAAATTATGTTTCCCCGCTCTTGTCAAAAACAGCTGATGGTGAATTGCAACGAAAACAAATTTTGTTAAATTCGTGTCTTTCTGCAAGTTTATAAGATTTTTACTGAGATTCAAGTGAGAAAAAAATGATATGGAAAACAATAAAAAATATATGAGTCGCTGTGCGTTATGCAAAAAAAAAACAACGATGTGAATGAAAGACAATTTGCATGCAGGCTAAAGCTCATGTCGGCGGCACCTTCCAGCGCTTCTGATAAAATTGCCAAAACATTCAATGACAAACTTGGCAAATCAGCGAAGACAACTGCAATAACTTTTTGTCAACACAACACGGCACAATTAATTGCATTAAATATTTATTTACACTTAATTCGCACAATAAAAACTATAGCACATCGTCTAGCAACTCAAACAAATAACATAATTTAACAACTATCAACAGTTCTGCTCTTTCGTATGCGTTACACAGACACGTTAATGGCTTGATTGATCAAAATCTAAATTTTTAGATATTTTGCAATGCTGGTCCAGCGGCTGGAAGTGTGTAAGGGCTTGATTGATCAATATTTCGTCATTTCGTTTGCTTTCGTCGTGCAGCAAAAATGACTGCAGGAAAATAAAGAGCTGTAAATAATAAATTTAAGAGGACAAACACTTTTTGGCAGAGTTTATTGACTCTTTCCTTTTTATTTTTACGCTTTTTAATGCGTAGCTAATAATTACTTGATTAGCAAGTAATGCAATAAACGCGATACAATCGTCCGTTTAACTCATCGCACGTCTGTGTACCATAAAAAAATGCAGAATGAAAATTTGACGATGTGATTAGGGGTCATAAATCGATACTACATGACGGACGTACATGTAGTTCGATAAAGTAACGGAATTTTTTCGTTGCCCTCACACACATCGCACATAACGGATAGACTTTGGATAAGGGCTGTTCACATTTCAAAACGCTCATCAAATCATTTGTCAAATCGTTTGACCACAGAAGTGTTCTGACTCTTCAAATTTTTCGTCAAATTTAATTTTATCTTGAACACCGAAGTAAGCACATCGCGATGACGGAAAAATTTTAATACCTTTTGTTATTAAAACCGTATTGGAAGAAGAAGAAATTATTTTATAAATTATTATAAATTGTTTGCAACAGTTATTTGTTATTATTTTGTTATTATTTTCTTCCGCTCCTTCTTTTGCACAGGTTGAAAACTTTTTTGAACTGACAAAATCGTACTACACGATTTGACGAGTGTTCACACTGGTCAAATCGTTCGTCAAATCAGCAGAAAAATCAAAAAATTTTGATTTTCATCAAACGATTTGACCAACGATTTGATAAGTGGTCACACTCGTCAAATCGCCATCAAATCCATACAAATTCTGTTGGTCAAATCAATTGTCAAATCATTTGATGATCGATTTGATGAGCGGTTTGAAATGTGAACAGCCCTATAGACTTCATTACCTTTAACTGCCGAAGAGGTAACATCAATTTAATATTTTTAATTAATAATATATTTAATTGATATTAATTGTTTTGAAAATTTATTTTTATTATATTTTTTTTTTTGCTTTAAATATTCTAAGCCATCACAATTTTAGGTTAAGATAAAAAATTCGCGTCAAAATATAACATTTGTTACGTTCGGCAGTTTTGCCGCGAGATGTGCTTCCTCTGAAAATTTTCAACAAATGGCAATAGGGGGTTTCAGACAAACGTACTTGTATGCTGACATGTACGACGACAAACTAACGGGAATATTTTGTTGAGCTTTCAAACAATCGTACATGTGCGACGACTTCATTTCATTACTGCCTCTCAGATAGAACACATCGGCTTAATGGCTAAACAATTTTTTTATGGCCTTATGATTTAGCAGTCATTTTTCATATTTAGAGAATTGTTTATTAATTTTAATTAATTATAAACAATTATAAAATGTTTCAAACGTTTTTTATATTAATTTTCTCTAATATTTTTTGATATAATGAAAATTTTTTCTAATATAATGATATGGAAAAATGCAGCGAGTCGGACCGACATGCGTTCATAACATCGTACATGTCGGTCAGACCGGCAGAAAAGTCAAAAATTTTTGATTTTCGTCCGACATGTCGGTCCGACGGTTTCATTTGCTTTCGAATGATCGTACATGTCGTCGAGCATGCCCAAGTCATCGCACATGTATGATGGTCTGAAAGCCCCTAATATGTACTAAGTTGGATGGCCGCGCATGCAAACGGACCTACATGTCGGACGTACTTAGCAAAAAGTCAAAAATTTTTGACTTCCATCGGACATGTCCACCCGCCTTGATTTCTTGCACACATGTGATACTACATGTGTGATGACTTGACAGGTCGGATGGACATGTAGTATCGTTTGAGGGGCCATATTGATGTATGTAAGGGCTAGCATCAATTTACACGTACACATGCTGGACGTCAAATGATTGACCGTGTAAGGTGCGCATTAATAAAAAAATAAAAACGTATTCAAAATGGTAGGAAAGCACTTAAAAGGGCTTACACATCAGCGAGCAGGTTCGTCGAGCGGCGGCCATATGCGAGCCAGTTCGCTAGTTAGGAAGCTAGTTCGACAGTTTGTCGAACCTGTTGGCTTGTTGGCAAAAATTTTTGATTTTCTGCGTCGAACAAGAATCGACGAACGTGTTCTATAATGTGAACGTAAGCGTCATACCTACTGAAATTCTGCAGCGACAACATGACCAGCACAAATATAAACGCGTTTTCTTTATTGTTCATGTTGCTGCGTTATCAATATCTATAACAAAATGATGGCGAAAAACAAAAAAAAATTGCATGCTCGACGAACATGTTCGCTCAATTTGAACGCTAGCTTTTTCCAACAGGTTCGCCCCGCCATTTTGTTCGACGAGCATGTGAGCGCAAGTCGGTCCGACTCGCTGCAATTTTTTTCGACGGAGCGGAAAAATATTATAGAAAAATAATATGAACAACGTTGGAAACATTGAATTATGGATATATTTAAAATTAATTAAAATTTCTCTAAAGTATGGAAAATTACTGGTCAATTATAAGGCCATCTAAAAATTGCTGAGCTATTATGCCGATGTGTTTTGTTTGAGAGCCTGCAATGGAATGAAGTCGTCGTACATGTCGGACTGTCCGAAAGCTTAAAGAAATATACTCTGTTCATTTGTCGTCGGACATGTCAGATGGCAAGTCGGATCGTCCGAAAACCTCTTTTGAGGGCCTCATTATACTTGTGCAACATTGCAAGAAACAACAACTGCCTACTTCAGGAGTAATCCGCCAGCCATCGATCTTTCTGTCTTCATCGCCTGTTGTATAAAGACGTGATTCACACCGAGATATGGTAAGAAAAGTTTTAAGTGCAGAAGTATCATATATATTTTATAGTGGAAAATTTTCACTTAAATTTTTTGAGAATATTGCAATATATATTAATTAATTTAAAGGTGTGCAAAGTTATACTAGCCACTTTGTGTTCATTTGATGTAAAAATTTGTATTCAACAACGTAAAATAACGCTGTCGTTTCTACCTTTTCTAATTTTAACATTGGTTCAAATCAAGGCCTGAATTCTGCTTTTTTTATGAAATCTTGTTAGTCGATGTGGATTATTAAGTAATTTTTGTTTTGAAATTCTTTAGGCATAATTTCACGGAACAATTAAGCTTCGCCGCGAATGACTTGAGCGACAAAATTATCAAGCCCTATTATGAATAATTTTTCACGTGGAATCGGTAGAGGGAGTTTTAATTTTTAAGAGATGCTCGAACATTTTCAAAACTTTTAAAGCAAATTTGTTCAACTGCTTATCAACAAATATGCATTAAAAATTTCCAATTTGAGCTTTATCTTCAAAATGAAAACTTCCGATTCCGCGTGAAAAATTATTTAATATAGTTTTTTAGATTATTTTTGTTTTAAAATTTTTTAGTCATAATTTTACGGAACAGTTAAGCGTCGCCGCAAATAACGTGAGCGACAAAATTTATGTTTTCCGGAATTGAAAAACAGGATTTTTCTTGAAAACTATAAATTTTCTCTTAATTGGTGTAAGAGTGGTAAAGAAATTTGCCTGTTAATAAAAAAAGGAGTAATTGTTACGGCCCACGCGTAAATAATTTATTTTTATTAAAATGTATATCGAATGGTTTAGGAGATAAAATTCTTGTAGACTTGAAAATTACAATTTCAAGCTTGTTTGTAACACTCCGTACAAGGGCTAATAATTTAATCTGTTAAATTTCAAATTTAATGAAAAATCTAACTACTTAGTTTTCTCTTTTTAGTAGATGGCCTTCGGCCGCTGCTTAAGGATTTCAACCCGCAGTAAATCCAACAACTGCTTGCTGTCTACAGTATTTCTGGATAAAAATATCGTTTATATTAAAAGGATTTCATGTAATGTTTTTTTAATTTGTGCTATAATTAATTCTTTATTTTGGGCTTTGTTCCACACACTTAATAATTTGCACTGAATTATGAAACTTTCGCGAATTTTATCTCCTAAGCCATTCGAGACCGACATTTTATTTTTGCCATTGTGGTCTAAGGATACTTAAATACGTTTTATAAAAACAAGAAAAATATTTACGCGTTGGCCGTAAACTGCACTTATGCCGTCGTTAACAACGGTGTTCCCGGCGACGCTTTAAATGAAAAATAAAACTAATATTAGGGTAATTTTCAGTGAGGATTTGATCTAATTCTTAAGGCGCCTGCTACACGCTCAAAATTTATTGTGATACTTGGATCGCGATCCAAATTCATGGATTGATAGATCGCAGTTGAATGCTATACGTTCAATATTTATCGCGTCAGTATTCATACAATTTTGCTAAGTGTTCACGAAAACCTAACTGCACAAGTACTCAAATGCACAGGCAAGTGAATACCGCTAATTTTTATTTCACCGCCTACTGCCGTATCGTGTATTGATGACACAAAGTATGCTACACGTTCAATATTGACAGTTTTGCGATCCGCGATCTAGATTTAACGTGAGGTGGTGCAGCGGGATGTAGCGCAGTGCGACGTTGCCTCGAGAATAAGCGATTACCGAAATCGTAGTCCAACGTAGTGTAGGTGCCGTAGTGGAGGGCACTCTTTTTATTCTAGTAGGCATATTAACTTCTTCTTTTCAATAAAAGACTGCATCCTTTCGTATATAGTATTAAAATTTACAATTTTGTGAAGTTGAACAAAGTTTTTCGCTTGTGCCACAGCTGTCGAATTGTCAAAAATCGTAACGTTGCGTAGAAATCTATTTTCTACAGACTTCTTCGCTGCATCACGCCACGTTACGATTTCGGTGACGACTTGTACACATCATTAAACAGATTTTAGCTTGTCAGTTGGCAACGTCGCGTTACGTTACCTTACCTTACGCTTGGGTAATTAAGCCTTTAAAAATATTTAAATATTTTGCGATATGGATCACGATCCATCAATATTGCATGCTATACGTTCAATAAATATCACGATACTGTATATTGATCAGTATATATCAGTATATATATTGAGCGTGTAGCAGGCGCTTTACAAGTGTCGCCTATATATGAGCTGAAGGCCACATTGAAAAGATCATTATATTCAGAAGTACTTTAGATAGCAATACTACTGTAGACAGCTTTTAGACTCTGCTATTTGCACTTAATTTTCAAATTTTTGCTTATTTTATTTCCTAAACCAAACGAGAGCGACAATTTTTATTGTCATATTTAGGCTTAGGAGGCCCAAATACATCCATTTAAGAATTAAAAAATATTCTGATCCGGCGGCACTATAGTAAAATTATTCACTCGTTTTTTTAAAATCATGCGAATGATACCTAACCTCAATTTTATTATTCAGTCTCATCGTAAATTCTCTGCACCTCGTCATGGCTCTATGGCTTTCTACCCCAAGAAGCGCTCATGTCGCCACCGTGGTAAGGTGAAGGCTTTCCCCAAGGATGATGCATCCAAACCAGTGCATTTGACTTGCTTTGTTGGTTACAAAGCTGGCATGACACACATCGTGCGTGAAGCAGACCGTCCTGGCTCAAGTAAGTCGAATTTCCACTTAAATTAATGAATTGTAAAATAATTTATTCTGATGAGAAAAAGTTTAAATTTTATGGTTAGAAAACAATGATTTCTATGATTATAAACAACTAGGGCGGACTGACTAAGTTCCACAAATCTTATTTATTATACAATTTGTGATCCCTTGTTAATAGAAAAAATTTTTTGCTTTATTGTTCTATACAGAGATCAACAAGAAGGAAGTTGTTGAAGCTGTCACCGTGTTAGAAACTCCACCAATGATTGTTGTTGGTGCTGTAGGCTATATTGAAACTCCATTCGGTCTACGTGCTTTGGTGAACGTCTGGGCTCAGCATTTGTCTGAGGAGTGCCGTCGTCGCTTCTACAAGAACTGGTATGTATTATATATCTATGTTAAGAATAAAGCTTTGACATGCCACCATTTTGAGCAAATACGCAATGTATCTGGTACTTTCTTGAAACACGTGTTGGGCTTTGCCTTGTATGATGAGAACTGGTATCTGAGAGCTCTTATGAGGAGAATTTTTCTTACCTGACTGCCTTCCTTCTGATGAGATATAAAGTTATGAATAATTGTGTTTCAAGAAAATTTAACCTATGCACTGCTTAGTTGCTCAGACAAAAAAAGTTCGCAATCATCGAATTCAAACAATTTTAACTTATGTTGCAAACAAAAATCAAAGTTCTTGGATCAGCTTGCAGCTGAGAGAGCTTTCAAAATATTTGACAGTCGTGTGAGCGTCTAAAATTTGTGCAATTAAATTCCCAACTTTTGATGGAGTTTTAGTTTGAACAAATTTTTTATTAATTATCAAGTGAGCACGACATGGAAGTCTTTATCTCCGCTCGCTTTTAATTGCGATGAGATTTGCTTCCGTTCTTCTCTCTTTTTACAATCGAAGATAGTGAGTGCGTCTGCTGCAGGTTTACCACATGCCAATTCTCTGCATGCGTGGCTGTACAAAGAAATATCATCTCTAAATTTATTCAGACATTATCAGCATACCTGACCTTGGTCGACACAATTCTGACTACTCGTTTCTTAATTAACCGTTAAAACCAGGTATAAATCAAAGAAGAAGGCTTTCACCAAGGCCAGCAAGAAGTGGACCGATGATTTGGGCAAAAAGAGCATTGAAAATGACTTCCGCAAGATGCTCCGTTACTGCAAAGTCATTCGCGTTATTGCTCACTCTCAGGTAATTATTAATAAAAATATTTCTTAAACATTGAAAAGTATTGAAAGCGACGTCCTTGGTACATTTGCACTTGATGTGACAGTCTAGTAGCTGCAAGGCCAACGATAGTGTGCGTCTTGAGTGAGTGTGCCTAAAAGGCGGTTTTGCTGTGATGCTCAATGCACAGTTATATAACCGCAACGTCGCAGAGTAAATTGTCCTTCGGGTGGCGATTCTTGATATATTCCGTTAACTGTGTGTAGCCGCTTAGGCGATTATTGTGTAGTTAAACCATATCACGTACATACTCAATCATTAACTACTGCTTTATTCTGTATACTGAAAGTGCACACCAACGACAAGTAAAACACGAGAAGCAATAGAATTTCGTATAGAAAAAAGTATTGCTTCTCGTGTCTTGCTTGTCGTTGGTGTGCTGCTTCGTAATACAGAATAATGCAGTTAAACTAAATTTTCCTAATTAAATTATAATTTTGTCTCATCAGATTTTTTTTTCCTCATCATGCTTTGTAGATTCGTTTGATTAAGCAACGCCAAAAGAAGGCTCATGTTATGGAAATTCAATTGAATGGTGGTTCCATTGAAGATAAGATCAAGTGGGTTAAGGAGCATTTGGAAAAGCCAGTGCAAGTCAGCAATGTATTTGGACAAGACGAAATGGTCGATTGTGTTGGTGTTACTAAAGGTAAAGGATTCAAAGGTGTCACCGCTCGTTGGCACACTAAGAAGTTGCCACGCAAGACGCACAAGGGTCTACGTAAAGTTGCTTGTATTGGCGCCTGGCATCCAAGTCGCGTGTCCTTTACTGTGGCACGTGCCGGTCAGAAAGGTTATCATCATCGTACCGAAATAAACAAGAAAATTTACCGCATTGGTGCTGGTATCCATACCAAGGATGGCAAGGTAGGTTTCGCTCATGCTTCCTCGTGTCTTATCAACTTTGTTGTTGTAGTGATGACGAAACCATTTAAGTACCGACATCAAACAAAAGTTACAATGAAACTTGATACCAACATGATAAATGAATGATAGGACTGATTACAACAACAAATGCAGAAAAAAGTTTAATATTTCTGCCCAGTTCTTACTCCGATATTTGTTTTCTTTTCAAAACATTAGGTAATCAAGAACAATGCCTCCACCGAGTACGATTTGACCGACAAGAGCATAACCCCTATGGGTGGTTTCCCACATTACGGTGAAGTAAACAATGACTTCGTCATGCTTAAGGGATGTTGTATTGGCTCCAAGAAGCGTGTCATCACTCTGCGTAAGTCTCTATTGAAGCACACCAAGCGCTCCGCTTTGGAACAAATCAAACTGAAGTTCATCGACACCTCATCCAAGATGGGTCATGGTCGTTTCCAAACTCCTGCCGACAAATTGGCATTCATGGGTCCACTCAAGAAGGATCGCATCAAGGAGGAGCAAGCTGCTACCACCACCACCGCTGCTCCTGCTTCTGCAGCTGCACCAACTAATGCTTAAGTGTTATAGTGAACATATTTAAAAAATTATGTATGTTTTACTGTATTGATTATGGTAGAATAAAGTTTGCCGATTTGGTTCATAAAAATACTTTTCTTTTAAAGGCTCAAACATAATAGGCTTGAGCTGGCTACAGCTAAGCTAATGTCATAAATCAACGAAAAAGTAGCTCAAGCTCTGCCAAATACTTGTCAGAAATGACTTGGGCGAGCTCGTCTTTGTCATTGAAGAAATTCGCTAAATTGCATATCAATTCGTTTTGTTTGGTTTGTTCAGAGGCCTCACTGTAATGCGATTCGAAAAGCACATGCGACAAACAAAACCTCGCCATGCATTTACACGTTTTATTGACATTTTTGAATAGTTCAAATTCAATGTAGGCAAAAACTGGGCCTTACTCTGCGATTCGAGGGCAAAATCACATATAGCCCTATGACGGTTCACAACACGACAGTAATTGCTGTCTTCAATATGTAAATTTCTATTACGGTAGACAACAAAGCAACTGAATACATTCCACCGTGGCTGTCAACAATGCTGTGCCTTCAATACACTTACACAGGGGTTACACGAGACAGTACTGTTAAGACAGTGAAAAATACGTACAAGTTGTCAAATTTTGTGTCTGTGGAGAAGGCTCCAGACAGTTGATAAGACAGTTGGCAAGACAGTAGACAAAATAGTACAAAATTTATATTTTATCAAGAAAATTTTTGTTAAAACTACGAGCACGCCAAAGTATTGCAAATGTTCAGTAAATTCTTTTAAATTTACTCGTCTTCTGTCATTTGATATGCTAAATATCATTCTACTGTCCCGCCAACTGCCTACAAAAAAATTAAGACAGTAGAGCAGACAGTAACAAAAGTGAGTGTGTGTGGGTAAAAATTTGTGAATGTGTTGCGACTGTCTTAACAGTACTGTCTCGTGTAACCCCCGTGATACTACGCAACACAGCAGTTGTGCTTTATTGTCTTATCTGCCAAATTTTGAAGACAGCTAATTTGGTGTTCAGGCATGTTCTGCATTCCTCTTCCGAGTGGAAGTGAAAATAAAACATAATTGAATTCGATATTTGGTCTTCTATAAATAACTTTTTTCGTTAATACAATTAATAACATTAATAAATTAAACAAAATACAAAACGAAAAAAGGTGTATGTAGAACACTAAATATCGAATTTAATTATGTTTTATTTTCACTTCCACTCTGAAGTGGAATGCAGAACATGCCTGGTTGTGTTGAAGAAACGAAATAGATTAAAAATTAAAATTTTATTTAAAATTGCGTTTTTCTTTATTAAGAATGAAAATTTCACAGAAAATTGATGATACGTTGTGAACAGAATTATATTGAATTTAGAACTGAATTCGAAATTGTTTGTTTACTTTTTATTTTGACAGTGACCAGTTCACAGTTGCATCGAAACATACTAATTAGATTACGTTTTTATTTTGAGAGAAAGAAAATTTCTGCGATGCTACCTTTTTATTACAATATTTTAAATATTTATGATAGAATAAGTGCTATTTTATTTTATTAGTTAAGAAATGCCGGGAGAGGGGTTGTAAAATGAGGGTTCACAGTCCCGAGTCCACGCTCAACAAGGTTTTAACAGAAGAACGATTTTTATTTTCTATTTCAATTCAGTTTGTTTCATTTTATTTTTATCTATATCAATTAAACTTTTAAATACAATGTCTTAGAATAAGTTTGAATAAACTAGCTTGAATAACAAATCGCTTCAACTTTAAAAAATTCTTGTTTCTTTGTTCATCTACAAACGCGAACTGACTGTACTTTTTAAAGTAATCAAACAAGTAGGCTTTTTTAAATGCTGTTCTGTAACAGTTACTCAGTTACTAGAGTAGCTAGTTAATATATAAAGTGTAAGTATACATAGCATAATGTATATAAAGAAAAATTTATGTATGCAAATTTAGAAATTATATGGCAAACTTTTATGGTAAACAAATTACCCAGTACGAAATTTTATTTAAAAATACTTTATTCGGCGGTAACATTCTTCCCCTCGTGAGAGAGTCCACACGTGCTTACTCCAGCTGATTACCGACGTCCAGGACAGCTATCTTGACTGCAGGGCGCTCTAGTAAGCCATATGAAGTTTTTACTGTAGCTCGTCGTACCTGACCATCCTTTGCGCTGACAACTTGCTGAACTATACCTTTTGGCCACTTGTTTCTCGGTTGGTTCTCGTCCACGATGACCACGACGTCGCCGACCTTTAGAGGTGGTTGTTTTGTATACCATTTTGACCGTCGAGTTAGTTCAGGCGTGTACTCTTTTAGCCACCTTTGCCAGAATCGGTCAGCGTATATCCGTGTTTGGTGATAACGATGTCGTAGATCTCCAGCGTGCCCAATTGGCTTATAACCGCAGGCTGATCCGAGCAATAGATGGTTAGGAGTGATAGCCTCATCGTCACACGACTCCAGCGAAACAAAAGTCAACGGTCTCGAGTTTATAATGTATTCGACTTCGAACAGTGCACTTCGGAGCGTCTCGTCGTTAAAGTTAGGCTCAGGATACATGGCATTTAGAACGTTTTTGATCGATCTGATCAGCCGCTCCCAAGCGCTACCCATATGGGGGGCGGCAGGAGGGTTAAATTTCCATTGGATTTCATCAAACTTGGCTTCGATTTCCTCATAATCCACTTGCATGGCCTCTTCTTGAAGAATCTTTGCAGATGCTTTGAAATTTGTACCATTATCCGTGTAAATTTCTTTTGGTACACCTCGACGCGCTATGAAATTTCGAATACACAGTATGCAGGAGCTAGTGTCCAAGCTGTGGGCTACTTCAATGTGCACCGCACGAACCGTGAGGCAGGTAAAAATAACGCCCCATCGTTTTTCACGCCTCCTTCCAACCACTGCAAACATTGGACCGAAGTAATCAATGCAGACGTAGGTGAATGGGCGCTCGAAACATGCAAGTCTGGCGGCTGGCAGAGCGGCCATTTGAGGTGTCATCGACATAACATTTTTATTTTTGCAGTGTTGGCAGCTGCTTCGAACGGACCGATACAGCACACGCAGCCGTGGTATAAAATATTGACCCTTGATGTCATTTATAACGGTCTCATGGGAGAGGTGATGATATTTCTCATGCATCTCCTTGACGATCAGATAGGTGATATGGCTGTTGCTGGGCAGCACGATCACGTCGTGTGGATTTAAGAATTCTGTGCGCCCTTTTACACGAATGATATCATGATCGTTTTTCATGACAATTATTTCTTGGGAATATTCGCTGAGTTGCGCCTGCTTAATGAGGATCGTTATCGCTGCTTGGATAATCTCGAACGTAGGCTTTTTGGGGGGCGCATTGACTGATCTGATTTTTGCTCTCAGCTTCTTCACGTAAAGAATAAAAATCCCCAATGCGCGATACAATCGCCGCCAGCATGAGAAATATTCGACGTTGATGGGCAGCTTCTGCTTATCTATCTTTTGAATGTGAAGCAGGTGATGCCTAACTTCGCTGGTGTTCGTGGGTTCGAAGTCGTCACGACATGGCCATACGTCTTCAGCATTTATTAAAAAATCAGGTCCATTGTACCACAGATGCTCTGACGTCTTAGGTTCGGATTTTGTTGCTAGATCTGCCGGGTTAGATGTTGATGGAACCCACTTCCACTGGTCTAAGTTGGTGTGCTCGAGAATTTCAGCGACTCTGTACATAACAAATTGCTGGAACTGCCTGGGGTCCATGCGGAGCCATTTTAAAACCGTAGCTGAGTCAGTCCAAAACACTTTTCTGCGTATAAGCAACCGAGGAACGCTTTGTATTTTGTTCGCCAGGCGCACACCTGTGATCGCTGCCTGTAACTCAAGCCGTGGAATGGATACTGGCTTAAGCGGTGCTACCTTGGACTTTGCTGCTACTAATGATATATTTGTGCTGCTGCCACATATAACTCGTAGGTAGCACACTGCTGCGCAGCCGTACTCCCCTGCGTCCACAAACGTATGCAATTCGACGTCATCAGCTTCGTTTAAAAAATGTGAGAAGCGTCGTGGAATTTCAACCGCTGCCATTTGTTTAAGCATCGTCTTCCACTGGCACCACTTACGCATCAGTTGATCAGGAAGAACTTCATCCCAATCAATGCTCGATCGCCAGACTTCCTGAAGAAGAATCTTTAAAGAAATGGTGTATTGTGCTACGAATCCTAACGGATCAAATATAGACATCAAAACTTGAAGGAGCTCACGCTTCGTGGGTACTACATCGTCTGATAACACATTCCTTTTCAGCCTGGCAAATCTCAGCGCCTACTTGAACACGTCCTTCTTTGGGTCCCAATATACTCCAAGTATCTTCTCACTCGTGGTCAGCTCCACCGGTTCTTGGCTTACCGTGTGATCAGTTCTTAAATGCGTAAGCACGAATGTAGAGTTTGAAGACCAGTTGCGTATATGAAAACCTGCTGACGCGTGTATTTTTCTTACTGTTTCTGCCAACTGCAACGCTGCCTGCTCACTATGCTCACTATCAATAAAGTCATCTACATAGTGATGCTTCTTAATCGCATCGACGGCACGGGGAAACTGCTGCGCAAACTCGTCGGCATTTTTATTGCGCACGTAATGAGCAATGCACGGGGCGCAGCTTATACCAAACGTCAGCGCGCGCATGACGTACACTCCAGGACTGTCAATTGTATCCTCTTTGTCACACCATAGAAATCTTTGAGCATGCATGTCACTGCTAAGCACGCTTATCTGATGGAACATTTCGGTGATGTCTCCACAAATCGCTACTCGCCCAACTCGAAAGCCAAGAAGAACTTCTACCAGTGGAGTCAACAAATCGGGCCCGCTGAGGATCATGTCGTTCAATGAGATGCCTTTTGTTTTTGTGGCTGCGTCCCATACTAGTCGCACTTTGTCGGGCTTATTCGGATTCCTAGTTGTGAAAATGGGCAGATACCAGACGCAATCTGTGCTTGCATGCAACTCATCGGCTCTTAGTCGTCTTGCGTATCCTTTATTAAGCAAATTATCGATTTGTTGTTGCATTGCTGCCTTCAGCGATGGGTCCTTGCGAAATTTTCTATCTAAGCAGATCATACGCTTCAATGCTGTATTGTAGCTTTCTGGAAAATCGATGTGATCGTATCGCCAGAGTAACCCCACTTCGAATCGGCTGCCCACCTTTTTACAAGTTGTATCGAGGATCTCCATAGCTCGTTTATCTTGCTGTGACAGCAGCTGTGTTGGTGATGGTGCATCTAGCTTGTAGTGTTCCTTGACAAGGTCGTGTAGTTGCTCGTACTTCTCGCTGCAGCCACACGTATGTATGTTTAAATACGAATTTGCTGGCAGACTCGAGCAACGACCTTGCAGCGCCCAACCTAGCCTCGTTTTGGTGGCTATGGGCTGGTTCCAGGCACCTTCACGTACTTTGAGCGGCACAGCTAGATGCCAGTTGTTGGATCCGATGAGAATTGTTGGCTTCGCGTTTACGTAGGACTGTATAGGCAACCCAGTCAAGTAGGGAAACTGCATGATGATTTTCTCCATGTCGACAGTTTGCATCGGAAGGCCCAAGTTGTTGACTGTGTGAACCCCTTGCATCGTGAAGCAATCGCCGTTTTGGAGGTTGGCCAACTTCAGTGTGGTTCGCATGGAAAAATCTTCAGAACGAGTCTTATCACCGGTCCAGCGTAGACACAAGGGTTCTGGAACGCCTTTCAAGTTGAGATGCTTGAAAACCTCTTCGTCAATCAACGTGACTGATGAACCTTCATCTAAAAATGCATAGGTGTCAAAAAATTTGTTGGCAGCGTTTATACGTACCGGTATTATGCGGAAAAATGAGTTATCCTCTTCGTGAGCATTGTTGTGCGAGTTCAGAGTCACTATAGATGCAGCACCTGCGTTCGTTGCAGCCGATTGACTGGTGACTGTTTCTGTGTAGGAGCTGATGGTGTTTCGCATTGCAGCCTTCAGTTCCGCAGACCCGATTGACTAGGCAGCGCCTACGATGTAAGTTGAGGCACTGACGGCATAGCTTCAGCGATCGAACCACGTCCCACTTGCGATCAATACTCAGCTTCTTGAACTCCTCACATTGAGCAATTTTGTGCCCGTTGCTTTTGCAGTTTCCGCAGTCATATTCCTACTGAACATTTTGTGATTGAACGTGCGTATTGACATGGCCGCTGCGTTTTGTTGTTGTAGGCGAAACCACTTGACTAGCAGCTTCAGCGAGTGCATAAAGCCAATCACTCAACACTTTCACCAATGGCACTTCTTTCTGTTTAGGAAGCATAGCCCAAGATATTTTGTACTGGTTCGACAGCTTCTCTATTAGTTCTCTTACCAGCATAGGGTTGTTCATGTAGGCGTCCATGCGGCAGGCTTCCATCGTTGAGTAAACATTGCGCACAGAGAGAGCAAAATCGATAAGAGTATCTAATCTGTCCTTTAATGGTGGCACTTTTCTTACCTTTTCGATGAGATTTTCAATTATATACTCTGGCCTGCCAAAGCACATCCTCAGAGTATGAATTATTTCTGGAACCATTGCCGGTAGTAGCAATTTGCTTCTCACCATTTCCCGTGCTTTTCCTTTGAGACATGCCTGTAATCGCATTAAATTTTCAGCGTTCGTGTACCCGGCGACCTCTGTGCTGGTTTCGAAGCTGCTTATAAAGATGGGCCACTCTTCAGGATCACCATGGAAATGCGGCAGTTCTTTGGAAATTGCTTGCCTAGCTGCCAGCTGCATTTTGGTAGGCATCGACTGCACACAAATGTTGTTTTTAATCAAGGAAATCCCTTGAGCTTGTGACAATATCTTATATTTTTCTTCTAAATAACTTTTTTGAAGTTTTGTTTCTTCTTAAAGCATAGCTAAACGTAATTCACACGTTTTTGCATTTTCTTCTTTTCGAGCAGCTGGTTGCAAATTTGACAGAAAATGTTGCTGGCTGCCAAACGTAAACAAAGAATGTTGTTGAGTATTCTTAGTAATCTCTGGATGTTGCTGAGTATGTTTAGCAAGCTCTGCATGATTCTCAACATTATATAAGTTAGTCGCAGCATTATACCTGCTTGAAACAGCATTATTACAGTTTGGCGCAACATTATAAAAGTTCGACCCATTCGTATACATTGGCTGCGTTCGAGTTGCAGGGTGCAAACTAAGCATTGGCGCCGACTCTAGCAGTTGTGCGTTTCTTTCCGTAATTTTTTGTTGCGCTTCAGCTTCAACTTGGGCAGCAACTTTTTCACTGTTTCCAACTGTTTGTTCGGCAACTTGTTCTTTGCTCCATACCATCGGTTTATTTACTTTGAATGGAGCTGATGTAATTTTTGTTTGATGAATTTCGCTGCTCACGGTTTGCGGGGATGACGTTGCCTGTGGGTGACTTTGTTGGACTTTTGGTGGAGCATTATTTTGAGCATTTGTCGGAGGAGCATTCAAACTCGACGTGACTGCTGCTGACAAGGGATTACAGCATTCGCAGGTCCAACTTATATCAGCTATGTCATTGTTTACTCCGACGCAGTTATAGTGGTACCACATGTCGCACTTATCACACTGCACCATATGGGAATCATCCGTTTGTTCACACTTTTTACAGTGGTGTTCGCTGTCCGATTGGTTTTGGCAATCCGTGGCGGACATGATTACTTTTTCGAACGAATAAGTTTATAAAAATAAATTAAAGTACTTTGTTTTATTTTTCGCGAAGCGCGTAAAGTTTTATTTAATTTTCACAAACCGTGTTTTTATATTTTATAAATAATTTTTTAAAGATTTGTAAAATGAGGGTTCACAGTCCCGAGTCCACGCTCAACAAGGTTTTAACAGAAGAACGATTTTTATTTTCTATTTCAATTCAGTTTGTTTCATTTTATTTTTATCTATATCAATTAAACTTTTAAATACAATGTCTTAGAATAAGTTTGAATAAACTAGCTTGAATAACAAATCGCTTCAACTTTAAAAAATTCTTGTTTCTTTGTTCATCTACAAACGCGAACTGACTGTACTTTTTAAAGTAATCAAACAAGTAGGCTTTTTTAAATGCTGTTCTGTAACAGTTACTCAGTTACTAGAGTAGCTAGTTAATATATAAAGTGTAAGTATACATAGCAGAATGTATATAAAGAAAAATTTATGTATGCAAATTTAGAAATTATATGGCAAACTTTTATGGTAAACAAATTACCCAGTACGAAATTTTATTTAAAAATACTTTATTCGGCGGTAACAGGGGTTTTAAACTAAAAACAAGATGCATTTTAAATTTGCCATAATTCTTAAATTATAGTTATGCTATTGGCATCAGACCATCGAAATCATTTACCCCTAAAACTTCCAACCACGTAGTTCACAGAATCCTTAAAAGTCCTATTACGCTTAAGCTCCCTCTAAACAAGCTCATTGAATTTTTTGGATACTTGCCTTCAATTTCAAGCTTTTTGCCGAAGGCATCAAGCTTTCCTTTGCTTGAAACTTCGTGCCGTTCGCTTGTAAGCTAGCATACTTGCAAGTAACAAGTTGTCGTGGGCTTATTTATATTCAATTACAAGCTATACTTGATTCAAAATTATCAAGCTCAAGCTAGCTAGCTAGACTTCAAGTAGGCTTGTGCAGTTCTCTGGTTGCCACTATAAAAAGGGTCCGTGTTCCCGGCCAAAAGGAGGGGAAGCGGGACTTTTTTTCATCACCATTATAATCTTAGTAAAAAAATGCTTCGTTGTACTTAAAAACATTTTAAAATCCAAAATTATACTAGATTTAATCCTATTTTTTAACGCCAGTTGAAATCAAGGGGCTTAAATATGGACTCACAATATTTCCTTTTCATATCGTAAAAAAATTCTTATCAAGATAGTACTTTTTGCTATTTAAAAAATACTTTTTAAAGAGTACGTTTTTACTTTTCTCGGAAGCAACCCTGGACCAGTCAAGCAACGAATTCTACATAAGTTCCACAATCAAACGTGACAACAACGTATTGTTGTGAACCAGAATAGTTCGAAACTGTTGTGTCTTCTTGACTGTTGTGTCTACTCGTAAGAAGACACAACAGTTTATTGCTGTGAACCGTAATAAGCCTAATAAATACATGAATTAAGATTACTAAGTGGCAGTCTACCTCTGCTCTAAAATGCTGTTTTTGTCTGCATTGAATTCGAACTAATCAGAAATTTATCAAAAAGCCAAATAAATACATAGTGTGATTATGTTTTCGAATCGCATTTCATAGTAAGGCCCCAGCATTTTAAAGCAGAGGTAGAAGTTACTGCCATTTAGGAATCTTAATTCATGTATTAAGGGGACAGTACACCCCTGAATGTTAAAAGAATAGACCTTTTTTTATGATTGATTTTGGTTCAAAATACCAATTTCAATGATATAAAGTCGAAATTAATTTCTATGTTAAAAGGCGAAGATTTTAAACGCAGTGCGTCAAGGCCGTATAATCGGCCACACAACATTTTTTGAGTTGGCGGGCGCGAAAAAAAGACTACAGGACTGATCGTTCTGAAATTTTAATCAGCCCAATCTTGAAACATTTTCTCCCGGGAGTTGTAAAAGGGAGTTTTTCGTTTTTGAGATAAAGTTTAAAAACTTTGGAAATTTTTAATGCAATTTTGTTTATCAACCCAATATTCATTAGTGTAAAATAAAAAAATTAAATGCCTATATCTGCTATCTTAAAACCGAAAACTCCCTTTTACGACTCAAAATGCAAAAAAAGTTCCACAAATAACGAATATTATAACAATACGATGAATTAATAACAATTCAGCATCGGGCTAGTTCGAGTCTCAATAACTGCAGCAATATTGCGCAACATATTAAAGTATCACGTTCGATACAAAAATCTTGCAACTATTGCAAAAGTCAAACGTTCTAGCGAGAAGAAATTTGGCATTTGTCGCACGCAAAATGCAAAATCCCGGCAACATGAATATTTAAACTGCGCGAAAGTTATGGAAGAAGAAATGCAAGCAAAATTGGTATTGATTGCAAACTCTTTTATATTAAATGGTAATTATTTATAATATTCATATAGAGATATTAATTTAAATTTCAGTTATTAAATTTTTCAGCGAAAATTTTAAAAACTTCGCAGTTTTCCCTTACTGTTCTCTTCTTTAAAATTTCGGTAAAAACAACTTTCTTTTCCGAAAAAAACCTTTGTTTTCTTGATTTTCCATATTTTAGAAACAAGTTCTACCGTTGTCTGCAAAGTAATCAATCGCTAAATTTATTAAACAAATTATTATAAAAGTCTAACTTTCGATCACAAAAGCAGCGCAAAATGTTTGCAATATTGAGGTTAAGTATCAGCTGAGTATCTGCAACAAAGCTGCCAATGAGTAACAGTATTGTTGCAATTATTGAGTGTCTCGAACAAGCCCATCCCTAAATTCTTGTGGGCTGTGATGAGCGCTAGCCTGGTGCATTAAGATGGTAGGAGCAGAACAGAAAATATGTGGTTCAGGTTTTTGAGATTTGTGCGATGCTGATGTCTTTTTTTTCGATTCTGTTCAGCACATATCATCTAATTGCACCATGCTAACGCTCATCATAGCTCACACGAATTTAGGGGTGCTGAATTGTTATTTATTCATCGTATTGTTATAATTATCGTTATTATTTGTCGAACTTTTTTGCGAATATTCTAATATAGCCAGTTTTAATTGATTTTAACTATTTATATATTCTTAACAAATGCTTATCGAATTTTCTTCAAATGCAATTCAAAAATTATGGCCTTATAGTGTTTCAAATTGAGGTTCACTAAAGGTTTTTTTATAAAATTTTATTCTACATTAAATAAATTCTAATTACAAAAAAATAAACTAATTTTACAGATTATAATTAAAGAACAAGTTAAAAGACGAAATTGAAAGATTTACACTTGACGTAGCCGCGCCGATAAAAAGACTGACTACGGTAGCATGGACCATAGCCCATGCCACCACAAAATATTCAACGCCCGCTGCACGATAAAAAATAGCGCGGCGGCGCAACCCATCGATAGCACAATTATTATTGCTGTATTGGTTGCCATACTTGAAATAACCAATTAAACATTGGTTCGCTAAATGTTCGCACATTTATATTTGTGTGCCGCGTCATCAGCGCTAACAACGCGAACACACCAATTGGTCGCCGTCACACATACCGCTTAAACAGACTGCGCTTCTGCCTGTATGCTGGTTAGCTACTCCAGCACACACACACAAACGCCAAGCGAACTGCAGCCAACGCTTGTTGTTGTACAACAAACTAAAGCTGCCGTCGCTTACTCATGTCGTCAGTAATTTGTCACAAGTAAAAACTTCAGCATAAACAATAATTGCTGACTGAATGACGAACCGCCAGAAGGGCAGTGAGTCAATACATGTGACGACGAGCGACCAACCTAAACGGCTCAAATGACCGTTCATTTAAAAGTCATAATGTTGCTTGCCAATATAAACAAAGAAAGGCAGCAATGACTTATGCCATGGAATTCGCTTGGCTTAGCGTTTTAGCGATAAGCCAAGCTGCAAGTTTGTAAGCTAATCTATCGATGGGTTAGGTTGCGACAAAGTGTCGCCAAGGCTAGAAGAGCAAAGTCAGGGGCGTGGGGGAACAGAGGGTTCCGCCACAGCCTCTTATCTTTTATGTAAATTAATCGCATTTGCATTGTTTTGAATATTTGCAAAACATAAATGAAATAGTCGTATTCGTTAACATTGCTATTTCAGATGTCAGTCATCTCCAAGAATTTTCGTTGAATCTTGCTCACAAATTCACTTAAAATTCATACTGAGCGGCTTGTAAATACCGGGAAAATTTTAGTGAATATGAGTGAGTCAGTGTTGCCATATTTTTTTAAAAACTTTAATTTACAGAAATTTTTTATGTGAAAACCCAGGAACTAAAAAAATAACTAAAACATATATTTTTAAAATGTGTGCTTAAAAATTTTTATTATTGTATTCGAAATAAAGTTTTTGTAAACAAAACAACAATTGCATTCATTTACTAAAATTACTTAAATTATAAAGTTTTTAAAACACATTAAAACTTGTATAATTAAATATTTAAGATTTGAGATCATAGTAAATTACATCATATATAAAAAAGTTTTACACTGTAGGGTATCGTTAAGATATAGCGAAAAATGTCCTGTAGTGTTTGTTGTACATCTTAGCAAAGTCTAAAATACCTTCTTACGCCATGTTCTTCCATCTCTTTTAGTTAAGATTTTATTTAAGAAATTATCTATTATCTTTAAACGCTCATATTTCAGGTCAAAGGTACGCATTCGAAAAACCAAGCAAATTTTACAAAGAACTTCAAGAAATGTCTTAATATTCGCTTTTACATTCAAGCGAGTTCGTGTCTTAAGTCTTTTTGCCATTATTTCAACTTTAAACGCCCATATCTGCTTAACGGTATCACCTATCAAAAATCTTACAATTTAGTGCATACCTGCAGCTCAAGAACTTTTTTATAATATATCAAGTGTTTCTGTAGCGTTTGTAGATTTGGTGAAATGAGGGGAACCTTATAGGAATAAATATATAGAAGATTTCTGACGTTTAGAGTAGTAACACATTCAGATAAAAAGACACAGTTTCGATAGTATCATAAGTATAGACGTAGAATTCCTTTAAAAAACAGTCATAGAGAAAAATTCTGGTTTTTTCATGTATATTCTTCAAAACTTTTTTAAAGTATTTCATCTTCTTAATAAAAATTATTCAAAAACAAATTTGTTGTTGTTGTCCTTCTTTAAACTTACCTGATCTAAAAAGCTCACAATAAAATTCATGTAAAAATTTGTTTTGTTTTATAAAAAGTTTTCGTTTGATGGTGATGAATTTGTTGTTCTTTTTCATTTGTTTTGTTGGTTAAAACTAAATGTAATTCAAAGTTATGTTTAATAAATGGAAATAAATATGGGTAAGTTTGAATTATTTATTTTTCCTGAAGTAAAGAGCATATACATATATGTATATTTTAAAAGTAATTTAAAATTAACAAAATAAATTTTTAATATGGAAAGAATATAATGCATAATAAAAATAATTCGAATTTATTATGGTATTTAAAAAATAAATGTAGTTTTTAAAGCAGAACGCATGCTTAGTAGCGCATGCGCAAATTTGCGTAATAGTATACATACATGCTGAAAATAAACATTAGTTTTATTCGTACTCCAACTCATGGCAGAATAACCAGGTAGGGCCGACTAGGAGAGGAATGAATTAGAAAGCAGAGAAAAGCGAGCTAGTTGTCAAATACAGCTGTTCATGTGAGTAAAAATTAAGAACATCTAAAAAAAATTTCAGCTAACTGAACCAACAACAATAACCAAGCAAATCTAAAACAACGACGCACAGAAAAGAGCATGATGAAGAGGTTGAGCAGCGTTAGAGGGGATGAACGAAAAATCTCGAGGTTGCGGCGAAAGCAATAATTGCTCTGGTAGCAAGATCTCTTTGTCCCGCTTTTCACTCGTGATTGAAAAATCCACAAACTGCAATTGCCTTTGCCGCAAGCGAAAGCAATTATTGCTCATAGAATTGCCGAGTGAAAAAACGGCCCTTTGCAGCACATGCAGAACCAAAACAACAATATCAGCAGCAAGGAAGTAAAATATAAGAAAGTGGTGTAGTAGCACAAATACATGAACACTCAAACACGGCCGCATTCGGTTGCATCACAAAAAAAGGCCCAAACTGTTTCTGATGATAATCAAATATTTACAGATTAAGGCTTAAAGTTTTCGCTATCTTGTTTGTTCTTATCCAATAACAATAACAGATTGTATTTCCACACCACCCTTGAGGTATACAATTTGGTGCGTTACCGATTTTTGTTTTGGGTGTTCGGTTCCCCAGTAGGCCTATTTCACCCGAAAGCAAAAAAGAATATTAGTAAAGTAAAAAATTTATGGTAAAAGCTATCTACTGGGTTTGTGTTCATTTACATTCATGCATTGAATTGCATGTATTAATAAAATTATAAATAATTATAAATCAAAAAATTATATATAAAAAAATAGATTTCAAAAAATTAAGTGAAGATAAATAAAATAAATTTTTTGCTTTGGTTCGTCGAGTTCACACGGATGCTTATTAGCGTAGCATGTACACATACAAAAGAAAAACTTGACGAATTCAACAGTGTGTTCAACAAAGTTCTATTGTAATACATCTTATGCAAAATAGATTTGTCTTTATCTAATAATTTTGTTTGTATGCGTAGTTCTTTTTCAGCAATAATGCAAACGTCTTCAACTGATTTTGAAGGATTTTACAAAAACCCCTTTGATTTAAAACTTAATTTGGAAACTTTCGCGAATTTTATCTCCTAAGCCATTTGAGACCGACATTTTATTATTACACTTTTGGACTAAGGAGCCCAAATACTTTCAATAAACATAAGAAAAAATTATTTACGCGTGGGCCATTAACTGCATTTATGACCAAAATTGGTTTACTGAAAACACGAGCGCCCTTAAAATGTGTGGAAATATGTAAATTGAATACGCCCCTGAAATACTTTGACAGTTTAATCCCTTAAAATTGGCGCTTAAACAACGTACTCCAATTGGCTTCTTTTTCACTTATTTCCAATTGGAAATGCACAAATTATCACTTTAAACAACTTTTTTAAACACAATTCGTTATAAATAAATTTGTTTCGTTTAAAAATACAACTGGTGTTCATATACTTACTTATGGAAGGAAACCACATTATTCTTCAAGTTCTGACTACTTGAACAGTTTTTTACAACACAACGCATGTTTGTATAGTTGTTTATATCATAAACTTTACTAATGTCACTGAAATTATCAATAAAAATAGCTTTTAATAAGACATTCAATATTAGTAATTTTTTTATCTATTACTTCGGCCGACAGAACGATCCAAGTGTCAAAAAATATTCTCCATCTCACTCACTCAATTCACGAAACATACCGCAGTACACATACACTCATGAACCAAGAAATAAAGATCATGCAAAGAAAAGAGCCGCCATATTGTAAACAAAAACAGCTGATAGGTCTGACGTCATCGGTCACAAAATCTTTTGTTTACGCTTAGTGATTGGATGTTGAATGTTATTTCTTAAAATTTTAAAGAATTGTCATAGTATTATAAAGTGTTTTTATATTAAAATTAAGTGTGCTGTAGCGACATGCATTAATTGCAACAGCAAAAAAAAAACAAATACGTTGGTTTCTACCGTTTTCCCAAGGAAAAAATTACTTGTAAGCAATGGGAGATTTTTTGTCGGCAAAATGTCGACACTGCCACGGCAAGAATCTGGAGATCATTTTCTGCCTGAAGACTTCGAAAGAAGGCTCCAAGTTGAAATGGGTAAGTACTTCTACATTTCCACGTAAATATTTTTTTTTAAAATGTTACGATAGGTTTTGGCAAAGCTATGCGCTTAAAGCCGGGCGCTGTCCCAACAGTTATGACCAAGGAGGTGCAGCCAGCAAATTCAGAACGATGTCAGCGAATTTTAAAGCGCGAAAACAAAAAAATCGTTAGTGCTCTGCTTCAGGAGTTGTTGGCCACGGAAAAAGTGCAGCGGCGCGAAGAAGAAGTTTTTCCTTTAGAGGAAAAAGAAAAAGAAAACATGGACGCTTCTGTTTCTAACCGCTCTTCAGAGCAGTTACTTCAAGCGAAAATAAGGCAGCTAGAGTCGCAAGCGTAAGTACAATTTAACAATTTTATGAAGTCAATATTTTTAATCTTTTTCTTGCAGTGAAGAGCTGAAAAGAGAAAATTTTTCATTGCGTCAAGCTGCCAAAAATCATGAAAAAGGAATGCGTAGAATGCAACAACACGCTGAGAAAGGTTTCCCAGAAACTGTGGAGGACAAGAATTTGGACGAAGGAAACGATGATGACGAATTAAATGATTTGGAATACGACGGTTTGGAAAACCTCGCAGGATACATCTACCGCAAATTGCACAGAGACGTTCCGAACATAAGAGTAGAAGAAGGAGCGGCAGCATCATTTAGTTGGGTAGATCATTTAAGTGAGGGCGGCTTGTCTAAGCCAACGGAAGAACTCATGGCGCATATGAGGGCGTTGGAAGAAGTGTTCAACGACGTAAATGGTGAAGGGCTGCTAATAAGCAAAAATTATTTGCAGACGCACATTACAAGTGCAGAGGATGTTATGTGTGACAACAAAATAAAAAATTTTTTCCGCGCACGAATGTTTTTTAAAATAAGATTATTTAAGAAATCGTGAACAATTCGATGCAGAGGAAAAGAAAATTTAACCAAACAGTTCAATAATAAAAACAAAGTGAACATCCAATGTTGTATTCTATTTATTTGCAGTTTTTGTTTTACAGCATTCTTTACATTTAGTTACTGCATTGAAATATAAACAAACAAAGCATTCAAGCACTTTTTTCGCGAATTAAGCTCATTAATTTTATAAATTTTCACTTTTATCCGAGTTTTCATATGTTTTGCATGCAAAACGTATGCAAGTTGACAGTTTCATAGCTTGCTTCTGACCGATGACGTTGCACGAAAAAAATACTTTTTTCTCGCACTGCTGATTGCGTGATCTTCTCTTTTTGGTTCATGACATACAGGCTGTATTTCTTTATTCATTCCAGATGTCCGGAATGACTGTTTTTGTTTCTTTACTCAGTTTTGATCATCCGGAATTTTCTTTTTGTATTTCTTTATTCTTACGGAATATTCCGAACGCGTTCTTTTTATACTATCAGCTAAGGTAGAATAAAAAGAATATTCCTTGTATGTGAGGTTATATTCGATTGTTTGAAGTAAAACTTCGTTAAATGAAAATGGAAAAATTTTTTACATTAAATGTTTTAGATTGCTTTGTTGCATTAATATTTTTTAAATTTTATCTGGTGTATTTGTTGTCTTTAATTAAATACAAAAAATATGTTTCTGGTTTTAATAAAAACAAAATGTTCTTTCTTTTCCAATACCGTTTCTTTATTCATTCTGTTCTGGATAAACAACAATCTATTCTATCCGTTCTCTCCTTTATCCGGAATGAATAAAGAAATACACCCACACTGTATGTGAGGGTAACACCATTTCCTTATATTTTATTTCTTTGATCAACAGCTAGTAGCAAAGTTGCCAGTTATGTTGGAAAAATCCCATTCGTAGTAATTTTGCATTGCCCTTAGGAATTTTTCTTTCTGGGAATTCCTATTTAATTTTTTAATTCAGCGTGGGATTTTTTGATTCGCGTGGAAATTCAGCGGGCTATTATTTTAATTTCCGTGGAGTTTGGTAATATTCTTCTTACATTTTTGTTTTCTTTTTTAGTAAGCAAAGTTTCTTTGTAGTATTTCTAAATGTTTAACTAGTTAATCGATCAGCTAACTAATTAATCAGCTAGTGATGTTTTTTTTTTCTTTTCATATTAAAAATGTTGTTGTTCATTGAAAAAAAATAAGTTAGAGCAATTAATTGTTCTAGCCTGACCTTAAGCTCAATAAACGATTTTAAACTATCAAGCAACTAGAATTTGTATTTAAAATCAAAAATTATTCAAACTATCAAACATTTAGAATTTGTATTTAAATAAACAACTTAATAAATGGTACGCTTATATGAAACACACAATGCATAGTTTGCTGACAACGAAACGGTCCGCTTTAGTGCTTTTAAAAGTGCACACCGTTTTCAACCGAGCCGATTGGCTATCTGGGAAACGAAAAAAATGAAAGCATCTGATGTGTATTTATATATGTATGTTTTACATACATATTAATAAAAAACAACAAAAACAACAACAAAAGCAGCAAAACAACGAACGACGTGATAAAGAACCAAACAAGCAAACACAACAACAACAACCTTAAAACAGCATAAGCAGCCTGTGCATTTCTCATACGAATAAATGAATTTTTCATCTTCTTAGATTTTGCTATTTTATTAGATATTCGTTTTATTCTCACTAAAACTGATATTTTGGCATTTTTTTTTTGTGCGATGAATATTAAAGGCTGTAGGTATACCCCAAAGTGTCAAATAATCACTTTTCAAAATTTTTTTAAAATTACCCCCATACAAACCGCGCTGTAAGACGTAATTCTACGTCAAAACATCGCTCACTAAGGTAACGCCACCATTACAGTTGTCTGTCCTGAATGCGGCCATTGAGAAACTTGTTCAGTTTGACCACAGATAATATAAACGAAAGATGTGCCACCGCCATAGAAGCAAGTGGCACAGTAAAATTTGAATGTGGATTTATCATAAATCCACATAAAAGCTTTATGAGAGTCAGCGGGCGAACGATTTAAAGCTTTTGAGAGCGAGAGAATAATTAAGCGACAATGTGAGCAAATGTGAGCATAATATTGAAAAGCAATAGAAGTGATATGTAAAGATTTGATGCACGAAACATCTTTATAAACGATGTAGCTGCCAACAAAATGAAGCAGAATTTCATTAGGTTTTACTTAAAAAATGTAGGCAATTTTTTTACTAAACTGCCCTACGAACATTATATAACTTAATGTTTTTATATTTTTTACATTATCTCTTATCTTTTTGTTATATAATTTCAAGAATAAAATATCATAAAGATGACAAAACCTAGGTATATTTTGTGTGTTGACTTGGTTTTTTTTGCCGTTGTGGTAACATGATATTTTTAGTATTATATTATTGTAAGGGCGATTCCATCAGTTGAAGCTTAGCCGCGAATAATGCTGTAAGCAATATTTTTTAAGTTATTTTTTTCCGGAAAAACTTTTTGTTTAACTACTATTATATATATCTTTACTATATTATTGCAAATACATGCTTTACTATATGAAAAGTACTTAGAAATGCAATTTTCAATTGTTCTTATTTATACAACAAAAACATTTTTTTAATCATTTTTTGAGTAAAATTTCAATATTTTGGACCGTTTAAAAAAAAAAATTAAAGAATATATTCGCTGACCTAACGCAACAGTTGAAACTATTTCTGTAAAGTGCTTTTACTAAAACTTTGATCAAAAAAATTTGAATTAAATATATTTAAAAACTGCGGATTTATTTGCATCGAAAGTCAAAGTTTTGATTTTCATGCCGTTTTTTCTCATTCTTGGGGAACGATGTTTTATGAAAAAGTCGTTGTACCAAAAATTTCTGAAATTCTAAAGATATGTGAATGTTTTTAGTGTTAAAATTTCTGAAATTCTTTAAATTTAATTTGCGAAAAATTTATTTCAAGAAAGATTTTCAATATCAAAATTTACATAAGTGAAAATGGGTGGAATGAGCGTGATCAAAACTAAGTATGTTACAATCTATTCTAGGATGCACACAATATTTGTACTCAAATTGAGCGAAGTCCTTTAAGCTATTTAGATTTGTATAAATGTCAATTAAACAAACAAATCAGAAAATAACTTTTATTAATATAGACTTTGTGTTAGATTGTATGAGTATTATAGAACGAATGCAATTCGAAAAGAATTGAAGAATTTTCAAAGATTTTTTCGATTTTTTTAAGTTTTGAAAAATATGTCCCCAGTTATGATCCTATAACTTCAAAAGTATTTTTTTCATATTACAAAATTTATACATGTTTGCAAATAAGACGTTTATATCTTTCATTTAAGCTATCATTTGTATTGATCTAACGATTTTTGTATAAATTTTCTAAATTCTACATTTGTGAAAGAATTTAGAAAATATGGTTAATACTCAAAATTACCTCTATATAGGCCAAATATGCGATATCGGATAGCTTTCTATTCACATTTCGTAAAGCCTCAGAATTCGGTATTCGATCACAATTTACAAGTAGCGTTTCCTTGATAACATGTGATGGGCGTTGGTCAAGGGGGCATGGCACCTCCTACACCACCCAAATTTGCGATATCGAATTGCTTTGGAGTTATAGGCCGCATAGCCTCGGAATTCGGTATTCGACCACAATTTACTCTTGCCGTTTCACTGATAACATGTTATGGGCGTTTGGCAACGGGGGCGTGGCAACAACGCACAGTATTTGATCTAGTTTTTTATACCACCGCGAAGATTTCGTTGTATTGTTTTGATTTATTTTTGACGTATCTTTGTTGAGTTATTTCTGTTATTTTACTCATTTCAAAGAGTTTAAAGTGTTGCAAATCCCATTATAGTGTAAAATTGCGGCTTAGGGATTTTTAAATTTAGTTAAAACGCTAAGAACATTGTTTGTAAACAAAATCTTTAGTTAAATATATGATAATTGGGTTTTAAAAGTCTGAAGAATTTTTTTTCACTAAGAACTCACCACGTCGACTTTGATGCAGGTAATTTTGAGTATTATTACTAAAACCAAAATACGTAAAATATCCATCCTGCTAGAATCATACTTTTTACCTTAATATTTTCATTAAATAAAATGAAATGAATAAATAAAATGAAAAAAAAAATCTTGTTATTCTCTTTTGAATAATGAACCAAATTAGTAATTAATAAAATATTAATAATGACTATAAAATTTAAAATGAATAACACATGAATGGGCTATGAATCAAAAAATAATAATGCACAAAAAATTATTTATTGAAAAATTTGAAATTCTTTTTGAATTGCATTCTTTGTAAATAGCATTTATATGAATAAAAAAATAATTAATTATTCTGAATAACGAAAAAAAATAATTAAAATTAATTACTAATCAATTTTTTAAAATTCAATGTGAATTAAAAATTTTATTTATAAACAATTTGTATGTCGTTATTCAGTTTTCCTTAAGATTCTGAATATATATGCAGATTTTACTGCTCTGGCTGAGTCAATCAAAAATAGTCAATCAAAAATAGTCAATATTAGTAGCAAGCAGTGAATAAGAAAAATCTGCTTCGCACAAAATAAGGAAATCATCATGAAAATAATGCAAACAATCAAAAACATTTGTTGCTGTCAAACAGTGAGTGAAGAGTGAAAGAGCATTGCAGAGAGAATGTGCATGCAAGGATTGGAAACTTTACTATCAAGAAAGCTTATTCATAGCGCTCATAAAAGCTTACGTATTGATCTGATAAAAATATTTTTTTTTTAATGTTCTACGTGGCACATCTTTATACTATATAATCTTTGGTTTGACATTTCTATCTCTTTGACGCAGATTTCAGTTAAAAGTGCCTAGCCAAAATTTATAAACAAATAATCAAAAACTATTCTTTATAATATATTAATATCAAAATTAATCTTATCATTTTAAAAAATGCGGAATCATATATATATCTTAAAAGAAGATTTGTTCTCAGACTTATCCCAAAAATTTTGTTTTAAAAGTATTAATATTTTCTTTTTAGCTATTATGCAATTATTTCTACCGACTAAATATACAACAACCATGTTCAATTATATATAAGGTTAAGTAACCATGAAATTGTTCTCATACAACAACAAAACTTGGATCGCAAAATGTCAAAATAAAACAAAAAAGACAAGTAAACAATCAAATTAAAATTTCTGACTAGAAGTCAAACTATTGAATTTTAATATGAAATTTGTGTTTAAAATAGTTTTTAAACAATTTTCTTGGAGTTTGAGTTTTTGTTACAGCTTCAAAATGCCGAAATAGTAAACGAAAACGTTTTCTTTTTTAAAGTGCCCAGTGACTATTTTAAACAAAAACGCTGGATGAATGGAATTTGGATCGGTGAATGTCAAAGTAAAAGATAACAACACCAAACAGATGTTTTTGACATTCGCCAACAGATATGTGCTCTCAACTTACTCAACCTTATATATAATTGAATCATGACCACGATATAAAACACACTTTTTTCTTGATTGATGGCAACTTTTTTCAAAGAGCCTGGACGATTTGGAAATTTTAGTAGACTCCAGCTCGGGAGCGAGAGCTCTTCAAAAAAATTACTTAGCCCGGCTCATGGCAGAATTATAATTCTAAAGGGAGCTATAAAAATTTCTAATTTTAGCAAACAAGTTTATAAAACTCAGACAATAATATGATGGATTGAGAAATAAATTAAACTTATGTTAGTCTTAAATTCACTTTTACATTGGAGCGTCTTACCATCTACAGTGGCTCACAGCTTATTTTATGCAGTGCATACTTTAAACTTTAGGGCTTTATAAAAATAAAACTAACTGGAATACAAAAGATAGTATGGTGTCATTTAAAAGAGCAAAAAGTCTAGTGAAATAAATATTTCATTAATTGTGAATACATATATTTAGTTGTTTAAAAAATAAGAGAACAGAAAATACTGCTTAATTTCATCTCGCAGCTTATTTTATGCATTCACTTCTCTCTGTTACGGTACTATAATGCTGCGCTATCTAACGGTACTTTCGTTAGCTATGCTCTCGTTCTGTTTCTATAATTGCTTTGTGTTAGCTTTTTAGTCTGATTTTTTTGCTTCAAGTGTCTGCTTCTATGATTATTTAAAATAGGAGCGCGCACAACGCTACAACAACGAGAATTAGTTATATACTATGATAAAAATAGCAGCTCGCAGCGAAAAATGGCTGAAATGGTTAATATCAATTCCTTTACAGTGCAAAAGATCATCGAGCGCTTCGTCCATAAGAATCTATGCACAATAAGAGGAAAGAAGCACCAAACAAAATTTTTAATGCAACCGACGAGCAGCATATTGTACGGAAGATAAAGGCTAACCCGAGACTCTCAGCTCCGAAAATGGCTTTTGAAGTTCAAACTGACCTAAGCAAACAGTTTAGTGCTGAAACTATTCGACGTGTCTTGTGCAAAAAGAATTTTCATGGCCGAGTAACACGAAACAAGCCGTTTATTAGCCCCAAAAATAGATTATGCAGACTCAACCACGAGAAAGAACATACGTCCAATTCCCCAGAAATCTGGAATTCAGTTATTTTTACAGATAAATCGCAGATCAATTTATTCGGTTCAGATGGTATGTGCTATATGTGGTGAAAACCGAATACCGAGGTCAACAAAAAAAAAAAACTTAAAACAAACCATAAAACATGGCGGTGGCAGCGTCATGGTTTGGGCATGAATGTCAGCTGCTGGTACTGGGTAGTTGCCGTTTATTGAAACAACAATTTACAAATTTAAGTACCTACAGATCCTGAAGAACAATTTGTTGCAGAGTGCAAAGGTTCTGGGTATAAAATTGAATTTCCGATTTTACCAGGATGACGATCAAAAGCACAAAGCGGGTATTGTGCAAACTAGGCTAATATACAACTGCCAATAATTGATGACGCCGCCAGCACAGTCGCCAGACCTTAATGTAATTGAAAATGTGTGGTCTTTATTGGAAAAAACCATCCGGAAACATCAAATTTCAAACAAAAATCGCCTGAAAGAGATATTGAAAACGAAGTGGGCGAATATTTCGCCAACTATCACTCAAAAACTGGTCGCATCAATGCCAAACCACCTTAGATCTATTGTGGACAACAAGGGCTATCATACCAAATAATAAAAATTCAGATATCATTAATTAATACGAAAAATTTATAAATAACAAGTGACTGCTGCTAAAATAAGCTGTGATATGAAATTAAGCAGTATTTTCTGGTTTCCTAATTTTAAGCCAACTTAATATATATTTTTACTATAAATTAAGTTAATTTATTAAACTAAACAGACCTGGGTGGCTGCCAACTCACGAGATTTGTCAGTAGGGGTACTCCGCAAGGAGGAGTAATCTCCCCCCTACTCTGGCTTATCACCATGAATGAATTTCTTAATACACTAAATTGCAATGGGGTCAAAGTGGTGGCTTATGCGGATGACGTGGTTGTTATGGTGTCAGGACTGTTCCCCTCTACGCTCAGTGAGCTAATGGAGGTTGCTTTGGGAAAACTCAGTGTCTGGGCTGCCAGGTGCGGCCTAGGAGTTAACCCTAGCAAGACGGAACTGATGTTATTCACCACAAAAACCAAAGCGCCACAATTTGTCCTTCCAAAGCTCAACGACCAACCTCTTACACTATCCAGTAGCGCAAAATACCTAGGTGTCATTCTGGATCCTAAGCTAAGCTGGAAAACTAACATCGAACAAAGGGTCAAGAAGGCCTGTATAGCTTTCTACGCCTGCAAAAAACCTTTGGTAGAAAATGGGGTCTTCAACCAAAAATGCTCTTATGGCTATACACAGCAGTAGTGCGACCCATCTTGGCGTATGGTGCACTAGTATGGTGGCCTGCACTGAATAAAGCATACAACACAACAAAACTAGCTCGGATCCAGCGATCCGCATGCATAGGTATCACGGGGGGTATCCGCTCATGCCCCACTGATGCACTTAATGTCCTGACACATTTACTCCCCATAGATTTACACATTAAGCTTACTGCAACAAACAGTGCAGTCAGACTCAGAGAGTCGTACAACTGGCGAAATAGACCATATGGACACAGCAACATTCTTAATCCGCTACCTCGGGAACTGCTTCCTGGAAAAACGGACTACGACACTCCCAAACTCGGCTTCACGAAATCCTTTACAACCAAGTTTCCCACCAGGGTGGAATGGCGCAATGGGGGAATTGATCTAGCCTTCGATGTGTCCTTTTACACGGATGGCTCCAAGATGGAATGCGGAGTGGGAGCGGGCATATACTCTGAGAAACTGGGGGTGGCGGACTCGTTTCGTCTACCAAACTCAGCCAGCGTCTTTCAGGCCGAGCTTTTTGCGATAAGAGAAGCTTGTCGCACCTTAAGGAGAGCTAACACCAACCACCTTAACGCAGCTATTCTGACGGATAGCCAAGCTGCCGTTAAATCTTTAGCTGCGATCAGTACCAACTCCAAACTGGTAAGGCAGTGTAAGGATGAACTGGCCCGGCTAAGTCACCAACTTAGCATTACCATAATCTGGGTTCCCGGCCATAGGAACATTTATGGTAATGAAAAGGCGGATGAATTGGCCAGGCGGGGTTCTTCCCTTGATGTTTCCAGAGCGGAACCAGTCGAAGTTCCACTGAACACAGTCAAGGGAGGAATTCGTTCTTACTACTTAACCTTAGCCGGTCGTAGATGGAGGGAACTACCAACCTGCAGCACATCAAGAAAAATATGGCCCCTTTACAATATAGGCAGAACTCAACAGATGCTCTCAAAGCCCCGGAGCGACATAGCCAGATTAACGGCTTTTATTACGGGTCACTGGTGCATCGGAGTTCATGCCGAGAGAATCGGACTACCTTTCAACACCCACTGTCGCAGCTGCGATGACCCAAATGAAAAAGAAACACTAACACACTTTCTGTGCACCTGCCCGGCCCTGGCCAGGTCCAGACTAACAACGCTTGGCAGGCCCCTCCTCAGCAACCTAGAGGAACTCTCAACAACAAAAATCAACAATCTCCTAACGTTCATCAATCGCACCGGATGGTTATAACCTAGCAGTGCGCTGCCCAGTCAACCAACAGAAACACGAGGTTATGGTATCAAAACGGCTCACTAGAGCTACTTGGATCCTACTTGCATGTAGAATCACCATCTAAACCAACCAACCAAACTAAACATCTTGTTCTTTTAAATGATACTATGTTATTTTTTCTATTCCTGTTAGTTTCGTTGTTTTAAAGCCCTAAAATTGAAAGTATGCACTGCATAAAATAAGCTGTGAGCCACTGTATATCGAAGAATAAAAAAAAAAACCAAGTTCATCGATGAAATTTCACAAATATTTTTATTAGATTTTTAAAACATTGTTCCTTGATATATTTTTAATTCAGTATCACAGGCAATAGGACTAAAACATGCTTAAAATTTGGTTTATTTTCATTTTAATACATTTAAATAAATTTAGCATGTTATAAATTATACAAAAATTTGACACCTATTGTTGAGTAATAATTATTCATAATATACAAAATAAAATATTTCACAATGAAGAAAAGCTAAGCAAGAAGTAATAAGCTAAAATATTAATTAACTTTAAATAAATATAACTAGAAGTGGAACTGCAATTATTTTTATGATGAATGATTAGAATAATTTAAACTATTTTTTTAGATCAAACTGTCCGTCTCACATGACTGTTTATTAAAGTTAGGCATGCCTCTTGCAATTCAAGTATTTGTTCACGTACAAAAACAAAATTGGGTGCCGAACAAAAACATCTGTCATGACAAGCAAACACCAACTCACGAGTACATTAATTGATTGAACTGAAAACAAAAAATTTAAGTATTAAAATATATAGATATTTAAAAATAAATTATAAAATGAACTCTTATATCGATAGTTGTGCTTCACGAAATTGATAAGTGAAAAATTTGAAATGTTCAGGAACGTCGAATATGTTTTAAAATTGCAAAACATATTAGCACAAAATAGTTATTTTAAAGTTGTACTGATCACCTAACCATTGTTTATACATTTACAACAAATGTATGTTTTGCCCATCCTATTTCCGTCAAAAGATCCACATTATTTAGTGCGCCTAACCATTGATATTTGGAAATATGTATCCCATAAGAAAAATAAAAAAATATAAGAAGCAAGGTAAGTGAAGTGTAAGCCATTCTTAAATTAACAATTTCTTTATGTTCTTGGTGATGCATTATCTGACTTAAATTTACAACTCTGAATACATACAACCTTAAAAATAAATTTTTTGTTATGTGTAAAAAATTTACTGTGTTACTTAAAATGTACACGCATTTATTCATAGAGAAAACTAATTCTTTTCATTACTCTTCAGTAGGCTTCTTTTTGAACAGGTACTCATTCGCCATGTTATATGCTAGTCCCACGGTAAGGCAACCAACAACTATTCCTTGAGCCGCCACACGCAACTGCATTAGGTATACGCTGGTGCTCATGGTACCTCGGTTCTTGTATTTGTAGGCACCAACGGCTGCAGCGGCAGTAAAACCGGCAATACCTTAAATGAAAAAGATTATGAAATATTACAATAAAATTTAATTCTAAAACTTGTGAAATTTCAGATGGAATTAAGGACTGTATCGAAAAGAAACTGCACACCTTTAATTCAATTTCTCGCAGTGTGCATGCTTAATGGAGTTAGAACCGTTAGAAAGTATAAACAATTCTACTTTCATTGTTTATTCTTTCTCCTCTATTCTTATCTTAGTTTTTTCGATGCTTAGAATCGAAGAGCACATGCGTAAGAAAATTGTGCACAGTTACTACACTGAGAAATAAAATTCTTACAGAAAGCTAGCCAAAAGGTATAAAGTTAGTGTAATTTGTGTCAAAAATAATAAAACAAAGTTCAAAGATACCTGTTCTCTCAAAGAACTGCAAAAAAGTGGAAGAAAAAAATGTGTAAGGGATCCGATACTTGATTTTAAGGTACTTACTTTAATAAACAAAAATAATTCAATGTCTGTATGAGATTTGGCAAAAAAAGCTAAAGCCAGTGTTACCATGATCCAAAGAGTGAAACAAAGTCATAACCTTAGAACGTACAAAAAACAAAAAGTACCGAAAAAAATTAAAGACAAGTGAAAGTGGGGAAAAGAAGAATTCGGCAATTGTACGACCGTTTGCCTCAAGATAATGTTCAGTGCTTTGTTATGGGCGATGAAACCTTCGTAAGAATGAACTCAGGAACATTACCAGGTCACCAATTTTACACAAATCAGAAACGTGGTACTGCTGACAAATCAATTTAAACAATTGGAATTTGAAAATTTGGCGCAAAAGTCCTCATCTGGCATGCTATATGCAATTTCAGCCTTAGGACCACCCCATTCTTCGCAAATAACACTATATCAGAAGAAATTTACAAAAAGGAGTGTCTCATTTGTGTCCTTATACCATTTTATAAAAACCACAGTGTGTCAACATTTTGGTCTGATTTAGCCACTGCACAGTACGCCCGTTCTATATTGAATTTGCTGAAAGAAAACAACATCAATTATATTGTAAAAGAGGAGAACCCATCTAACGCTCCAGAACTTCTTTCAATGGAGAGGTATTGGGCTATTGTTAAAAGGAACTAAAGAAAGATGGTCGAGTTGCCGGTGACATTAAAGCATTAAAAAAAATTGGCTTAAGGTAAGCAGTTCCGTTGCAAAATAAGTTGTGCAAAATTTAATAAAGGGTATTATTAAACAGAAAATTCGGTGTATATTAAGTCTATTTTAAAAATTTAAATGAAAATATGATGAAAATAACTTTTATTTTATTAAAAAAAGTTTGCAGTGAAAAAAAATAAAAAAGATTGCATTACAATCAAAATTATGTGTGCAGTTTCTTTTCGATATAGTCTTTATACTCAATAATATTTTGACGTGCATACGTCTTTTTAATAAATATTACGGTCATGTTTGCAAAATTCGTATGAAGAGACAGGGTCACGAAAAAGTTTATGATTACAATATATAGGTTAGGGTGGGCCGATTTAATGAAATTATGTTTGTATAAATTTTCTCTATTAGAGGGGGGGGCTGTCATAAGTCTACAGCACTTGGCCGGGACAACTTTGCACATTTTTTTTATTATTGCACCAAAAAACAAATACGCAGTTTTAACATTATAAATTGCCGTTTATTAAGAAAACATAAATTGAGCGAGTGTATTTCCTTGCTCCAGTGCGAGGAGACCTGTGAAAAAACTTGCTCCATTTACGTTGTATCCTGGAAAAGTGAACACAAGTTATACTATTTTAAGTTTATTTTCGCACTTTTAATTTAGTATTTAAAAAAAAATATGTATATATATAACTTACTAGCTGAAACCAGGCGCATTGCTGCCACGCCCCCGTTTGGGCCCCCACCCATCAAATGTTATCAGTGAAACGGCATGTTTAAATTGTTGTCGAATCCTGAATTCCCAAGCTGTGCGACCTATAACTTCATAGTTATTCTATAAATCATAAAGTAACTTAATTATAAAAGCCATAACTTTGGATTGGAAAGAGATATTATGCCGTCATTAGTGTCCGACCGAAACCGGAATTTTGGTCGAAACCGAATATTCGGCCATTTTATAATATTCGGTCCAAACCGAAACTGGTTTATATGAAAATTTAAGTTTTTACAAATATATAATTTTTTTATACACGTAAGAAAAAAATTAAACATAAAAAAGTATTATTTGAATATTGAAGTTTAGAATAATTAATTGAAGTTTGCTATAATAATAAAAGAGACAAGGTATATTAATTCAGGTACTTTAAATAAACTGTCAGTCATGGGAATATAATGTCAAACAGAGGAAATGACAATAACTAATGTTGCTTCTGTACTAAACACAAAAAAGGTGCATTTTATTTTTTAATGGCACAGCTAATTTACATTTATTTTCAAGATTTTGGAATTGTTTGAAAGAAAATATTTGCAAACATAAAATTTTATTAACCCTATAGTAATTCATATGTTTATTATTTAAAATAGTTTTTTAAAATAGTTATTTAAAAATAATTTGATGCGAAATTCGAAAATCAATATTTCGCACTATTTGAGCAACTTTGGTTGCAATTTTGCTTTACCTTTTGCATTTCGGTCATGTCATTTCGATATCCCACCTAACTAGCAAGCTGGTCTCCAGGTGCATTTATCAAATCTGCCTGCTTAAAATGTTTTTCACAGACCTTGGAATTGTCTCCCAAATTCACGCCACAGCTCTCAACCCACTGTTGACGCTAGAGTGGGTTCTGTGGTGCTGAAAATAGTCGTATGAACGACTTTGCGTAGCACACCCTGCACACCACACACACAGAATGACTTGAGATTTTTTTAAATATTTTTTTTAAACAGAAAAAAAGAGTTTTAAACACAAATTAACAAAAGCACAACAATTAAAAAAAGTAAATAATCAACACTTTCGTCCGCAATGACAAGTTAATTAAAACAATAAAAAACAGCATGCTCAGAAAAAAGCATTTTCTAAGCAAAGTTGAAGTTAAATTTTTAAAAATTCGCAAATTTTTTTTGTTTGAGTTTGCATTACTTGGTTTTAACATTAAACTCCTAAAAGCCGGCTGCGCAGTCGCGCCACCGGTACTATAAACCTGGGCATGATTTAATTATTATAGGTTGTCCATTCATTTGACAACACCCGTAAATACAGGGTTCACCAAATAATTTTTTTTTTTGAAAATTCTATAAAAAAAAGTACTGGATATTTTCTCAAATGTCTTTTTTTTATTTGAAAGTACAATCCTTCCGGTTAATAATGGAAAATAATTTCATTCAAATGGCTGCCTCGGCTGGCCATGCAGTAGCCTACACGATCGGTCCAATTTTTAAGCACATTATCGATTGTGTGCAGCTGTATTTCACCAATGGCTTCACGAATATTGTCCTTTAAAGCGTCAATTGTCTCTGGCTTGTCGGCGTAACACTTATCTTTGAGGGCACCCCACAAATAATAGTCCAACGGTGTCAAATCGCAGCTCCGAGTTGGTCAAACGACGTCAGCTCTGCGGCTGATAATGCGATCTTCAAAAACAGTGCCCAAAACATCGAGTGTAGCTTCGGCTGTGTGGCAAGTAGCGCCGTCCTATTGAAACCAAATGTTGCCAATATCCTCCTCTTCAATTTTTGTGAACAAAAATTCGTTCAACATGGCCCGATAACGATCGCCATTGACTGTAACGGCTACTCCTTGCTCATTTTCGAAGAAAAATGGCCCAATTATGCCTCTGGACCAAAATCCGCACCAAACAGTGACTCGTTGTGGGTGCAGCGGCTTTCCAATGTATGCGTGCGGGTTTTCTGTGCCCCAAATGCGACAATTTTGCTTGTTTACATACCCGCCAATATCAAAATGAGCTTTATCTGAAAAGATGATTTTTTTTTGGCAAAATCGGCATCTTCTGTAAGTCGATCGCAGGCCCACTTAGCGAAGCGAAAACGCATTGGATGGTCAGTTGGTTTCAACTCCTGAACCAATTGGACTTTGTATGGCGTCATACCAAGGTCTTTATGCAAAATTCATCTCAATGATGTCTCCGAAATGTTAAATTGTTGAGAACGACGGTGAATTGATGTTGATGGCGCTTCACGCACACTTTCTGCCACAGCAGCAATATTCTCGGGTGTACGCACTGCTTTTGGCTTTTCACGCTTTAGTTTATCGATGAGGATGCCAGTTTCTTTCACATTTTTCACAAGATAACGAACATACGGAGCTGACGGTGCTTCTCTTCTTCCAAAATCCGTACTCAATTCTCGCACACATTCTGCAACATTACCATGATTTTCAAAGTAATGTCGCAATATTTCCCAGCGTTGTTCAAGCGTATAAACAACCATATTCGTTCAGCGGACAGATAAAACTAATTATCTGTCAAATCAGACATGAGCTAAGTGTTACCATTCACGAAATAAGCACTAGTTGAAAAAAAAAGTTAGATGGCGGACCCTGTATGTAAACAAAAATATATTCTCTCTCAAATATAAATGACAACCAGGGTTTTGTTGTCTTCTCAGAAAAAAGTTATGTTTCAGTGTTTCGTTGTGAATTTAAAAAAAAAAGTAATTCTGTACTTATATTTATATTTTCTAGCTAAATATCTATATATTTACCATTATCTAAAATATCTAAAATATTGGCATGTCATTTGAAAGATAATTAAATTATCTATAAGACAAAATATAAACAAAATAAATCTATATTTAAAAACAAGTTTTAAATGAAATTTATTTCTGAACTGACTCTTCTTTTACTAATTATAAATTCAAAGATAAAAAATAATACAAATATTCATAAAATTTAAAAATTTTATGTGCTGTGTGCTGCATATATTTTTTTTATTATTTTTGTATTGATTTACAATACAAAACATTGTCATTACCTTTTTTAAAACTCAATAAAATGTTCAATCAAAACAAAAAAGTAGTGGAAAACTTGGTAGAAAAAGCAGTAGTGAAAAGTATCTTTTGGTATTTAGTACTTTTTTTTTTTTAGACTGAACCAACGCTCAGGGGATGCCCCCTATAAATGCGTAAGCATTGTGCTGATTCGGAAGATGGGTGATAGTTAGTTGGAGGGTGGATAGATGGAGTAGTGTCGGTGAAGATTTGTTTTGAATTTGCACAGCTCAAAACTGCCGGGAAACACGCTCGCAGGGAGACTATTCCACAACTTAACCGCGCGACTAAAGAACGAATTATCGCGGTAATGCGAGGTTCTATTAGGCATCGATGCAATGGTAAAGGAGTGGGCTTGGACAGCTGCCCGAGTGGACCTGGGAAACACACGAGCTGGTGGCGTCAGGCCATGTATCTCCCTTGAACACTTCCCATGGTAATACCTATACAGAAGGCTTAGGCAACCTACATTACGTCTACGATGCTCAAGAGAGTTGAGAGAGGATGAAATACTTTCATCTCCTATCAAATATATCGCACGACGTTGAATTCGGTCCAGAAGCTCCAAATAAGATCTTGAAGCCCCTGCCCAAATGTGCGAATTGTACTCCATTTTCAGCCTAATATATGAGGTGTATATCATGCGAAGATCAGCTGAAGTGAAATATTTTTTGCACCGTTTTAGAAAGCCTAGGCACTTACCCGCTTCTTTCGACACATCGAAAATATGATCATTCCAACGAAGATCACATTGGATCGATATGCCCAGAACGTCAAGAGCGGCTGATTCCACAAGATCCACACCATTCATACTGAGAGGAGCTAAAGGGCAATTCACCCGCTTGTGGGTTAACAGACAACACTGGGTCTTGCTTGCATTGAACTCTACTCTATTGGCAAGACCCCACTCGGATATTTTTTGTAGATCATTAAGGAGTTTGTCATTCATAGTTTGCCTTTTTCTCTCAATCTCCATAGAGCTTGGGCGTTTTTTGAATGAATATGAATGACAAATGCTGCTGTCGTCAGCAAACGAATGAATTTGGTTGTGCGTAAATGACAGAAGGTCGTTGATAAAAACCAGAAACAAGGTTGGCGATAGAACTAAACCCTGCGGTACTCCTGCGTTGATGGCGTGCTTCTCGGACGAAATACCGTCAACTACGACTCGAATCGTTCTGTCATTGAGAAAACACGTGATCCATCGAGCAAAATTACTACCAAAACCATATGCAGCAAGTTTTGACACGAGCGCTTTATTTCATAACGTTGAAGTTTTTTACGCTCTCCATAACTTTGGAAAGCGTAGAGCATATCGCAATGGGTCGGTAGTTTGCAGGGTTCGTGGCATCAACCTTTTTAGGTACCGGCTGGACATTTGCCACCTTCCAACAAGATGGAAATATTCCTGTTCTGTAGGAGATGTTGAAAAGGTTGCGCAAAGGCCGAGCCAGCGAAGAAGCACACATTTTAAGCACAATTGGCGGTATGCCATCAGGACCAGAGGCTTTGTTAACGTTGAGATTTGTAAGGACCCTTTTAACTGCTCTCGTTCGAAAGTATATCTCCGGCATTGCAGAAGATCCACCCTCAACAAAGGGCAGTGACTGATTGCTATCCGAGAGAGTGGAATTTTGTGCAAACAATCTAGCCAATAGGTTCGCTTTATCAGCCGAGTCAGTGAAGATTTGGTCATCTTTTAAAAGAGCTGGAATCGATGACGATGTCTGGTTCTTAACTCTTTTAACAAATGACCAAAAATTTTTGCTCCCTTTGGGGCAGAGAAGAACCTGTTCTCGAATGCGAGCTTCGTGCAAAAACTTTTCGCGTTTTAAAATTGCATTACAGCGATTCCTTGCCTCGATGCGAAGTCTTTTAGTATCAGTATTCTTGTTAGAACGCCAATTCTGAAAAGCTTCCTCTTTGGACCTGACTGCAATCCTGCAAGTCTCATTAAACCATGAGTGGTCTTTTGGTTTAATGCTTCTCATCTTATTGGGAATGAAAGACCACATACCCAATAAAATAATTTCTTGTACCATGACAGCCGCGGCATTCACATTTCTATCAGCGAAACATAATTTCCAATTGAAGCTGCGATAAAAATTATTTAATGCAGTCCAATTCGCCTTTCCATAAAACCATGCAGTCCTCTTCGGGGCTTTAGGCGTAGAGGTGCAGGGGTTAAAATATGGAAAAACAGCGGATATGGTACAATGGTCCGAGTTACCAAGAGGTGCGTTGACACTCACATCATATTTTTCATGATGTGAAGTCAGAAAAAGGTCAAGGATATTATGGCTTTGCAAATCACTTTGGGGGAAAAAAGTGGGTTCCTTCACTAGTTGAATCAGTTGGTTCGATTCAGCAAATAGCTCAACATATTGTCCAACAGGTGTCAATGGGCCCGAGTGCCGTAACCAAGCCGGGTTGTGGACATTGAAATCGCCTGCTACAACGATCTCACTGTCAGGAAACAACCCCAAAATATGCGTGATCGAATCAGAGAGAGAGTCCAGTTTGTTAAAAGTGGGCTCCCTCCCTAGATTCGGACTTCTATAAATAAAGCAGAAATGTAGCAAGTGAGAGCGAAGCCTGAACCTAACCCACATTGTGCTAAACTCGGGATCGGTCACGTTCAGACTCCGCTCACACTGGTACGCTACATCTGTTCTTATAAAAAGTGAAATGCCCCTATGCAAAGAAAACAATGGCAGTAAGCGATACCCAGGTATGTGAAAATCCAGTGGATCTGCATCCTCGGCCACCTCGGTCTCGCTCAGTGCCATTATTTGAGGCCTATGTGGAGTACAATGTACATAGACCGAGAAAAAATTCGCCCTCAGTCCACGAACATTGCAGAAATCTATGCGAAAATGACCCGACATTTCCGCACCATGCAAAAATCAAACAAATAAGGGCATACAAGGTAATTAGTTACGGCTGCAAGAGAGCTGCACAACATGAGCAATATAAAAAGTACTGAAGCAAGTGTTATGCCTTTACTTCAGCACAATTCAGCCCACTGTGCAACCCTACTTACAAACGTAAATAATGTGAAAGGATGGGGGAGTTGACGGAACCGAAAAAAACAACAATTACTTACACCACGAGGAGCATAGAAAAGCCCCTCGCATGGTCAGACAAAAAAAACACGAATGTTGTCAAAGGAGTTGATGCTGTAGCTGGCGGCTGGATCTCTGCAAAACTGGTTTTGCTGTTGTGTTGTTGGTTGGAGCAGCTGGGTGTTTGTTGCTTTGATTACAGTTGTTTTTGTTTTTATAATCATTTATTTTTGCACAGTTTGTTTATTAATTTAGTTTCAATTTTATTTAAATTGTTTAAAATAAAAACATATAACATTTAATTTTTACACTATCGCGGTGTATATTTAGACACGAAACACGACAAAACATTTAAGAAACGGGACAAACAACTTAAAAAAATTAAATCTATGACGAGGACGGACGGACGCACGTCTATGCCCAACGAGATCACGCCACCCACTCAAAATTAGTACTACGAAAAAGTATGATATTTAGGCAACTGAGCTATATTTTGTCATTAAAAATTACTCTTTTGCTCTCCTTTTCAATTTTAATGGTGTATGTATATCTTCCTTCTTGTGAGAAAACGTCAAATGAATGGACAACCTATAGTAATTGAGTTATTACCTATAGTAATAACTCCTTTATTTCTTCAGTATACACTCAAAATAGTATGCACCTACAATGTACATTTTTATAGAACTACAAAACAAAGTATTTCTTTTTTTTAAAGGTTTAGTATTATAAAAATAGAAATATTTCGTTTTCTTTTCCTTTATTCCACACACACAGAATTAGTTCGGAAGTTTAATTATCAATTTTTGGATTCAGTACCTATAAAACTTTAATAGTAACACGAGAAATCAAATTATAGACGAATTCATAATTTTTGTTTTGTACAATGAGTTGTAAATATTTTTATATTTGAATTATAATTATATAAGAAGTTTTTACCTAAGTTTCGGCTAGTTTCGGTTATTACATATTGGTTGAATATCCGAAACTGGCCGTAACTGAAACTGAAACCGAATATTCGGTCGTACACTAGTCATAAGGAAGAGTGCGGCATTTCAATATTCTGAGATAATCGACTAACAGTAATTTATCAAAAATTTTTTGATTAGGGTTATAAATATTTGGTTTTACAGGATAGTGAAATCCAGTTTGCTTTCAATATTAATGAAATTTTTTTTGATTTTATTAAAAATGTCAGTATTGTGGAACAAACACCGTAGTTGCTGCTTTTTTTATCGTTTGTTCTATAAATTTAAATAAGTTCAAAAAGCCGTATCTACATCAAATGTACGTTTTATATAGTAAAAAGTTTCTTGTTTATATATTTATGATATTTAAATGATATATTTTTAAAGCCATCATATCTTGCACAAAGATAACAATATTTAAAACATTTTTTTTTTCACAAAAATAAAGAAGTAAAAAGCATTTTTCATAAACTACAAATACAAAGGGGAAACGCAGTATCTGTCTGAAGATACCGCTTTTTATCTCTTTTTATGTAGATACTGCGTTTTTTCTTTAAATAATTGCTATAATTTGTGTAGATATAACAATTCATGTTAAAATATTAAGCAATTAAGCAAAATATTCGAAATTTTTATTTTATTTTCTTAAAGATGAAAAAAAGTTGATTAAGAAAAAACAATTTAACTTTCATGCTAGATGCCGCACTCTTCCTTATGACGGCAGTATTGGGGTAATTTTTTCACATTAATTATTTTGGAGACTTGATTTTTTGTAAAAAATATAACAAAAACATTTTGGAAAAAATAAATTTAGCCAAAAAAATCAAAAGGGGTACCTTGTTGTTTTGATGACGAAAACAGTAAAATGATTTTTGCATTTAACTGGAAAAATTTTTAAAATAAATGCTATGTTTAAAATAAATGCCCCCAGACTATATGTTTCATACAAATGACATGTCAAAAAAATAACATACTGAACGAACTTCATCTGTGTGTCAAAATTTAGTTTTTGTCATTCAGCTTTTTCTTTTGTCTCCACACTATCTGACACGTCATTTGAAAATAAAAGACAGCTTTTGAAATTTTTGTAAACCGTAAAGATCTAAAGTGGCCACCTCTGGCCATTCAAACTAAGAATAAATTCATTAAAAATCAATTTATTGAATAAATATCTTAAAATTTCTTCTTTTTTCACATAAAAAATTTATCAAACTGACATTTTGTACAGATGGAAAAACATACGAAATTAGAGACTGTTCTAATTCAAAAATTTACAGACGCAAATACAAACGACATTTCAAAACGACATTTTCATATGTTCCACACTATCTGTAGCTAAAAACTATTTCTAATTATTGACGTGTCATATGTATGAAACATATAGTGTAGAAGCACTTTTATATGAAAGGTTGTCAGATGTGAAATTTTTACTTGATTTTATTTTTACAACAAAAACATTTTTTGAGTCACTTTTTGAATAAAAAGTAAATATTTGGGACCTTTTTTGAAAAAATATACACACTGACCTAACGGTACAGTTCGAAATACTTTTGTGAAGAGATTTTTTTAACTTTTGAACAAAAAAAAATTTTAACTAAAAATATATTTAGTAGCAGCGGAGATTCTTCCGTTTTTTTCTCATTCTTAGGTAAAGATGTCTTATAAAAAATTCATTGTACTAAAAATTGTTGCCAATTTTGAAGATATGTGAATGTTGATGATAACAAAATTTTAGAAATTTGTTAAAATTAAACCGGCCAGAATTTTTTATTGTAAAACGTTAAATACGTTTGAATAATAATATAAATAAATATAATAAAAACGTTAAATACGTTTTTGAATAAAAAATTTTACGTTAGTTGAAAAAGAGTAAGGGGTAAAACAATTTTTTCAAATTAAAAATATACTATATGAAAGGTTGTCAAAAATTCATTTTTTACTGGGTTTAATTTTTACAACAAAAACAACTTTTGAATCAGTTTTTACTAAAAAGTCAATATTTCGGACCTTTTTGAAAAATATAACAAATATATACTCCACGAAAAATTGTACATATACTCCATTCTTAGTGTAGTTGCCGAAAGTAACCATATGAACTAAATTACAAAATTTTAGTATAATACGACCAAAACCGTCCAAAATTTAGCATTTATGTTTATTTGTGGGTGGTTAAAGGGGGTGTGGCAACGTTTTTTTTTCCTTAAGCCATCTCGTACTTAAAATAAATTAACTGCCACAATTTCAGCATAATTTAGTTTATACCTGGCTCACTTTGATTCACTCCACACTTATCTCCTGAAAAAAGCGTAAACATAGTGCGACCACGTCCATTTTTAGTCCAGTGGCCGAAAGTAGCCATACAAACTAAATAACTATATTTTAGTCTTATATGACCCAAACCGTCTGGAATAAAATTTTTTTATTGGTTTGTGGGGTGTAATAGAGGGCTTGGAAACTAATTTTTGGTACAATTTCTGGCAGTACCCATACAAACTACGCCAAAATCTTAGCTCAAGGGAGTAGCAAAAGTGCGACCATGCTCATTTTCACTAAAAAATTACGAAAGTAACCATACAAACTAAATTACCAAATTTTAGTCTTACACTACCAAATCCGTCTTAAGTAATTTTAATTTATTTGTGGGCGGTAACAGTGGGCGTGGATGCCAATTTTTAGTTCAGTTGCCGACAGTTACCATATAAACTAAATTTCCAAATTTTAATCTAATACGATCAATACCGTCCAAAATATAGAAATTTTATTGATTTGTGGGCAGTTAAAAGAGGCGTGGAAACTCATTTTTAGTACAGTTGCTGACAGTAACCATACAAACTATATTACCAAATTTAAGTCATATACGACCTAAACCGTCGGAAATATAGCATTTTTATTGGTTTGGTAGCGGCAAAAGAGGGTGTGGCAAATTTTTTTCCTTACCATTTCTTACCTGAAACAAATCGACTGCCAAAATTTTAGCTCAATCGGCCTAGTAGTTTTGGAGTCTGTTGGCATCACACAGGCAGACAGAATATTTGTATGGAAGTGTATGGGGAAATCTTAAAAATGCCGAAACCACTGGGCTGATTTCGTGCATACTTCAATTAAACCACCTACAGACCAGGGTATGGTCTCTGTACCCTGAAATTTTATTTGAAATCGGTCGAACCGTTTTTTCAGTTAGTGGTTACATCAAAATGTACACTTCTTTTTATATATAAGATATACATTTATAAATTAATTACGTAAATAAATTTGTGTAGAAATTGCTTAAGTTATTAATATTAAAATGTTTCTCTTAGATAATATCACCAAGTAATACGTTTTTAATAAGTTTTAGTTTTTTGGTAACGGAAGACTTTTCAGTGCAAATGCCCATATACACAAGCATCATTATAAAACATGCACAACTCGGGAATTGTAATCATTTCTGAAAAGTGGGCGAGGTCTTAGTTCGGCCACGCACATTTTTGGTTGAGTTGCCAAGAGTAACCACGAACTTAATTACAAAACTTTAGTCCAATACAGTTAAATTCGTCTGAAATATAGCATTTCAATTGAATTGTGGGCGGTAATAGGGGGTGTAGCAACTTTCGTTTTTTTAATATTTGAAATAAAACCTTGATAACAGATGTTTTAAATTAAGTGGCCTAAGGTGTTACCCTTCCTGAGATCTTAAAAGACACTGCACAAACGATTTTGTGTGTAAAGAAGGGGCGGTAAAAGTAGGCGTGGTAACATTTATGTACATACTTACCACCACATGGTCTCATTGCACAAATACACCAAGTTTCATTATAAAAACATGCACAACTCAGGAATTATAACGATTTATGTTAAGTGGGCGTAGTTATAGTTCGACCACCTTTGCAGCAGGCAAAGCAAATGTATTCATGCAGATGTCTAATATTTACCAGAGAACTGCAATGAGTATCCAATAGAATTCGGATACTCAAATCGTAACCGAGTGTCGTGCTGTTCTCAACTCTATCCATACTCAATAAAATGTGTCAAATACTTACAGGCATTCGGCTCATTAGCATTTTTTCGGGTATAGGTACATTCTCATATCCGAGAGCGGTGTGACCCGAACCACTTGAGCCGTTTTCAATGAGTGCTGTTACGGTGTGAATTGATTTACTTAAATAATTCATAATTGTCTATAATAATTTACTTTAATTCATTAAAAATACCTTTTTGACTACATCTATGTACACCATAAATTTCTGCTGCTCTTTAATGCATCTATGTAAATGAGAGCAAAGTAAACTATAATAACATTTTATTCTTTCTTTTTATCTTCCGTTCTAACAAGAAAAAACGTGTAACCTTTTTCAAATAAGAGAAAATCATTCTGTGAAATTGTAAATTCTTCTGTTCAATTGCTGGTATTAAATTACCATTAAAAAACCACAAGTGTATGTACTTACTAATATGAAATACACTATTGGACAATTGGACAAAAAAAAAATGGCTTAACTTACAAACAATTGGCAGAAAAATATAAACTTTCTCTGTCAGGAGCAAGAAAAATTTTAAAAATGTATGAAAAACGAAATTCAAATGAAAGTTTTAAGAAACTCTGTGGCAGAAAACGTAAGACTTCTGAGTGTGATGATCATCATATCGCAGTTTTGGCAAAAAAAAAACCCATTTATTTCATCCAGAGTGATAAAAGATGAAATAAAATTAAGTGTGTCATCCCGTACCATACGCAGAAGGCTACATGAGGTCGGATTAAAGAGCTTCTTCGCAAAGAAAAAGCCACTGTTACGTGCTGCGAATATTAGAAAGAGATTGGACTTCGCTAAGAAATATATTAATATGCCAAAAACATTCTGGGATAAGGTAATCTGGTCAGACGAGTCGAAATTTGAATTAAAAAATGAAAAACGGCGAAAACGTGTGTGGTGTGAGCCTTCGCAAAGACTAAAGTCTAAAAACTTAACCCATACTGTTAAGCATGGTGGAGGAAGTCTAATGGTATGGGGCTGCTTTTCGTCGCTAGGAGTAGGTAGACTGGTTAAAATCGACTCAAAAATGACTGGAGAGCATTACGTTAATATTTTGAGAGAAAATCTTAACAGTAGTGCTGAGGAAATGTGCTTGGGGGACTTTATCTTTCAGCAGGATAATGACCCCAAGCACACTAGTAAGGTGGCAAAAAATTATTTCCGTGATAATAACATCGAACAACTAGATTGGCCGCCACAAAGCCCAGATTTGAATCCTATTGAACACCTATGGACCATTCTGGATGATAAAATTTCAATAGAATCACGTACCAATATTCCAGCATTTTGGGATAAAATGCAAGCCGAATGGAGGGCGATTCCGAAAAATATAATGCAAAATCTATCTGCAAGTATGCCCAACAGACTTAGAGAGGTCATTACCAACAAGGGAGGAGCAACCAAGTATTAACATTTTATTAAGTTAATGTGTTTTATACAAATATTTTGAATTTGCACTTTATTTTGTCCAAACATACCTTTTACTTTGTTTAGTTTTGTTAAATTTATTAAAAATATTGAAGTCATACATACCTGCTTTTTGTTTTTTTTTTATCATAAAATAAATGAAATAAATAAATTTACTCAAGTTTTAAACATTAAAATTAAATTCAATTAATTTTTCTTCAACGAGAGGAAACATACATTGAATTGCACTTTATTTTGTCCAATAGTGTATTTGCTTACTTATAAGAAATGAATTTAATTAATAAACTTGCAGATTTTAGCTGCTGTGTATAATCAGCTCTAAGTACGGTTTTCATTTTTATTAAAAATACCAAGCGACCGACCAAGTGCGTTGAATAATTTTATTACAAATGCACTCGATCCGAATGTATTTTGAGCAGAGACCGTACTGAGTATGCCTTTTATAATAAAAAGCAAAAAATAATAATTATCTTGTGATTTTTAAAATTTGGAGCAAAATATAATAATTATTTCTGCTTTTATCAAAATTCGCCCGATATTTTTTTGGTCACAAAATAACTGGTATGTGTTGATTTTTATTTTTTACAGCAAAAATAAAAAGTAAAATTTGCCCGATATTTTTTTGGTTACAAAATAACTGGTAAGTTTTGATTTTTATTTTTTTGAGCAAAAATAAAAAGTAAAGTTTGCCCGATATTTTTTTGGTCAGAAAATAACTGGTGTTTTGATTTTTATTTTTTAAAGCAAAAATAAAAAGTAAAGTTTGCCCGACATTTTTTTGGTCAGAAAACAACTGGTATGTTTTGATTTTTATTTTTTAAAGCAAAAATAAAAAATAAAGTTTGCCCGACATTTTTTTGGTCAAAAAAAAACTGGTATGTTTTGATTTTTGTTTTTTAAAGCAAAAATAAAAAGTAAAATTTGACCGATATTTTTTTGGTCACAAAATAACTGGTAAGTTTTGATTTTTATTTTTTTAAGCAAAAATAAAAAGTAAAGTTTGCCCGACATTTTTTTGGTCAGAAAATAACTGGTATGTTTTGATTTTTATTTTTTAAAGCAAAAATAAAAAGTAAAGTTTGCCCGATAACTTTTTAGTCACAAAATAACTGGTATGTTTTAATTTTTATTTTTAAAGCAAAAATAAAAAGTAAAGTTTGCCTGATATTTTTTTGGTCACAAAATAACTGGTATGTTTTGATTTTTATTTTTTAATCCAAAAATAAAAAGCAAAATTCGCCCAACATATTTTAGAGCACAAAATAACTTGTAAATATAGATTTCTATTTTTTATTCAAAAATTAAAAGCGTACGTTTAACGATTTGACGTGTTGTCAGTTAATGTTTGTTTTACTTTTGATTCACTTTCGCTAAAGTTGAATGGTTTCTATTGCCGTTTCAAATAGACAAATCAAAGTTACACCAAAAGTTATTCGAAAGTTTAAAAAATCTCATACAAATAAAAAAGTACAAAATGCACAGAAGTTAGTTAACGAGGACTCTTAATTTGAATTAATATACCAAAAATTTTAAAATAAGTTTGTTTTGATCGTTAATATATAATTCATTATAACATATATTATAATAAATAAATACCATGCCAATAAGATTTGCTTATATAAATACTATGTTCATTAACTATAATATTCCAAGCCTATTCCTTATTTCTTAAATTACATAACGTCTTCAAGAGGCATATCACATGCCATCATATACATCAAGGCATGAGCACCAAATGTCATAATATGCCAAAGTATTTGCTTGTTGGTTATTCTATGCCATCATGACATGCTTGTTGAAATTTTTCGATTCCATTGAAATTCAGGTATGCAATACAGTTCATGCTAGAGATAGATGCATTGAAAAATATCATGGCATTTATCGCATGGCATAGTCGGTCTCCACTAGATTTTTCGATGCCGTGATGTATATGATGGCATGTGCTATGCCTCATGGAGACGCTATGTTAGAACTGCTGCTCATGAATCAATCAATAAAGAAATCAGAACACATTGAAAAATACATGTACTAATTTCTTAGCTTTTCTTACTTTTGCTGACGAGGGGGCTGGGGTTTAGATTTGCAAAGAACCTGCTTACATAATACTTGAACGGCCCCTTATGAAGCACTTACGAGATGACATAAATCCCTTAATATAAATTTTTCAAACGTAAGCTGAAATACTGATTTTGCTTTTAATTTTTTAATAAAAAAATTTAAAATAAATGTTGACAAGTTATTTTGTTGTCCAAAATATGTTAGGCAAATTTTGCTTTTTATTTTTGGATTAAAAAATAAAAATCAAAACATACCAGTTATTTTGTGACCAAAAAGATATCGGGCAAACTTTACTTTTTAGTTTTGCTTTAAAAAATAAAAATCAAAACATACCAGTTATTTTGTGGCCTAAAAATATCGGGCAAACTTTACTTTTTATTTTTGCTTTAAAAAATAAAAATCAAAACATACCAGTTATTTTGTGATCAAAAAAATATCGGGCGAATTTTGCCTTAAAAAAATAAAAAGCAGAAATAATTATTATGTTTTGCTCAAAATTGTAAAAATCAAAATTTTAAAAATCAATATGAAATCAAGTTTCTACAATGTGAGAGCATTCTAATTCTACCTTCAAAACGGCGGTGCAACAATTTTTTCATAATGCTTTTTTTGTTTAAAGATCTAAAAATAATTATTATTTACAGTCTTTGATTTTGAGTGTACTCTGAGTACTGCTCCTCTGCCAACGTCTCTTAGCGTTAATAAGCAAAAGGTAAGGCTTTTATTGAAATTATATGATATTAAAAATGCAAACTAATTTTGGATTTACCTATATCCATATTTTTTTAAACTTGAAAATTTCAGTGTTTTGGAGTTGGTTTCAACGCACAATTGATCGCGGCTGCTGTTTATTTGATTGCATGTTGTTTTTTTTTTGCGTATGCACTTTTTGTAAGCACTTGTCTGCAGGCAATGTCAGCTCTCATTTTTACCCGACTTCAAAAAGGAGGAGGTTCTCAAGTTGGTTGGTTTCTTTTTTTTCTCGAAAACTCGTTCTTGGTATTTTATTGTTGCACTTTAGAGAAGAAAACAACAACAACGCTTGTGATTTTGGTTTGCTGGGCATAAACAAAAAGAAAACAAAGGCCGGTGCCAGTGTAAGTTTGCTTCTTGTGCGTAAACAAGTACAATAGAAGTTTAATTAACCCCCATATTACGAATTCATACGATATACGATAAACGCTTGCATTCTGTTACGCGATATTACGAACTTACGTTTGTCGTATTAAATCCGACAGTTAGCGTTTATCGTTTATCTGAAAAAAAAATGGTATTACGAAACGATACGTATCAGATCAGTTGTTCAATTTCATACGCTTGCAAGCGGCTGAATATTCTTGTCCGATAATTGAAATTATATATAAAATGTTCATCTTTTTTCAAAATATTTAAATATTAAAGAAATAAAAATTAGTTTTTAAAAGGATTTGAACAAAATTAAGCGATTTTCAGGCCAAGAGTTGCGAGCTCCAAAAATCAACTGGGACGTTTTGCCACTTTAATGGAAGAAAACGCTGACTATACATTTACCGATTTATTGATAACGACATAGTTAAATAAAAACGTTGAAATTAAATAACCTTAACAAACTTATTCCACCGTCATGAACAAATCGTCATCTTCCAATTTCATGCCGTTGGTTATTTCGAGTTTCTTGACGATGCCTGTTTTTGCCGCCTGCGCGACCAATTCGATCTTCTTGGCAGATAGACCAAGCGGCTGGCCCTTTTCGACTTTGACACCTTCCTTAATACGAATATTAATGACTGTTCCTGGCATAGGAGCTCCAACATCGTTCTTGTTTGCTTTTGAATCCTTTGGATGAATTTAAAGTTCCTTCACAGCTTCTTTATCGCGTGATTGGAAGTATCCATCAACTTCCTTCTTTCCACAGCATCTGCCTCATCGCTTTCTCCTAATATTGAACGCCATGGATGTCCTCGAAACGTGTTTATTTATTTTATTGTTGAACTTTAAATGTGACTTCAGTTTGAGAATTTCAATAGTTTTTTGTTAAATTCACAGTAAAATTTAAACAAAAAGTACTGTCATTCACAATCGGGCGTATGAAAACGATAATGAGTGAAAATTCGTGAAACTAGCCACCTAAAACAAGAAGTCGTAATTTTTATATCTTTTACGTATATAATTGAAGTGTATATGAAAAAAAAATAAATTGCAATTTTTTTTTTTATTTTTTTTTCAATGAGTTACAAAGAATTTAGTTTTAGGCCACTGTTTTAGTAAAATTAATTTTGATAAGTAAGAAATGTTTTAAATCTGCGAGCCATACAGAGCACTGCACAGTGGAATAATTGGTACAAACTAGAGGGAATAAATTATTTTGATAACGTTTTTATTGATTTAGGCACAGAAAAGTACAAAAAATGTTTTTTAAATATTTGGACAAGTGGGCGTGGCACCTCCCATACAAATGTATCTTATATTTCGCAATATCTGAAAAACCAGTGAAACCATGACAACAGAAACTTAGTCAGTCATCAACTGCATCATTTAAAGGAAATGTGTCAAAAGAAGGCGTGATTGGACAAGTGGGAGTGGCACCTCCCATACAAATGGATCACATTTTTAGCAATATCTAGAGAACCAGTAACGCCACAACAACAAAAACTTAGGCAATCATCATATGCGTTATTTGGAGGATATGTGCTAAATTAAGGCATGATTGGACAAGTGGGCGTGGTACCTCCCATACAACTGAAACACATTTTTCGAAATATCTGGAGAAAAAGTAAGAGATTGTCCTTTTGTATATTGGCACTTGTATTTTAAATAGCGTATTTTATTATTTTTTTCAAGATTTGTTTTGTGGTATTTGTCTGGTTCTCAAGATGTTGCGAAAAATGTGTTTCAGTTGTATGGGAGGTACCATGCCCACTTGTCCAATCATGCCTTAATTTAGCACATATCCTCCAAATAACGCATATGATGATTGCCTAAGTTTTTGTTGTTGTGGCGTTACTGGTTCTCTAGATATTGCTAAAAATGTGATCCATTGGTATGGGAGGTGCCACTCCCACTTGTCCAATCACGCCTTCTTTTGACACATTTCCTTTAAATGATGCAGTTGATGACTGACTAAGTTTCTGTTGTCATGGTTTTAAAAAATAAAATAAGATACATTTTAATGGGAGGTGCTACGCCCACTTGTCCAAATATTAAAAAACCCTTTTTTTGTACTTTTCTGTGCCTAAATCACTAAAAACGTTATCAAAATATCCCTCTAGTTTGTACCAATTATTCCACTGTGCAGTGCTCTGTATGGCTCGCACAAGACAGGTAGTGCAGATTTAAAACATTTCATAACAGGCTTGTTTATGGAGAATACATCATTTTTATTTTTTTGTATTATTTCTATATTTGTATTAGTATGTAATATTTTTTAAAAATTTTCTATGAGGTCCAGAACGTTTTTTTTAAAATTTTTTATAAAAAACTTATTAATTTTGAAGAAAAAATTTTTAAAAAAAGAAAACAGTTTTGTAATTTAACGTGTATTACGAGTATTTGGTCCAAAAATCAAGAAATTTTAACAAGCCGTTACTTAGCAAAATTAATTTTACTAAAACAGTGGCCTAAACCTAAATTCTTTGCAACTGATTGAAAAAAAAAAAATAAAAAAAAATTGCAATTTCTTTTTTTTTCATATACACTTCAATAATATCCATAAAAGATATAAAAATTACGACTTCTTGTTTTAGGTGGCTAGTTTTACGAATTTTCACTCAATACGAAAGCTTGATTTTTACGATACGCTTGCAAGTGTCTATCGTGTATCGTATGGAAATCCATAATAGGGGGATTAAATTATGCGCATGTGATTTGGCAACTTAAGGTGACAGAAAAATAAAAAAAAACTTTACAAATTTAGTAATAATTGCTGATTGCAGAAAATGAATACGCAAAAAATTAATGAAAAAATTGCTAATGAAACCTTCAAACTAACACAAAAAAGGAAAGGTAAGAGTTCCATTTCACTGTGTAAGATAAAAACAAAAAGCAGCACTAGAAGAACACATCTGTTGCTATCTAAATGCTCAGGAAAAAAATAACACAAAACAAATACAAAAAACTCGCTCACTTTTTACTGCTGCGCTCTACTGCGCTCAGTTTTTATATCTGTGGCAGATGAGCCAAGTGATTCGGCTGCTTGTGTCGATTATGAGTATTTCGGCAGGTAGGATAAGTATCAGCAAGACGACAACAACCATAAGTATTTATGAACCGAAAAGACCCGATTGTAATGAATAAAACTCATTATATATTATATTTTAGTTTATTGAAAATGAATGATTCAAACTTTTGGAACAATTAAAAGAACAATTTGTGGCTTGTTAAATAATTAAAAAAACTCTTGACAAAACCTGGCTTGTTTGTACCTGGCAATATTTGTTGTGTTGGCTTGTTTCTCGACTCATGACTTAGGATACTCATATTTATTTGAGCCGCCGCATTCTAGCTTCGTAGAAGGGAATATGAGTCGAGTTGCGTGCGCTAAGGGTGAGTATGTTTTTGTACTTATTTTTTTCGGATATACTCAGAGTCGCAAAAAAGCTATCCGTTGCAGATCTCTGATATATACCAATACTAATACCAAGTCTAAATAGGACGCTATTTTGGCAATCTTATCTTTTTGTGTATTGTCAATACCTAATTTAAGTTTCCATACAATTTTCATATTTAAATTTTAAAATATTGTTGACTTATTTGAATATTGAACCTATTATATCCCCTTTTTTACATAACGCAAAAGTGGGTGAATTTGCATAAAGCTGGATGACTAAAGGAAGGGAATTGAACTTCTTACAATTGTGTTGTGTGTGTGTGTATTATTAAACTAGCAAATACCCGCTGCTTCGCCTGCGATGAAAATATTAAATACCATGTACAAAATTTAAATCTTAAAATTTAAGTATTTATTATGTTGATTTTATATGATTTAAATACAAATTCTAAATGTTTGATAGTTTAAATCATACTTGATTTTAAATACAAATTCAAATTCAATTTAAAAAAAAAAATACAAAGTTAGCTTTGTTCTTAAGCTCAATAAACGATTTTAAACTATCAAACAACTAGAATTTGTATTTAAAATCAAGTATGATTTAAACTATCAAACATTTAGAATTTGTATTTAAATCATATAAAATCAACATAATAAATAACAAGGTCATTTAGAAAAAACTTTAATTTACGTATTAAGTTGTGTTAAATCAAATGCAAAATATAAAAATTATTGTGTTTGTGTTATTTAATTATGAAGAGAAGGTATAAATATTAAAAATTACGTTGATTTTATATGATTTAAAAAAAATTCTAAATGTTTGATAGTTCAAATAATACTTGATGTTAAATACAAATTCTAGTTGATAGTTTAAAATCGTTTATTGAGCTTTAGGCCAGGTTAGAACAATTAATCACGATGAAAACCAGTTCAATTTAAGTTGATATGAATATAGAATTAGAAAAACCTATATTGGGGCTGAAAAAGATTGTAAAGACGATGAGTGTGAATCACTGGAGCAAAGATTTTACAAAGTTTTAGAAGAATTTGCAACATCGGGAAGTCAGCTATGTATTTCAAAATTGTCAGATATTCTGACATAGGAAATATTTTTTTTTGTGGTGAAGGCAATCGTGATCGAAACTTACAAATTGATTACAATTATCGTACAGCTAATTATTTCTCCAACTAGAATAGAACCAGAACGGTGCTTCTCATCAGCGCGTTATATTTGTAATAATATCCGAACAAAGCTCTCTAATGAACGCGTTGCTCAGCTTAATGTATTACTTTAATAAAAAATTAAACAACAAATTTAATACATGAATTAACAAGATCATTTTTAGTACAGTTGCCGAGAGTAACCATATGAACTAAATTACAAAATTCTAGTCTATACTAATACTATAAAGCATTTTAGTACATTAAAATAAATTATAAAATCGATGAGTTATTAAGACAAAATTAAGGGCGGAAACGGAAACCTATTCAAAATTATTAAAAAATCTAACTATTTTTTCGCTTAAAATATGCTTTAGGGTCTTGAAAAAATATACCAAGAGACAGGGCCGTAGCCAGGACTTACGCATGGGGGAGTTTTTTATGAACATTTTATTTATTCAAAATTAAAAAATTAAAATATACACGTTTTTGTTTCATTTAATTTTCAAGTTAAGTTTTATATATGTATTATATATGTAAGTAATTATACTAAGGTGCCCCGACTTCCGTTAGAAAAAAATTCTATTTGTTCCCCTCTAAAAATTAACCTTGGTCTATTTTATAACGACTCCCAAAATTTTTGGCTGTTGCGATAGCCACCAGTGAGCTAAAACGTTTTCAAAAACTTCAAAAAATCATGTTTTTCGTAAATATATTGGTTGGTAGAATAGTTGTAAAAACAAATAAACTGCCAGATATTAAAGTCCGAAAAAGGCTCTTAAAATATGCATCAACAAAGTTTAAAGTTTTGCATTAACATTTAAGATAATGCTGTTTTTGGGGGCTTTTTTATTATTTTTTTTAAAATTTATTTTAACAAAAATGTTAATAACTTCATTATTTCTAATGCGATCCTCACTTACAAGATATCGTTGCAAAGGTTTTGAGTGATTGCATTCACGACCAGAATTTATAAAATTTACACATATTAAAGCTAAAACAATAATTATAAAATAAACCACTTCTGAAAATTTTGTGAGAAATTAAAAAAATATCAATAATGAAGTCATCTTTTTTTGCCGCCAAAATAAATCACTTCTGAAAAATTACAATAAGAAATTAAAAAAAAAAATAGATAAAAATGAAGCCATTTGAATTTTTAAAGTTTTTATATGGAAATCAAATAAGAAAAATATCAAAAATTGAGTGTGGGTTTTTTTGCAAATTCTACCAACACGTCCTGCTGTTACTGTGCGATCATTGTGTATGCACATCCGTTCAAACAGATCTCGCCCATTGAATGTTTTAACAAATTTTAGAGATGGGAACGATATCTCATTTATAAAAAACTGTTACATAAACTTAATAAATCTTAAAACTTAAAATTCACAAAAATACTTAAACGATTACTTAAAACTTTTCCACGGGTCAGAATTCTGAAAAATATAATTAAACTTTTTATAAGTCATGAGTAACTTCAAACATTCCTTAAAAATTAAACCAGGTTAAGACTCATATTTTTAATTCGAAAGTTAATTGTTTAAAAACTCTTGACAATAAAAGAGTCACCATGCAAGGGGCAGAAAAATTTATTTAATATAAACTTGTTTTGTGCTGTAAATTACGAAGAGGCTGTGGTGCAATGCCGTAATGAGCAGAGCTAAAGAAAACGCAGAACTTACAATAAGCTCCATTTGCATATTTGGAGTAAGCCAACCAACTCCAGCAAAGAAACCATGGATGCTGAAATTTAAATTTTCGAGAACCGCTTGAGAGAAGATTAAAATCAGTTTTTGGCTGAAGTATACTTTAAAATCTTTCTAGACAGTTCGAATTAGAAAGGTTCTTTTAGCATGTGCATGTCATTCTTGTTGGCTTCACTATTATGTTCACTACCATCATCTACAACAGCCGATGTCAAGGGTGGTGAAAATAATGATGGCAATTATGAATGTATCACGTTTGATCCAATAAATCACGATGCATGGTTTTCACACTAATTTTTATTAAAATTCCTCCTCTCTGGGGGTTTGAACTCCGAAAACCCCCCTTGGCTACGGCCCTGCCAAGAGGTAGAATCCGGCAAAAGTGTCGTAAGTGCCCAAATTTTTTCATTCTACGATTAGAGGTACCTATATGAAAATATTATACGAATTTTTAGTACTTAAAACTTTAGCCACGTTTTTATCGAAATCACTTTTTTTGAGACGGCCGGACACATAACTCGAGCAAGTCTTCACCGATCGATTTGAAATTTTGACAGTATATTCAAAATACCGTTATCTATCGACACACTTTTTTTGTTATTGCTTACTTTTTCTTTAATCAGCAATTTTGTGACTTTTTTTTGTGAAAATTGTACTCGTTTTGTTCGATCACGCACCATTTCTCGAAAAATCAATATATCAAAAAAAAATCCTACGTGTTAGGTGTAGGTTGTCTCGAAAAATCCAAATTTGGTTTTTTGTTGCAGATCAAAAATTATGGAAGTTAGGTGTCCGGCCATGGAGCCCTTCAAAAAATAGGCGCCTTTAAACAAATTCTGCACAGCCGCCATTTTGTATGCAAATATTTTTAAAAAAAATACTATTTGTGTATAAATATTTATATTATAAAACGTACTTTACAGATTTCTGATTGACCTTTTAATTAAGTCAAAAAATTTCTTAAAATACGCCTATTTTTTAATCCAATGAGATGAATACATACAGATTTGAGACAAAGGCAAGGAATTTGATGAAGTTTAATATAGCAAAGCCCTCAAAATGTTATTAACAGTTTTTAAAATTTCATAAGCTTGACTAATTTTTACAATAACTTGAGATTTCTGTAACCAGAAGCAATAAAAATTGAAAGGTATTCTGATAACTCATAGAGTATTAGAAAGACTCTTGAAAACTAAGCCAAACCTTGGTTTGAGTAAAATAAAATTTTCAAATTGTCCAAGGGAAAAAAATCTAAACCTGATTTTATTTGCGGATTAATCATTTTGTGCATTCTATTGTTATCTGTCTGTTGTTATGCGATGTTTTTCACGCAAAACAGATAAATCGTCAACTTTACCTTCTGAAGCAGCTGCTGAACTTGTAACAAATGAAAAATAAAAAATGACATATGATAAAAAACCTGTTTAGGATATGTTGTTAATTAATACAAACAAATTAAAATTGCACACATGCCAATTTTAGTAGAAACAAAGAAGAGGTACGCAGCTAAACATCAATGACGCAGCGTAAATCTAAATAAGAATGCTTGTTAAGTTTTGTAACTTAACAAATTAATAGGGTATGATACTGTTGCTAGATCAGCGGATTTCCCGTAAAAATAGCGAATTTTGATGTCATTTGTGGGGATAAATTATCAAAAATCCGCTGGTGGAGTTTTCGGCGGATTTCTTACTTAGAGTTTGTTTAACTTACCTTAAGTATTATTTATTTTGAAGACGATTGAGCACTTCTCTATTAACAAAGTTTTAAAAGCAGCAAAAGAAGATATTTTGCCTTTTTTGAAAATTTATGGCAAAAAATAAACCTCTTTAAATGGAATAATGTATCTAATAGAACTGATCATTGGTTTGAAGTACTTGAATATAAGGATGCATCCGACAATTTAATTTTTGAGGAATTTCACTAAACTTTTCACTACACCAGTTATCATTGCCTTGGTCAAACGCTGATGTTGGACGAGCGTTCAGCCAACTCCATATTGTGAAGTCCAAAATAAGAAATCGCTTACAAATCGACACAGTTAATTGCATTTTAATACTAAGTAAGTATTTCTTGTGTATGTCTTTAAAAGAAAATTGGTAATAATCAAACGCTGATGTTGGACGAGCGTTCAGCCAACTCCATATTGTGAAGTCCAAAATAAGAAATCGCTTACAAATCGACACAGTTAATTGCATTTTAATACTAAGTAAGTATTTCTTGTGTATGTCTTTAAAAGAAAATTGGTAATAATCATTTAAATTTTCAAGATGCGGCTTAAGAGGGCACCAGAAATGCTGCCACGACTATAATATACCCCGATCATATCTTATGTTAATTGGGTCGAATGTAATCTAAGACAACAAGAACTTTAATGAAGAATGGAGTGATTTAAATTGGTATATACTTTTAGTTTTTTTATTGAAACTTGAATTTATACTTTTTTGTGAATACACTAGCTGATATACCCGTTGTTAATCGAGAAGTTTTATATCTTTACCCTAAATGTTTGACCTTTTTGTCATCGCCAAAGGTCCTCAGATTCATCAAACACCTTAAATGTTCAAGGTAAATAGTCTGCTATGCAAGAATTTTCAAAGTAATATAATTAAAATTTGGTAATTTCGTACCTTTGCGGTAAGTAACATTATTGGTTTAGATGTCTTTTATTAGAAAAAATTTTGTTTTCTATAGGAACATGCAAGTTGCTTAAAATTTTTGAAGAAACTGACACCACAAAAACTTTCGTACCTGAAACACACAAAAAGTTTTTAGTAGGTACTAATCTTATTATCTGGTGAAATAGAAAAAAAATCAATCCTAAAAATGAAAGTGCTGGCTTTGTAAGTGAATAACTACTCTGTCATGATACAAAGGATTGCATTAATTTTTTTTTTGTTTGAAATTTTGATTAATTGTCCGTCCAATCGTGTTTCAATCTTTTTCATTTTCGTTTCCCTTTTAATTTTTATAATTTTCCAAAAAAAACCTTAACGAATTTCTTTATTTCGTAAAACAATTTGCTAAAAATATTTGTTGTTGAAAAAATATTCAGCACCAAAAAAGGCTTTTTTAATGTTCTTTCATGTGATATTTATTAATGTAGGGTGATTTAAAGTTTCTATTTTAAAAATTTAAAAACGTTTTATACGCTCGAAAAATCAAGCCTATCAAAAAAATTTAAGATTTTTTGTTCTGTTTATTTTTATTCATTTTGTATTTTTATAATTTTGCAGAAAAACTAATGGTGCAGTGAAAGAATCATGACAATTTCTCAATTCGTTTCTGAGTTATACTCTGAAATAGCCATTTAAACACTTCCACAGCAACAACAGCGCCACCTACCAGGTCAAACTTTAGACCTTAACCATCTACACACCAAATGCACACACACACACACACACACACACCAAATTTCATCAGAATCGGTCCCGCCGTTTAGGAGGAGTTCAGTGACAAAGCCATGTACAGAAGAATTTTATATATAAAGATAATTACATTAATGTTTTGTTATAAATTATGTCAATAAAATTTTTAAAAAATTTATTAGCGGATTTTAGTGGATTTTGTATACAATTTGTATACAAAATCGAAACGAAAATCATCAAGTGTTTTTGTATTAACTTTGGCACTATGCCAAAATCTCATTTTGATTGAGTATCTAATGAGGTGAGACTTTACTCTGCAAAGAGGCCGTTGTGTGTAGAAGCAAAAATATTTTTAAAATAAGATTACAGTTAAGAAAATATTATCTATCAGCCCTATCATGAATAATTTTTCGCACGAAATCGGAAAAAGGAGTTTTAATTTTTAAGATAGCAGATAGACATCACATTTACTTAAAACTTTTTATCTTAAAAATTAAAGACCCCTTTTCCTTTTCCGCGTGAAATTTTATTCGTGATAGGGCTGTATGTTTTTTTTTAAATTCAAAAACAGGATATGTATCTTATAGGTGTTTCCAAAGTTGGCAAAAATTTTAAGCACAATATGAACAACTTTCTATGCAACAAACACTTTTTAAAACCACTTGCCACATCAATTCTTAAATTCTATGCGAATGGAAAATCTCCCGAGTAACAATTTCATACTTTGCGTCAATAAAGTAGCTGATAAATGGCCGGTGCCCGTGTCGGTAAATGTCCGACTACTGCACCGAAAGAAGTGCGAATTCTGCAACACCTTGGGCAGGCACAGTGTACGAACTAACGAAGACCGAATCGCGCACTCGTCAGTTTATTGTGTCCGAATTTTTGAATTCGCTCGTTTTTGAAAATTTTATTGACATGATACAGACTAAAGGCTTGATTACCCAAGCGTAAGGTAACGTAGCGGGACGTAGCGTAGAAATCTGTAGAAATCCACATCACGGTTTTTGACAGTTCGACAGCTGAGGGACAACAAAGCTCTGTGGTGTTTTGAGTTTTATGTTTGAGGAAAAATAAATAAAACTCGACAAAAAATTTTTATTTTTGAGCGAAAAAATAAAACTCAGAAAATAATTCTTATTTATGAGCCTAAAATAAAAATTTCTGAGCGAAAAAAATAAAAACTGAGGATCAATTTTTATTCTTGAGCTAAATAATAAAACTCAAAAACAAGTATTATTCTTGAGCAGAAAAACAAAAATAAAAAAATAACTTTTATTTTTGATAAAAAATATAAAAATCAGTACATAATAATTAAATTCAATTTTTATTGTTAAAGCTCACAAAATAAAAATAATTTCTTATCTCGATAGAACATGCATTAAGCAGCATATTGAAGTAGTCCAAAATGTGCTCCGACATTTGGAACATGTTGATTTTTTTTTATTTAGTTTTTGGAAATAATCGTTATTTTCTTTCCCTGGTACTTCGCGATCGTAATAAGCCAATGTCTGCAAATTCGAATTCAAATCAAATTTGGTGGTCTCATCTTAAAAAAAAAGTGGTCCTTTACAAAATTTTTAATCTTTTATATTAGCGGAGCTGTAATCGTCCAAAGTTAGAATTTAGAAAAAAACATGAAAAACAGACATTTTAAAATTGGCCGAATACAGCTCCGCTAAAACAAAATATACAAAATTTGTTTACATTTCGTTGCATAATCTCTAAATTTTTGCTCCGCTACCGGACATGACACGGAAGTGGTTGATATATTGATTGAAAAGTTGATATTTTTTTCTTAAATACAAAATATTATTTTTTATTTTATGGTGAGTAGTTTAGATTCTAGATCAATAATACTAAACACGTGCCAAAAACGTAAAACACCCTGCATCTTGAAAATTTTACAATATCGGAGGAAACTGAGTACAGATTTGAAACCAGCGTTAAAAGTACATAAAGGAATGATAATGGGTTTACCGGATACGAAATTTGTAGACTAGTATTATTTATCCAAACATGTCTGAATATAAGAGTACTGCTATTATTTCGTTCCCAGCTGTATATAAAAAAGTACGTGTGTGGCTACCACGCATGGTAGAAGTGAAACCTTCAGAAATTATTAATACAACGACTTTTTCATAAAACATCCTAACCTAAGAATGAGATAAAGCGACTTGAAAATAAAATTTGTGACTTTCCATGCAAATATCTCCGCTGTTTTTAAATAAATTTAATTTAAATGCTTTTGAAACGAAGTTTCTTTACGCAGCTTGCGAGTAGTGCGATTTGGTAGAAAAAATCACGTAACGGTGTGATTGCTGCATGTATGCGTGTGAGTATCGAGCAGATGAATAATATTGTATATCGAATAATATAGACACTAGGGCACTGAAATTTACTCCAGTGGTGGGCACAATTATTACAAATTACGGTCAATGAAGCGGGCGTTATTCGACAAAGGGGCATGGTAACATTAGAAAACCACTGAATCTCGAATAATATTGACACTTGAGTACTGAAATTTAGTACAGGGGTGGGCACAATTATGATTTACAATTATGTAGGGCATAATTGACAAAAGGGGCGATTCAATATTATTAAAACACTGTGTCTGGAATAATATAGACACAAGAGTACTGCAATTGAGTATGAACAATTATGACAAACTACGGTCAAGAGAAAGTGGGCTTTATTGTATAAAGAAGCGTGTCAATATTAGAAAAACAATGTATCTCGAACAATATTGTCACAAGGGTACTGAAATTAAGTACAGAGGTAGACACAATTAACACACAAAACGGTCAAGAAAGTGGGCTTTACTTGATAAAGTGGAGTGGCAATATTAGAAAATCACTGAATCTCAATTATTACAAATTACTGTCAAAACAGTGGGTTTTATTTGACAAAGGGTCATGGTAACATTAGAAAACCACTGTATCGCGAACAATATTGTCGCAAGGCTACACAAAACTAGTTCCATTCGTCGCGTGCTATATCCCATGTTTTTTGCTTATGGGCAATCCTGAATATCTCTGATTTTATTGAAATTTGGAGAGTAAATTTTGAACTTTTTTATGCAATTTTGTTGATTTTACAGCATAATCAATGCAAAAAAGCGGGTTATGTTTTTTTAATATTTCAAAAACAAAACGAGTAAAAATTCACGTGTCGCTCTTATTGTGCCTTCTTGCGGAAAAAAATTAACTCATGATTTATTTTTTAATTTTTACCTTAAAAGTTTATACAATTTTTTTAATTCATGTTTTTGAAAAAAGGCATTTTTAAAAAGTCTTGCGAAAATTTTGAATGTTTAACTTTTGAGCGCTCTCAATTATTACAGGAGTTATGAGCTTTTTCGTAAATCCGTGCGCGCGGTACCTTATGATCTTATCCATATCTCCCACTGTTTATAATTGACAAGTTAAATTGCGAGGTATTTACTAAAAATTTTCTAAAGGAAACTATTTGATTACATACTTTTGTCCATGAAACTGCAAAAAACTAAATCGAAACACATACTTTTGAAAAAACGGTTTTTTTCAATTTTATTACCAAATCCACAAATTGCAGGTTGGGGGTGTCCCGCAATATAGTGCAACTATTTACGGAGGTAAAAGGTGTTTTCGAGTTGAGCAAAAAATCGTATGGGAAGGGGGTTTATTTTCATACTCTTAGAAGTTACAGGGTTAATCATTATTTCAATAATTTGATACTCATTATTGTTTTTAGCAGAAAGACTAACTCATAAAAACTTATTTTGCATTAACTGCTTATAAAAACAAAGCGAACGCGTTAATTTTCTTACTCTGTACGTTTATTATTAATGAAGCAAATTAATGCCGTGAGATGCATGCAGCATTGCTGCTAGGGAAGTTGATTTGGCAGACATGTCGACCTAGGACATGCCTATAAAAAAAGGTTGTCCAACTGGGTTGTTTGTAGTGGTTTGTATGTACCTATTTTCTTTTTGCTTGCTTTACAATTCATCAAAACAGAGGAATTAATTTGAGAAATTATTTAGATTAATTATGTTGATTTTAAATGATTTAAATACAAATACTATCAAACATTTATAGTTTAAACAACTAGAATTTGTATTTAAAATCAAGTATGATTTAAATACAAACACTATCAAACCTTTATAGTTTAAATCATACTTGATTTTAAATACAAATTCAAGTTGTTTGATAGCTTAAAATAGTTTATTGAGCTTTAGGTCAAAGTCAGAACAATTAATTGAACGAATCTTTTCCAAAGAAACAACAACAACAACAACTTTTTCAATATGAAAAGGAAAAAATCACTAGCTGATTTTATTGCAATTTCGGCCCTGCTAAAGGCTTCATCAGAAATCTTTGTGACACTCGTGCAAGCGCGTACTAGCGCACTAAACCACAGAGGCGATGAGATTTTAAGTGTCAATTTATCAGTTTTTCTCCCATTTCACATGCTCACATTTGTTGTTGTATTTTTGCTTTACTTTAGTCTTTATGCTTATGTTATTATTATAGAGTCCAACAGTCTGCTGGAAGACTTCCACTAACAAAGCATGGTTACTGAAGTTGTTTTTAGATTTTTGCTGATATATTTTCAGCTTGTTTCTGTTTGGTCGTGCTCTACCATTTGATTAAAGTTTTTTCTAAATGACCTTGTTATTTATTATGTTGATTTTATATGATTTAAATACAAATTCTAAATGTTTGATAGTTTAAATAATACTTGATTTTAAATACAAATTCTAGTTGTTTGATAGTTTAAAATCGTTTATTGAGCTTAAGGTCAGTTAGAACAATTAATTGTTCTAACGAATCTTTTCCAAAGAAACAACAACAACAACGTTTTTTCAATATGAAAAGGAAAAATCACTACCTGATGTTATTGCAATTAATTAATGTTTTTTATTGAATATGGTAAAACCTTGGCAATTATGTAACGATGCTGTCAAAATCAAATTAGTTTAATGGTCATCATTGCATTTTGGTATTTTGTGATCATTTAAGGAATTTGGTAATATTGTGGTATTTTGTGGAAATTTTGAGGTATTTCGTGGTAATTTCAGGTATTTTGAGAGTGTAGTAGTTTGCAAGAATTAGCGTACCGACTACAATCATTGGCACCCATAAGGAAATTTTACCTTGTAACCTATAGCAAACATTCTGTTTTTAAGTGAATGTTGTTTTGGAATTTTATTTTTTTTTTTATGGGAAATTCTTTATCTAAAGTAATTTTTAGCATATTTATATGAGTTCTCTGTGTTTTGTGAGATTCAAAATAAAAAAGTCTTTCAAAAACCACAATTGTTGGCACGTGAATACAATTATTGGCACATTGAGTACTACAATCGTTGGCACTTGAGTACATTATTGGCTCTTTAAAAACTATAATTATTGGCATATTACCACAATTATAAGCACCCATAAAAACGTAATAATTGGCTCCCAATTTCTATAAAAATTATATAATAGATGGCTGTTATAATATAATTTTTTTTATTCATAAAACAAATCCTTTATTTTTCATAGTTGCCTACATAGCTAGCATATAAAAAATAAAACAGATTTTATTTAAAATTTAACTGAACCATTTTTAAGTACATAAAGAATAAAAATAAATCATAAAAAATACAAATTTCATCTAAGACTATGTTCACACACAGGCTGAAAAGCCGCTTTTCAGCTGAAAAGTCTCTTTTCAAAAAAAGGTGTTCACACTGAAAAAATAACTTTTCATTTGACATTCAACTTGTAGTAATATGTTTGCTATTATTGCGCTTGGCTTAATTCTTTTAATTGCATTAAATAAAATTCTTTTAAACCACATTATCAAATACTAAATATATTATTCTAACCTGTATTTAATAGTTAAATTGTTTATTTTGGCTTCCGCTGCATTAAGCAAGAGCCCATGTCGCTGGCCATTCCCGCATATATATATGCATATTTTTCCGTGCACCACAAAACTTTTCTGCCTCATGGCCTCATGCAGCTCACTTCATTTAACTTGTTCTTTGTATTTTTTTTATCCAATACAACAAATAAAATGTCCAATTGGAGTTTGACCAAATAAAAAATATCAGCAGACAAACATAATGCCAAATATCAGTTACAACTTGGATTTTAGTAATAGATTTTGACTTTACCCCAACAAATAGTCTGTTCATCAACCAAAGTCAGCGTTGTTTTTTAGCTTTTCAGAGTTTTTCGCTGAAAAGCAAACCATTAGCAGCTTTTCATTTGACAGTTCTTCTATGGCGAAAAACTTAATATCATGCAGCTTTTCAGCTGAAAAGCCGTTAATGTCCGAAAAGCGGCTTTTCGGCCTTAGTGTGAACATAGTATAAGAATAAAAAAGAGATTGATTAATTTAAAATAAGTTAAAAATATAGCTCTACAACTTTTAAATATTGATGTGAGACCTTAACTTGGACATGTTTTACAAAAAAAAAATCTGGTAAAAATATGGATTAGTGAAAACATCAAAATCAGAAGTCTGTGTTTAATATAAGCTTCATAGCTGATTTCGGTGCCTTTATCAGCTGTTCTTAACCTAAAAATAAAACTTATAACAATTGCATTTTTGTGAATAATCAAAAATAATAATATCTTATTGCAATTTAATTTATTATAATAATTTCACCAATTTCAATAACTGGTGTTCAATTATTTGTTGTCTGATGATCAGTCTGTGTTTCGTCACCCTAACCTCAACATCATGACGAGTTGCAATATATGCAAGTCAGAATGGAGCACGTATGGTAATTTTATTACCTGTTTCGGGTGTAGCAAGCTGTTTCACTCGAAATGTGCCAAAATAAAGGGCATTATTGGGGATGCATTGCAGTGCTCGGATACTAATGGCCTTCAATGGTTTTGTACTTCTTGCCAGAAATTTTCAACTACTGTGCTACTGGGTATGCTGGTACAACATCAAGCATCAGCTGTTAAGCTAAACGAATAAGTTCTGCGTCTTCAACAGCTTATTACATAGCACGTTAGCGACGTCAACTTATTATGTGAATTATCAACTGTCCACAACTCAGCTAAACCAGACCATGGAAACTCTTCTCTTAACGATTGCGGGTCATCTGTTAGACCTAGACGTGCCAATGCCAAATATGTACAAACAGCTTCTGCTGCTAACTCAAACTCAATGACTGTTATGGAAAAGCAACTCACTGTGACATCTACTGCTTTCAATTTTACACATGCTGTAGCGCGTACTTCTGCAGATTCAATGCAATTATCTGTTACGTCGGCAACCATTGATACTCCCAACCTTACTGCTACTCAGTCACTAGTTGCTTCGCATAGTATTAACGCTGATAACGAGACACTAACTGCAACATCATCCGCTTCGAATTCACCTTACGCTAATAATTCTGCTGTTACAATGCAAATAGCAGCGGCACCAGCACTCACCGACATGCATAATTTTACTGGACACACTATTGTCTCTTCTTTTGCACCTGTTATGGCGCCCTGTACTGCCGGTTCACTACCTATTTCTGATGCTTTAAATAATGTTGCTTCTGTGCCTTTGGCTTCTATCGACATGCCATCTATTATTTCGCTACAGACGGCGCCAAATTCATCAAATTGCTCTGCTGTTTTTAATCATAATGATGTTCAAATTCTGTTGAAGTTATTTCTGATATTCCTGCACAGAATCAACGCAGTCGTAATCATCACCCAACAGTGATAATTGGAAAAAGTGATAATTGGAACTGTGCTGACATTGAAGATGCAAATTGTCTGAATTGGCTGCACTTATCTAATCTTAAAGTGTCAACGACGTACCAGGCTATTGTTAACTATATAAGCTCAAATTTAAATATTGAAGGATCAAAAATTTTATGCTTTAAACTGTCCAAAAAGAGCCTCACAGGTGTGGATGCAGCTCTTCCTACTGCTGCAAGTTTTAAAGTTGGTATTCCAGCAACTTATCTCGACAAAATCTTCAATGAAAAATTCTGGCCAAATGGGGTCCGCGTTCGAAAATGTGTTCATTCAAAAAACGACAATTACACGTCAATAAAGAACCAGCTTTAAATAACAAACACTCTTTATTGGCGGACGATTTATATTTGTTCTATCAGAATGTCGGAGGACTTAGAACGAAACTCTCTAAGTTGCTATTACTTTCATCATCAATGCAGTACGATATTATGGTTTTTACTGAAACTTGGCTTACAGAAAACCATAACGATAATGAAATGTTTAGCCCTCATCAATATACTGTTTTCCGAAAAGATCGGTGTGTTCGAACTTCAGGACTATCAAGAGGTGGAGGTGTCTTGATTGCCGTTAAATCAGCTTTTGCATCGATAACCTGCTCAAGCATCGATATTGGTCCCTCTATGGCGACACATTTGGATAAGGATATAGATCAACTAATTGTTCGTATAAAACTTTGTAATTCAAAAGAATTGTTTGTTACTGTTAGTTATATACCGCCCAATAGTTCAACCGAATTGTATAAATTGCATGTAGAAAATTATTGAATTATTTTGGAAGATTTAAAAGATAATCAGAATGTTATTATATTAGGTGATTTTGATTTACCGAATCTTTGTTGGTCTAAAGATATAGATACTAAATATTTGTTGCCTTTAGGCGTTAAGAATGATTGTGAATGCGATTCCCCAGTATGAGCTTCAGCAAATTAATGGTTTCGTTAATGGTCTTAATAGACTTCTGGATTTAATATTTATAAACACTGAACTTAGAGCTGAAGTAAAACATATGAACTTGCCTCCACTACCCACTTCTGTGCACCATCTTCCTCTATGTTTGAGATTTAATGTTTACACCTATGTAAAGCCCATTGAAACAATGTCATGTTTTGACTGGAAAATTTCTGATTTTACCGGTATGTCAAGTTTCATTAATGCAATTGATTGGGTGTCTTGCTTTAGTCAGACTGACCTTGATAATAGTTACAGTTTTTTTATTAATTTGTAGTGGGATGCCTACAATAACATAGAAGAGTTATTCTAAACCAAAGTGGTTCAACAAACAATTAATCAATATTAACAACAGAAAGAATAAAGCCTATAAACTATTTAGGAATTGAAATTATGATCAATCTTTGTATAATAAATATAGACTTTTGCAAAAAGAATTTGATTGTCTCAATAAATTTATATATAAAAACTACGTTCTAAGAATTGAATCAAGTTTAAAACACAATAGTAAATCATTTTACAGCTTTATAAATAGTAAAAAGAAGTCTGTTGGCATTCCTAGCATAATGCACTACTTGGGCGTCACGAATCTGATCCGTTTTTAATCTGAAATTTATTTGCTGAATTCTTTCGATCCGTCTATGTTTCGTCTCCAACCTTAGTTCAACCAGATATGGAAATAAACACTTCTAGTTACCCTCTTAATATTGGTTGTCTTAGTGTGACAGTTGATGAAGTTTTAGTGGAGTTGTTAGCTCTTGAGTCCGATAAGCAATCGGGTATTGATGGTTTTCATCCTCTCTTTTTCAAGAGTTGTGCTTCTGTTTTAGCTTTACCGCTTGCGTTGGTGTTTAATAAATCGTAAGAGAAAGGTGAATTTTTGTCTATTTCGAAAAGCTTTTTTATAAGTCCTGTGTATAAGTCTGGGTCAAAAAATGACGTTGTCAATTATCGTCCTATATGTAAAATTTCAATAATACCTAAGTTGTTTGAAAAGATCGTATAATATAAACTTGCTTTTGTTGTTAAAGAAATAATTTCACCTCTACAACACGGCTTTATTAAAGGTTAATCAACACAAACCAATCTTACAAACCAATATTGAAAGAAACATATTCAAGAGACAGTTGGAGGACATACTATTGATTAACTTTAAAGATGGTATTTTGATATGTTAAACTTATTTCTTAAAAGCTTTATTGTTAATTATTATATAATAGGTTAAGTTTATGTAATCTGTAAGGGTGTAACCCGGTAGATGGTATAAATAAATAAATAAATATAAGTCTCTGAACTTACACTTTTCAGCAATTTTATATTAAATAATTTCGAAATTGGATCTCAATGTGACGTAATTTACACAGACTTTTCAAAAGCTTTTGATAGAATTAACCATGAAATATTGATTGAAATATTGAATAAACGTATCTTCCGGAGTTCCTCAAGGAAGCCATCTAGGTCGCTTACTATTTCTATTATTTGTCAATGATATTCCATTATCATTCCAACACTCGCATAACATCAAGCATGAAAGGGCTAAGCAATAAGTGATCCTTATGCCACAATTCTCTGATTTAACGTCACTTTCAGATGGGAGACTTTCACCCATTCAACAATTACTTCTTTTTCCGTTTCTCTAAACAGTTTGCAGACCTGGCTAAATTTTAGAACATTTTGGACCTAGACGAAATTGGAGTGTGGTACCCTATATTTTTTGGCTGAAGATTTTGTAGAAATTTTGCAATTTCTAATTGCTTACAGAGATTTTTGTAAAATACTTTCATCGTATGAGCTCTTTCTCTTGGCATTTTTATATGAAAATATTTTATATGAAAGTAATCAATTATTGGCACTAGATAAAAGTATAATGACTGGCAGTGCCAGTTATTGTAGTAACATCAAATACAGTTATTGGCCCCCGCTGCCAATAATTGAATTTTTTGTTTTTTAGAATCAATTGTTGGCACCCAATGTTAATTACAATATTGCGGTAAAACTTAGATATTAAGACGAAAATAAACTATTTAGAGTTGATTTAATCAAAAAATCAAACGCGCCTATATAAAAAATTCATAAATAAACAAGAAACAGTACTCACCAAATTTAAGTTCGCTATTGATATCAACACTGTAAAACCTTATTTTAATTGACGATGAAAACACCCTTGCAGATCCAAAATTTACAAACAACGAGTTACTTAATGTTTTTCAGCAATAAAGAGCAAAGAGAGGAAATAAACAACAGAATTTGAAATATAGAGTTCATAACCAACGGAATTTTAACGATATTTCATAAATGCAATTCAAGGCAAGGGTGCCAATAGTTTTGGGTGCCAATAATTGTAGTCGGTACGTTAAGTCTGAAAAAAAGGAATTCTGGTGGTAATTTGTTCTGGCGACACTGGTTCACAATGTTACATCATATATATAAAATCATGACTAAATTATCTACATACATATAGTATAACTAGACAAGGTAGTGTTAGGGCGGAGTGTTATAAACATTATAAAAACCATGAAATAAGAATAGGTAATCACCACAAAACTAGTAACGAACTTGTCTAATTTTATGAGCTACTAACGTAATCTTCAAATGAACTTTCATGGCAACATTTTCAAGGTCAGCAATACACCAACTTTGACTGCAAACTTGCTTTAAAAAAGTTTGTGTAGCTTATTGCATGTTTTACACACTTTTAAAATTAGCGTTGGCAAAGGTAGCTTGTCAACAAATAATAATATACATACCAAGTAACATAAATGGCGATTCCTTAGCTTTTCTTGCAAGTCTTTTACTTTGATCATCATCAAAGGGACTTTCAAAATAGGATTTAGGACTCATTGAACTAAAAGAATCACAATGAAGTTTTAACTCTTGATTTATATTGAGAAAAACTATATTAAAAATACTTTTCTTATTAAAATAATTTATGAAATTTCCTTAAACAAATTACAGATAGCCCGTTTGGTAATTGTGCTAGCACTACTCGAAAATTTTGCAATGATTGTGAAATGTACGTCCGTGAAGATAGCGACGAATTGAGTTAGCGACGAATTTTTTTTTTTATGCTGGCACAGGGTGTTTCAGTAATAGAGATAATGATCATTAAGCCTTAATTAAAACTTTCCATTTTATAAAATAAGACGTATTAAAAAAAAAAAAAGTATCAGAAATCAATAATAAACATATAAGAAACATTTTAAAAACAAAATAATGATTTAATTCTTTTTGGTTTCTTTAATATTTGCATAACAAAAAGACGTCCAAAACACGAATATATAATATGTTATTTTTAAATGTAGGAGTTTTCTGCACATATGACACCCATGCAGTAGCAAAGTGGGTGTTTCTTTGAATCTTTTGAGACCAAAATCAACTCTCTAGCTGCATTGGAGTAGATTCCCTACCAGGTCGTAATCCGCATAGCTAAATCTTTGCTGGCCTACCACTCTTGCCAGGAGTTTTCTGCACATATGACACCTATATAGCCGTAAAGTGGGTATTTTTAAGAATTTATTGAAACCAAAATGAAGTCTCTAACTGCATTGGAACAGGTTCCCTACCAGGTCGTCATCCGTTTTGATGAAAATCGTCGCTGGGACTCTCATGGATTCCAGGAGTTTTCTGCACATATGACACCTATGCAGTGGCAAAGTGGAAGTTTTTTTAAATCTTTTGACACCAAAATCAACTCTTTAGCTGCATTGGAACAGATGCACTACCAGGTCGTAATCCATTTAGAGAGTTGATATTGGTGTCAAAAGATTCTAAAAAATATCCACTTTGCTACTGCACAGGTGTCATTTGTGCAGAAAACTCCTGGAATGCGTGACAGCACCAGCGACGATTATTATTTAAATGGATTACAACCTGGTAGTGCATCTGTTCCAATGCAGCTAGAGAGTTGATTTTGGTCTCAAAAGATTCAAAGAAACATCCACTTTGCTACTGCATGGGTGTCATATGTGCAGAAAACTCCTGGAATCCATGAGAGTCCCACCGACGATTTTCATCTAAACGGATGACGACCTGGTAGGGAACCTGTTCCAATGCAGCTAGAGAGTTGATTTTGGTGTCAAAAGATTTTAAAAAATATCCACTTTACGACTGCATAAGTGTCATATGTACAGAAAACTCTTGGAATGCGTGAGAGCACCAGCGACGATTTTTTATTTAAATGGATTACGACCTGGTAGTGCATCTGTTCCAATGCAGCTAGAGAGTTGATTTTGGTGTCAAAAGATTCAAAAAAACATCCACTTTGCCACTGCATAGGTGTCATATGTGCAGAAAACTCCTGGAATCCATGAGAGTCCCAGCGACGATTTTCATCAAAACGGATGACGACCTGGTAGGGAACCTGTTCCAATGCAGTTAGAGACTTCATTTTGGTTTCAATAAATTCTTAAAAATACCCACTTTACGGCTATATAGGTGTCATATGTGCAGAAAACTCCTGGCAAGAGTGGTAGGCCAGCAAAGATTTAGCTATGCGGATTACGACCTGGTAGGGAATCTACTCCAATGCAGCTAGAGAGTTGATTTTGGTCTCAAAAGATTCAAAGAAACACCCACTTTGCTACTGCATGGGTGTCATATGTGCAGAAAACTCCTACATTTAAAAATAACATATTATATATTCGTGTTTTGGACGTCTTTTTGTTATGCAAATATTAAAGAAACCAAAAAGAATTAAATCATTATTTTGTTTTTAAAATGTTTCTTATATGTTTATTATTGATTTCTGATACTTTTTTTTTTTAAATACGTCTTATTTTATAAAATGGAAAGTTTTAATTAAGGCTTAATGATCATTATCTCTATTACTGAAACACCCTGTGCCAGCATAAAAAAAAAAATTCGTCGCTAACTCAATTCGTCGCTATCTTCACGGACGTGTGAAATGTTGCAATTTGACAAAATTGATCTATTGAAAATTTGACACTAGCGCTAAATCGTCAACGTTGCCGGAACTGTCACAACATTCGGAGGGGAAATCCAAAGGCAGAAATGATGCATTAAAAACTATTCATTACACTATATACTAATCATTAAGGGTGCTCAAAGGTAGTCTTGTTACGGTGTTAGATTGTTGAAATTTTGATGTACGAGTAGGGTTGGATAGTCGAGTAGTCGAAAAGTCGACTTTTTCATTAAATTTTTCGACTTTTTAATGATTAATGATTTGAATTATTAGTCGAAAATCGATTTTATTATAGACTATTTTCGGTTTTTGTGAAATTTTTTTATTCATAATTAATATAATTTTGTTACAATAACAATTAGGTTTGCATCGATAACACTTAGTTTTCCCTTCGTGAAAAACAAATGTTATACAAGAGCAACACCCGTGCGTTCAGTTCGCCAACAACCCAGCCAAATTTGAGAAAACTATATAATGCTTGGTTTTCACTATGTCATTTTAATGACAACACAAAATTTTGTCACATGAAATATCACCTTAATAAGACTCTAGAACATTTTCTGCATAGCTTCATTTAATAATTTAATCGTTTTTAGTTTTCCAAGATCGCCAAAGTTTGAAAAAATGCCAAAATGTTGTAATTTTCAATTTGATTGACAACAACTGACCACTGAAAATAATATAGTGAAAACCAAGCATAAAAATAGTATTCACTACATTTGTTAAGCCATCCTAGCTGATTAAACTTAACAAATTTGTTAAGTCCTGTAAAAATGTATGGGAAAAGACTTAGCAGCTTGTTAGCAAGTTAACAAGCTCTGCACCGTGTTTTTGTTTAGCAGATACCATTTGTGAAGTCCGAAACATCAAACTTATTGAGTGTAGTGATGAATCGTTTTGGGAATGAGTTTTAACAAGTACCAAATTATTTTTGATTTGCAGCTTCAAAGTAAAAAAACTGCCTTTTATTAATAAAAAAATAAAATTTTGCAATGGGGTTGGTAGAGACTTAAAGCATTTCAAAGTTTTTGAACAGTAAATGTATCGAAAGTGTTAACGGACTATAATATGAAAATTAAAATACATATTTCGTTACTGAGTTCTGGTTACAAGAGTATTAAAACAACAGATTTTTAGCTGTAGAAGTCTGTCAGCTGGTTTTGACATATCAGCTTGACTGAATACCATTATTGTTAATTGCGGATTTGTGCCAGCGCTGCCAAAAGTACTAAAATTTTAGTATTTTACTCCTATTGGATAGTGCATACAACTATACTCCCCAAATATGAACAATAGTACTACAATTATCAGCAACCTTATAAGCCACATGTTGTAATTTTAATAGACTTTAAAACTTAAAGAAAACTTAAGCAATTGCTTTAATCGACTTTGCAATAAAAACCCTCTACTGCACACGAAGCCACATATGGCTTTTCATTTTCAAATTCGAATTTCCAACGCATTTTAGAAGTTACGAAAAAGAACAGTTATTAAAATGCATTAGTATACGCTTGTTAATGTGTGGTAAATGTTGTTTTCTTTTCTTGCACAGGTGCTAAGAAAATCTCAGCTTAGCTTATTAGTGCGTGTGGCTTTTTATTTTTAGTTCGGTAAAACCGAGAATTCAGAAAAAAACAACATTGCTTTTTCTAAGTTACGTGTAAGGAAGTTTGCTTATATAAATTTTTTAAAAGAGTTTATAGCCTACTGATTTACGTTTATGTGATTGTTTTTCAATTATACGTGTAAAACTCATGAGTAGCGTATTCCTTCGAACAGCCATTAATGACTTCTAACGGAAACGGAACTTCTTTTTTGAAAAAAATTTTGTTTGCGTATCTAATTATTTAATTTCAAACATAAATCCAACAAAAAAAATTTTTTTTATCTGAATCATAATTTAATTCAGGAGAGGGTTAAAACTTTGCAATCTAAAATCTCAACACTGAAGCCACTATTTTTCATATTTCAACTACTTATACGTAAATTATTAGTATGGTTTAATATTAAAAAATATGGTGAACCAAAAAATATTTAAAATTTTTAAATGAATTATGAATTGGTAAAACAAAGATTATAATAACAATCCAACATTTCAAACATTTCTGGATGTTTGTGCATTTCTGATGAACATATCAATGACGACATTTGGGACTTTTTTGACCAATCCGTTAGCAGAGTTATAGCCGATACACATTGACTGCAACAGACGTCCACCGACAAAACGAAAACTTGCCGTCAGAGAGAAATGTCGCAGTATTCTTGACGACTTGATTATAATGAATGCAACAGCGACAGTCTGTATTTCATACAATACATAAACAAACTCTTCCATGTTCGCTTTTGTCGTCTATCAAATTAGAAATAGATTGAAGTCAGCGGCAGCAACAATTGTGGTCGTGTTCGCTCTTTGTCGTGCCGTCTTCAAAAAATAAGAAAACATGCGTTCTATTTTTTGACAATTGGCGTTCGTCGCTTGTCGCAGTCAATGTGTATCGGCTATAACAGAACAGAGTTACACTGGAACAGAAGTTGATGGAATTCCTATTCAAGTACTAATTCCCATAATTTCAATGTCTGTACCTTGCGAACGCTTGTTCGATTCTAGTCAAAACAGATGGGCCGTTTCTCAATGTCCGGTTAAGCACTAATCGGATCTTTAACTGACGGTTAGCAAAAAAGCATTTTCTCAATGTTCGGTTAGGTCTTAAGTGCCGGTTAAGTTAACGGGAAGTTGAGGTTCCGGTTAGTTGCTAATCGGAAGAACAGCTGTGTAGTGTAAAAAATAATTATATATTTTATAATTAAAAATGGATAGAATTTTGAGGATTTCGTTTTTTCTTACTTGAATTCGATTAAAAATATAAAAAGGACATATTCTCATAGGCGTGAATTCGAAGAATAATGCACTTTCTTCATATGCACTGATGTTCGGCACTCTGTTGCATTTTTAAATTGTTTATTAATTAATCCTTGTTAGGTATTTACAACTTGCACATCAAAAATAAAATAACAAACAAGCGTAAACAGCTGATGAGCAGTTTAGCGTATTCACAATTGAAAAAATTCACAATTAATGACTTAACCGACAGTTACTTATCCGACACTTGGTGAAAACGAAATTGTTTTTTTAGTTATCGTATCGGACATTGAGAAAACGGGCCTTATTAGGTAAACAATTCGCTAGCTGTAGGATTGTTCTGGTGAAGTTTCGCTTCACCCAAGAACACTGGTTTTGAGTTGCAATGAGTCGACAATCAGGCTTGAATGTTTGTTTATAAACTTCGGGCAAATTGTGCTCGAATTAGAAAAAGAGAGGAAAACAAAATAACAAAACACAGGTATGTATCATGATCCAAAAAGAGAAGATCACGCAATCAGCATTGCGAGAAAAAAGTATTTTTTCGTGCAACGTCATCGGTCACAAGCAAGCTATGAAACTGTCGACTTGCATACGTGTTGCATGCAAAACATGTGAAATCTCGGATAAAAGCGAAAAATTATAAAATTTATGAGTTTAATTCGCGAAAAAATGTTTGAATACTTTGTTTGTTTATATTTCCATGCAGTAACTAAAGGTAAATAATGCTGTAAAAAGAAAAACTGCAAATAAATAGAATTTGTAATTGGATGATCACTTTTGAATTGATTGATTAAACTGTTCACGATTTATTTATATAATAATTTTATTTTAAAAACATTCGTGCGCGGAAAAACAATTTTTTATTTTGTTGTCACACATAACATGCTCTGCACTTGTAATGTGCGTCTGCAAATAATTTTTGCTTATTAGCAGCCTTTCGCTATTTACGTCGTTGAACCCTTTTTCAACGCCCTCATATGCGCCATGAGCTCTTCCGTTGGCTTAGACAAGCCGCCCTCACTTAAATGATCTACCCAACTAAATGATGCTGCCGCTCCTTCTTCCACCCTTATGTTCGGAACGTCTCTGTGCAATTTGTGGCAGATGTATCCCGCGAGGTTTTCCAAACCGTCGCATTACAAATCATTTCATTTGTCGTTATCGTTTCCTTCGTTCAAATTCTTGTCCTCCACAGTTTCTGGGAAACCTCTCTTAACGTGTTGTTGCATTGCACGCATTTCTTTTTCATGGTTTATGGCAGCTTGACGCAATGAAACATTTTCTCTTTTCAGCTCTTCACTGCAAGAATAAGATTAAAAATATTGAATTTATAAAATTGTTAAATTTTACTTACACTTGCGACTCTAGCTGCCTTATTTTCGCTTGAAGTAGCTGCTCTGAAGAGCGGTTAGAAATAGAAGCGTCCATGTTTTCTTTTTCTATTTCCTCTAAAGGAAATACTTCTTCGCGCCGCTGCACTTTCTCCGTGGCCAACGACTCCTGAAGCAGAGCACTAAAAATTTTTTTGTTTTCGCTCTTTAAAATTCGCTGACATCGTTCTGCAATTGCTGGCTGCACCTCGTTTGTCATAACTGTTGGGACAGCGCCCGGCTTTAAGCGCATAGGTTTCCCAAAACCTATCGTAACATTTTTAAAAAAAATATTTACGTGGAAATGTAGAAGTACTTACCCATTCCAACTTGGAGCCTTCTTTCGAAGTCTTCAGGCAGGAAATGATCTCCACAGATTTATGCCGATGCAGTAACTTCATTTTAATATAAAAACACTTTCAGCCTTACTAAAAAGGGATTTTAATGTACAATATTTTCGAAAATGTTGAACATTAAGCAAAAATAGTACCAATAAAAACTTAAAGTCAGTTTTAAATTTAAAAAATAGCCAGCTCAGAAAATACACAGCTTTTCCATGTATTTTACAATATATTAAAACTGACTACTTTTCAACTGTCAGCTGATATGTTGACGAAGAACGTTTATTTACGAACAGATAAATCCTGACAGACTATCGTGCTATAAGAAAACCAAAAACAAAAATAAGTGAGTTCATAAAATTGCACAGGTTCTTCCACAGAAAGCAGTTGATAATGTTTTGCGGGAGCCAGTTATGCCGTAGGCATAACTTTGCTAGGCAAACATATTTACTATTTGAAGATATGAGTGGATGAAGGTGATATGTCGCATTATCGGATTTTCGCTGTTCTATGCATAGATGAAGATGTAATTTACATACAAACAATTTTAAACCTTACAACAACCATGTGTGTGGCTATTTTAGAAAATAACTTCTTCACAAAGTTTGATTTAGTATAGAGATTAGTACAAATGTGAGAGTTTGATCTCAATTTTCTCGAAATTACAATTTAGCGAAATATCACCTTCATCCACTCATATCTTAATTTAATTTTGTTAATTTTGATCTTCTCTGATCAAATATTCGTTTCGTAATTATGCTATGTGGTTATGATATAAACAGTTGCGTTTTCAGTTAAAAATTAAAATATTGGCATGTTTGCTTTTTCAAAAATGTTTGGCGTCAGAGCGAAGAAATGAGCAGGAGAAAAAGTTAATTTATCATTTTATTCGTAAAACACTAACAATAAAGTCAGTTCACCAAACATGTTTGCCTAGCATAATAAGAACATGAAGGATTCTTTACTGATATATTCCAGAATTGCACCGTTTTCTGGCTGTCGCAATGGTCAACCCTTAACGTCGTTTTCCATCAATATAAATATAAGCTGTTAAGCTGTAGGTTCGATAAGGAAACAGCGCTTTATATTTTGGACACATGCGGGCGCACATCTCTTTGCACATATTTGCCCAACAGGCCAGAAGCTTCGCTTCACGTCTTGTCCTTCTGCCTAATTGTTTTGATGTCATTTTTGGAGCTGTCCAAGACACTTTTTCTATCAAGGCACACTTTTCTGAAGACTGCTTTGTGCTTTTCACTTCAATTGTTAAAACTCTCGCGCTAAAATTTGTCATGTTCACCTGCAAAGTAATCAGTGCTTCGGACACTGATCAACTTCCTGCTAGCTTGCTGGCTGCGCTGGTACGTTTGCGTATGCGCGGCTATTACTCGTCGGATATGGGGTGGTTCTTGCCAAGCGAAAACTAGCAGCAGTGAACGACATAAATAATAATCGTACCAGTCTTGATACCCAACCACTGCCTGTGACTAATAATTAGTCAAAACCAGACGACGAGAAAAATAGTAAAACCGAAAAAAACCGAAGAAAACCTTCACGGCTTCTGGTTAGTTACCTAGAGCGGAATGGCCGTCAGCTCCTGGTCGTTTTTGAGAGCTGATGTGATGGTGTTGTTCCATCGGCTCTGACTGCCCACCCACGAATGGCTAAATGCCAACCTTGGTGTTCTTACTGTCAATTTTTTTAAAATCACCCCAAAGCTAAAAGATACTTACGACGAACGCCTTTTTAGTCTACACCCCCTGTGTTGCCATCGCCTAGTAACTCATCTACTTGCTTTTCAAAAACAACACGGAATTGTGATTTTTTTCTTTGAACAGGAATATACATATATTTTTCATATTTTGTTTTTCTTTTAGTTCAAACCAGATTCACATACATTTCATACTTCTTATATCTATACGGTAAAGTATAAGGGCCTAGAATACATAAGCTAATATTACAATATCAGAATGCAGAATGTCGGGTTTGGGTAGAATGTTCCCTTTGGAATCTACTTTACGTAAAACATAGTGAAATTTATTTTTAATACATTTAAATCCAAGCATTTCAATTTAATGCCTTGCCGACATCGAAAACTGTTGTAAAACAAAAGTAAAGTTATAGCTGTTACTACAATTCTCGACTTTACAGAAAAGCGGAAACGAAATAAAAATAGCTGCTACTTCAGAAGCATTAGGATACATGCTAAATATCATATACGTATGTAATCAAGTCAAAAGAATAACCAGAATTGTGGTAGCTTAGTTACAAACAGTACTTTTATACGATTAAGATTAAAGTGGGTAAGAGCGATAACAAAATAGGTTGACCCCCTTAAACACCTTAAATCATCTATACTTAAGAATGGTTAACGGAGTTTTCTTTTTATTAATTTAAAAACGTAATTTAAACAAAAACTCGAAAATACTTTGAAATTTAAAAAAAACTACTTAACAATTTGTTTTCGCTCAGAACACGGTGTTTTTTTTTTTAACTAGAATTGTATTTCAGTTAACAATAATTCTATAGCAGTGGTGTTCATTCTTTAACTTAAGGAATAGTAGTAATGGCTACGAATGAATATTAATAGTTATAATAAGTTTAGTAATAGTATTAATACTAGTCTTTGATTAAAAAAAAATAATACTGGCTTAAGCTGATATTATCATAGTTTTCGTTGATGTTTATCTGGTCTTAACCTGAATTTATGGTTTATTTTTCTTTATTTTAGTTTAAGAGATTTAGTTTATGGTTTACTTTTAGAACATTGTAGTTAGTATTAAATTATCTTTGACTTTCATCTAGTTATCTTTTAGTTTATTTAACGATTGTGTAGTTTTATTGAATTATATTCACGTTTAAATTAGTTATCGTCAATATAATTTTTTTTTTTTTGATTATTTTTGTTATTCATTTTAGTTTTATTTAGGTATCTTTTAGTTTAAAGTAAATTGACTTCGCTTTAGTTTTACGTGTATTACACGTTTGTATTTTTTTTTTTATTTTTTTTTATTTGACTTCTACTATCTTCCCCTGTCTTTTTTTTAATGTTTTCTTCTTCACAAGAGAGGTTAGCTCAACCAAATTACCCAAAGGTTCAAACAGTTATTATACAAAAAAAAAATAGGAGCAACTCAGTTATAGAAGTCAAACAAAACTAACCCTATGACGGCTCTTTGAAAAGCTCATTGCCTACAGCTAATACATCTAGACAGTGACTAATACTAGGTATTCTTCTTAACTAAACTAAAAATACTTGAAATCGATCATAAAATAAATTTTTATATGTATACATTTTTTTCCCTACTGACATAATCAAAATGAAATACGACAATATGGAAGGAAACCTGGGCGCTGCTGTGTATCTGCACAGCAGTACGCTAGCTGCTGATTCTGGAGTGAGATGTTCTCGTCTGCTGCTGCGGATTCCTGAGAAGGTGTAGCTCTTAATGTTAGTTGCTGTTGTTGTAGATTGTACCGTTGCTATGGTTGTTGATGGTTTATCTTGTGATGTTTTTTTTTAACTTTTACATTTTTTTTTTCAGTGTATTGTTTTCAATGGGTATGATTTTTTTTTCAATCGTTAATTTTTTTTTTTAGTGTAATGGTCTGTCTCATCTTCTCTTTTCTTTCTCAGTTTCTTTTATGATTTCCTTACGTATTTTTCTCTTAGTCTAGCTAACTATTTTTTTAAAATTTTCACTTCTTATTTTTTTTTGTGGTTCATATCTTTTCTTTTGTTTATCAATATTTTCTCTTTTCAAAATCTTTGTTTGTTTTTCTATCTCTAAATTTTTCCGTCCTTCACTTTTTTATTTTCACAGTTTATACTATTATTTTTTCATTGGTGTTTGCATCCCGAGTAACTTTTTCTTACTGTTTAATTTTCTCATCGTTGGTTTTTTTTTCTATTTGGTTCACTTGTTTTAAGTTTGGTTCTCACTGTTTATTTTTCTCTATATGATTAACTTACTTTAAGTTTTGTTTTCACTATCTGCTTTTGTTTGTATTTATATTTGTTTGTTATTTTAAGTCTGCTTTTCACTGTTTATCTTTGTCTATATAATTAAGTTACTTTAAGTTTTGTTTTAACTATCTGCTTTTGTTTCTATTTATATTGGTTTAAGTTATTTTAAGTTTTCTTTTCACTGTTTCTTCGTCTTCAATTTATTTCACTTATTCCAAGTGTCGTTTTCACTGGAAAAAGTTTCGTTTTGTTTTTATTTCTTTTTCTATTTGTTTCAGTTTTTTAAGTTTTCTTTTCACTGTTTATTTGTCTTCAATTTATTTCACTTATTCCAAGTGTTGTTTTCACTGCTTGTTTTTGGTTATACATTTTAGTTATTTTACGCTTTGTTTTCACTGTTCTATTCTTTTCTTTATGGTAGTTATTTTAAGCTTTATTTTCACTTTTTGGATTGTCTGTTTTAGTTATTTTAAGTTTGGTTTTCACTGTTCTATTATTTTCTTTATTGCAGTTATTTTAAGCTTTCTTTTCACTGTTTCTTTGTTTTCAATTTAACCAAATTTATTTTCTAACAAAAAACTTTGTTATGATTCTTGTTCAGTTTTCACCTCTTTATTTCGCGTGGCCGGACAAAACAATGCAGTTGTTTTGGCGATGAAACGTTCAAGTGGTTGCATGACGTTTTGTTGCTTCATATTGTCTTTTGCTGGGTTTTTTCTTTTGTTCTTCTGCACTGCAGCTGGAGGGATGTTGTTGTTGTTGCAAACTGGTTGAGCTGATTTTGCCGCTGTTGTCGATTTTGGTGGTGTTTTTTTTTCTTTATTTAGCTGGTGGCGCGCTTCGGCCCGTTGCCTGAGGTCGCTGACGCAGCTGCGGCTACTGTCTGATTTTCGTAGGAGTCACTGACGTCAGCTGCTACGTTTGTGTCAGAGAGACTGAGTGACAAAATGAGCGAGCGTGGTTCGGAGCTCTAGTGCTTCCGACGACTGCTTCCTTTCTTTTCACTTTTTAAGTTTTAATAAAAATTTTCTTTTGTTTCACTTTTTATAATTAGTAGCCACTTTGTTTTTCGTTTTTAACTATCTTTTTCTTTGACTTTAGGCCATACAATGGCAGCTTAAGGCTTTAGCGCCTTTGCGCTGCGTGGCTAACTCAGCAAAATGCTTCATTTTTTTCACTTATCTTAATCTTTTATTTTCAGTCACAATTTGTTTCATTTATTGTCTTTCTTTTTCAGCAGGCCGACCGCGATTTTCTTTTACTTTTTATTTAAACGTTGCGCCAGTTTTACTTTTATTAGTTTTGCAATTTATTAGTTTTTTTTTCGACACGCGACTTGCTGCGGGTTGCCTTTCTTGCAACCATCCATTCCTTTCGCTCACGACAAACTGAAAAACTCGTTGCTGTACGCACTAGTTGCATGCCTAAAACGCAGTATGAGCTTTCGGTACCGTTTTGACATCGCGTGAGGTACTAAAATTTCGTCGAGTTTTAGAAGCGCAGCCGTGATTGGTGTAGAGCCACCTGCTTGAGCCTTATATTTTAGAAGCTCAAAAAGGATTGGCTGAGCTGGTAACAGTGAAAACAATGTTATTTGCAAAGCTTTTCGCATGTATGCTTCCCAAAACGAACCCTAGAGGCGCTCGCTTTACAATACCTGCCGTTTCATTTAAATTTATTTTTAAATAGCCAAGCAACTTAATTTGCTTACCAAAAATAATTTTGACAAATTTGAAATAAACTGACTATTTTCAAATAACGTCGACTGCAAGCGTAGGTGCTGAATGGAATCAATTGTGCTACCTACACACTAGGGTGGATGACTGACTGTTACCAATTGAAACACGAGCAGAAGTCACTAAACGAGGCTGAGCCGTTTTTTTTCAAAGAAAACAAATTGAAAACAACCACCAGATGACGACTATGGTTGCCGACGTTTGTAAGTTTAAAAAAATAAAACGAATAAGCACGTGAAGAAAAAAAATGTCGTTGACATTTTTAGTTTCCTTTACACATTTGAATTTAAATTCAAATTAATTTTTGACCAGTTAAACACAAATTTTCTGCCGTACTATTCCTGAGCCCGGCTTAGGCGCACCTGACAAACCCAGTAATCGTGAGAACATCCCTGTTTGAGGGATAAATGGGAAAACTGGTGCCCTCTTACTTGTTTAATTATATACGCTATACAGAATAGAAAAAAATTGAAGTTCCAAAGTTACTCGCGGTTATTGTTTGAAATCCTTAGCGTGGAAGATTCCAATGGGTTTTCCGTTACAGTCTTCTAACTCATACAAGCTACTACCTACCACTCTCAGAATTCTACATTTAATGAATTTCTTGCTTAATTTCGCGCTGATTTGCTTCGAAAAGTCACTCAATTGAAAATTCCGTCTGAAAACTTCTTGTCCTGGATAATATTTTACATTACGACACCGAGTGTTGTACTTCGTTGCGTTCTGTTTATAACTCTTATGTAGATATTTTCTGACTTTGTCCCTTACGAGGTCTTGTTCTAGGTGTTTCGGTAGAATCGTTACGTCTGGCTCACTTAGTAACTGTAGCTTTCTGGCTATCTTATAGGCACTGGCGTGTGTTATCATGTTAGTTCCAAACAAAGCAAAATACGTTGTCATACCTATGGCTGAATGCACAGATGATCGCAACGCGCACTCAATCCCTGAGAGATTTACGTCCCACTCGCTCTGATCTGTATCTAAGTAAGACCTAACGGCTGCCAGTATCGACTGGTTAAATCGCTCTGAAGCGTTTGCTTGGGGTGCGTAATTCCCTGTCCTTGTGTGCTGAATACCAAACGTGGTAGTCATGTCTGCAAATTCTTTGGCAATGAACTGTTTGCCATTGTCTGACCATATCGACTCTGGTGTTCCAAACTTGTGAAAAACTTCTGTCACTAGAAACTCAACTACCCTTTTCGCTGATGCTTTCGCCATCGCTTTCAGAAGGACATATTTTGAAAAATGGTCTAAAACTATGAAAATGAAGGAATTTCCCTTTTTCGACCTCACATAGGGCCCCAGAAAGTCGATATAAATTCTCTGAAATGGTCGCAGTGTGAACGCTTCTTTACCCATTGGTGGTCTAAGTACATTGTTTGCTGGCTTACTTTCCTTACAGTTTTGAACGAATTGCCTGACTTGAACATTCATATTAGGCCAGTAAAAATATTCTTTTACCCTTTTTAGCGTTTTCGCGAATCCCCCATGTGAAGCTTCTGAAGGTTCGTGCGAGTTTTTAATGATCTCGTTCGTCAAAACGGCTGGGACCCAAATTTTCCAAGTGAAGTCTTCGCTCAGGGGTTCCCCGTCGTACGGAATCGTGCGTTTATATATTTTGCCTTCTATAATCCTGATATCTGGAAGTTGGTCTTTATTCTTTTCTACACATTCTAACAAATCTTTGTATTCTTCGTTTTTGAAAGCCTCAGAGTCTAGATCCATGAGTGATTTCACCGTTACACTTATTGCGTCCATGTCATATCTGGACAAAGTGTCTGGGACAATGTTTTTCGTACCTTTTCGGTGTTGTATACTGAAACTAAAGCCCTGCAAAAGTAAGCTCCATAGAGCAAGCCTGCCACTTAACTCTTTGTGTGACATCAGCCACTGCAAACTTGAATGATCAGTTATCACGGAAAACGGCATCAGCTCAATATACCCTCGGAATTTTTTTATGGACGCAACCACCGCTAGACACTCTCGCTCGGTGACGGAATAATTCTTTTGTGCTGACGACAACTTTTGCGAAAAATATGCAATTGGGTGTTCACCATCTACATCGTCTGTCTGAAATAAAACTCCCCCGATTCCTACATCTGAGGCGTCACACTGCACGAAAAACGGTTTTTCAAAATCTGGGTTTCTTAAAACGGGACTAGATACGAGAGCCTGCTTCAGCTTATCGAATGCTTCTTTAGCTTCTACTGTAAAAATAAATTCTTTTCTTTTCTTCAAGGTATCGAATATCGGAGCGGCAATAGTAGCAAAATCTTTAATGAACCACCTATACCAACCGGTAACTCCCATAAAACTCCTGACTTGCCTAGCCGTTTTCGGGTATGTGAAACGCTGAATCGCTTCAATTTTACCGAGGTCTACCTTCAATTTACCCCCACCGACTATATACCCTAGATACTTGATTTCACGAAAACAAAATTTTGACTTTGCAATATTTATTGTTAGATTTGCCCTATTGATGGCCTCGGCCACACTTTCTAGTACTTGAACATGTGTCCCAAAATCTGGTGAGACTACCAACAGATCGTCTAAGTATACGAATACTCGGTCCCGAAGATGTGCCGGGATCACTTTATCCATTAACCGACATAACCTTTGGGCCGCGTTACACAACCCAAAAGGCATGACGGTGAATTGATAAAGTGGTCGGCCCGGTATAGTGAATGCAGTTTTTGCTCGGCTACTGTTCTCCAGCGGTATTTGCCAAAACGCATCCTTTAAGTCAACACTAGAAATATAATGAGTATCACCAACCCTACTAAGGAGCCCCTCAATATGCGGAAGTGGGTAGGCGTCTTTCACTGTGAGGTCATTCAGCTTACGTGCATCTAAGCAAAGCCTACATTTTTCGCCTTTTCTGACGAAGGCCACTCGGTTATTCCAGGGACTCTCGCTACGTTCAATGACCCCCAGTGAAATCATCCTATCCAGCTTCGCATACATCAGCTTCTGTACCGCCGGAGATACAGGACAATGCCTCTCTTTGACCGGAACAGCGCTACCCGTATCTATCGAGTGCTCCTCCAGAGTAGTTTTCCCTAAGCCTTTTTCTGCAAAACCTGGAAACTTGTTTATGACTGCAGTTAAGGTTTCTCGCTGCTCTACGGACAGCTTGTGACTATTCGGATCTGTCGCTAACATTTCTTCTTCCTCGATCAAGGGAATATTGTTTGTGGTTAAGGAATCAATACCCGCTATTAAACCAAAAGCCTTCTTGAAGTTTACACCCAAAAATAATTCTCGCTTTAGAGATGGAACCAAATAAAAACTGATTATTTCTGATTTATTTTTAAACTGAACATTTATCTTAATTACGCCTATGATGTCGTGTTTGCGACCATCAGCCGTCTGTATCCCTGCGCGGTATGGATGTATGTCTAGCCCTGCCTTTTTCGTAAATTCTAGACAGTCTTTTCCTAAGCATGTCACGGTTGCTCCACTGTCGAGCAAACCTTCGATACTATGTCCGTTGAGTTCAATTTTAGTGTAGAACCTCGTGTCTTCTCCTTCATACAACTTAGCCTCCGCAATTTCTTCTCTTTTTGCCTTTCTTATTCTGTACCTTGCTTTAGTTTTATCAATTTTCGATGCTTTTTCCGCAAAAATTCTATGTTTAGCCTGTTCGTACTCTACAATTCTTTGATGTAATGGTTTTATAGGTGCTCGTGACGGTGAATCAAGATTTGAAGGACCAAATTAACGGCAGCGTCGGTAACCAAAGTAAGTTAAATTGAAATTGATATATATTTTTTATTATTACTAATTTAATTTATAGTTTTTTAAAGCCCCATATAAACTTTATGAATTAATCAAATTAAGTGTTTGATTTGGTTGTACATGAAGGGTGAGCTCGTAAAGTTCGAATATCCGAACCAACATTCTTTAAAAAATTTTTTTGAAAGAAGGGGTGCCGCTCAAGGTCAAGCAAAGAACAAACAAAATTTCCAAGTCTAAGCAAACTGCAACCATTGTCTTCAACGCGGATACAACGAGTAGCAATGGGTGGCAAAAAAACAGGAACTCTGCCTAAGGCACCTAAAGAAAGAAGTTGTTCTATGTGCAGGCAGCCGGACAATATGCAGATGATCCAGTGCGACAGATGCGATATGTGGTATCATTATGAGTGTGCTCAAGTCTCAGAAGAGGTGGCGAACATTGATTGGAGTTGCGATAAGTGCACTGCGGCCATGAATGATGCTGAACAACATACTGCAGAAGCGAATAACGACATTTTTCAGTCACCATTGACAAGAACAGATGAGAGGGTCGATGTAAATAACTCGGTATGTATGAATTTAAAGAATAAATATCCTTGTGAAAGCAAGTGCGGCTCGTCCAAAGCACGGCGCAAGGCAAAATTACTATTAATGCGTCTAGAGGAAGAAAAAAAGGCAAATATGATGTATATTCAAGAAAAATATGCTGTTCTTATGCAAGATAGCTCAGAAGAGTCCGATTTCGACGGTGATACTGTACAGCAACGTGTGGCACATTGGGTAGAAGGAATGGGCTGTGCAGGCATAAGTAATGAGGTAGAGGGTTGTAAAACGGCGAACAATGTCAAACGTTTAGATGTGAGTATTGGTATAACAACTCAAAATTATGAAAAACCGTGCTCTAAGGATGGCGCACATACATTTATTCAATCAGAGTGCGCTCAAAGTGCTCCTCCAGAAGTTTCTGAAGAAGGCGCACGCTCAATGCATTCAGCAATACCACCAATAATAAGATCTGAGCAGATATATGCTCGCCAAGTAGTCCCAAGAGAATTGCCTGTATTTAATGGTAAGCCAGAAGAGTGGCCGCTTTTTATAAGCAGTTTTGAAACCTCAACAAAACTTTGCGGATTCAGTAATGACGAAAATCTTCTTAGGTTGCAATGCGCGCTAAAAGGTAAAGCTCTTGATTATGTAGGCAGTAGATTAATGTTGCCAGCGTTAGTCCCCGACATTATTTCAACCATGCGTATGGCATTCGGTAAGCCGGAACATATTATTAATTCTTTACTCGCAAATATTCGATCGTCACCAGGGGTAAACGCAAACAAGCTTGAAACTCTCGTCAACTTTTCACTGGAAGTAAAAAACATTGCTGCAACTATGGAGGCATCTGGCCTCTATTCACATCTAAATAATCCTCTACTTATACAAGATTTAATTGAAAAGCTCCCCGCTCAGATGCGGTTGGACTGGGCCATTTTTTCACAATCTAATGAACATGTTAATTTGACAAATTTTAATAACTGGCTTTTTAAGTTGGCGGAAGCAGCTAGCAGCGTAATTTCATTTTCAAACCCAAACATGAACACAGCGGCGTCTGAGAGGCGCAAAACACATCGAGTTAACTTTCATAAGGACAAGAGCACTGACGTAGACAAAACACCTGAGGTTTCGCCAAGGTCACAAAGTTGCTACTTTTGTAATGAAGTGCACTTAATAACAAAATGTGATAAATTTAGTAAACTTTCCTATAACAATAAATGGAACGTAGTGCATAACAAAAAACTTTGCTGCACATGTCTTAAGTGTCATGATTTAAATTTTTGTCAGGAGCGTAAAGAGTGCGGGGTCAATGCGTGTACAGCGAAGCATCATCCTATTTTGCACAAGCCTGATTTGACAAAAGACAAAAGTAATAATGCACAGGCGGTTGTTGCAATTCATCAGCAGCAAACTTCGAAAATACTCTTCAGAATCGTGCCTAAAACAATTCATGGGAAAAGTTCATCTGTTGATGTTTATGCATTTCTCGACGACCCTAAAATAAAAAGTATTTTAGATAAACTTCAGGTACAAGGCGCCAAATGTGACTTGTGTCTAAGGTGGACTGATGGCACTGTCCGAAAAGAGAAAAATTCGGAAATTGTTAATTTGAAAGTGTCCTCTAAGGGTAATGGAAATAAGAAGTATTCATTGCGTGATGTGCGTTCAGTAAGCCAGCTTGATCTGCCATCTCAGACATTAATGGTTTCAGAATTAACCAACAAATATAAGCATTTGAAAGGACTGCCAGTTGAGTCATACGAAAACATAGTTCCAAAAGTCATAATTGGTATAAATAATAAGAGTTTAGCCATGCCACTGAAATTCCGCGAGGGAAAACCTTACGAACCTGCTGCTACCAAAACGAGACTGGGCTGGACAATATATGGTGAATTGAATCTAGAAAGATTAGCTGATGTCACGCAAAACACTGAAAACCTTCAATTGCATATTTCTGAATGTGATAATGATGTGGCTCTACAAAAACTAATTATCGAAAACATGAAAATTGAAGATGATCATTGTGAAGCATGACAAGAAGAAAAAGGTTTTGTTGAAAACAGAAACTTACAAGAATGCGTGCAACGAGATGGTGACTGATTCGTTACAAGATTGCTATGGAAGTCAAGTAATATTACCATGCCAGACAATTGTGCAGCAGCTATGCGCAGATTAAAATGCTTTGAGTCAAGATTGAACAAGGACCCTATTTTAAGAAAGCAAGTTAGCAGTCACATTAGGAGCTGTGAAGAAAAAGGGTATATCCGCATATTAAGTGATTTTGAAATAAACGCGAACTACGCACGGAAGTGGTACTTACCAATGTTCGTGGTCAAGAACCCAAATAAGCTAAGAAAAAAATAAGAATAGTCTATAATGCCGCCGCGGAATGCAAAGGCGTATCATTAAATAGATGTCTCGAAAAGGGACCCGACTTCTTGACGTCACTTTCCGAGGTGTTGTTTAACTTTCGAGTAGGTAAGATTGGCATATGTGGAGATATATGCGAAATGTTTCATCGCATAGCAGTACACGCCGATGATCAACAATCTCAACGATTTTTGTGGCGGAATTCTGATATTCTTTCACCTGATGTTTATGTGCTACAAGTTATAAGTTTTGGCGCAAGCTGCTCGCCTTCCCTAGCTCAGTACGTCAAAAATAGAAATGCGCACGAATATAAAGACAAGTATCCCAGAGCTGTAAAATCCATCTTAGAAAGACACTATGTTGACGACATGCTAGACAGCGTCGACTCAGTTCAAGAAGCTATTCATCTAGCAAAAGAGGTTCGTGAAGTACACAAACATGCCAATTTCCATATTCGAAATTGGCTTTCAAACTCACCGGATGTAATATCGTCTCTTGGAGACGAAGACACTCCGAAACAATTCTGCCAAGCGAGGAAGACTGTTGACCAAATTGCTGAAGCAGACAAGGTACTCGGAATGTGGTGGGAGACTACAAGAGACACATTTACCTTTAATTTAAAGTTCACGAAAGCAAGCGAAGATATATCCGTTGGGATTATTGTCATTTTATTGTAATTACATGAAAATTCGGTTTCAAGACATTTGGCGCACCGGGATAGCTTGGGATGATACCATCCCTGATAAATATGTGAACGCATGGAAAAGATGGCTATCTCTCCTTAAGAAGGTACAGGAAATTCACATACCAAGATGCTACTTTGGAATTTTATGAAATGGCAGAAGTAAGGTTGAGCTTTACGTTTTTTTCGACGCTAGCGAGAGTGCGTATGCTGCAGTAGCATATTTTCGAATTTTGAGTGACATAAGAGTCGAAACATCGTTAGTTGGTTCCAAGACAAAGGTGGCACCCTTGCGTCCGATATCAATTCCTCGTATGGAACTTCTTGCTGCAGTTATTGGAGCACGCCTTGGAAATGCAATCAGCCAGTTCCATGATATAAAGATTCATTCTACGCATTATTGGTCCGACTCAAAAACGGTTTTATTATGGTTGGAATCTGATCCAAGAAAATACAAGCAATTTGTCACGTTCCGATTTGAAGAGATTCAAGAAACAACTGTCATCTCAAACTGGAACTATATTCCATTCAAACAGAACGTAGCTGATTTAGCTACCAAGTGGACCCAGTGAACGAAGATTGCGATGATGAACTCAAATCCACTTCTAAGGTGCAACTGGCAGTACACATACATGTATCCAATATCATCGTTGACGTAACCAGATTTTCCAAGTGGGAGCGCTTACTGAGATGCATGGCGTACGTAAAAAGATTTATCACAAGAACAAGAATATCAACTCCTCCAATGAAAACCGCTATACCTGAGCCAAGACCGTTTAAATGCAATAATCTGAATTCAAGCGAGTTGCTATGGAGCCAACAATTTTTGTATCGCATGGCTCAAACCCAAGCCTTTTACCGTGAAAAATGCCTTCTACTTCAGAATAATGCCGCCTCATTACCTAGGTCAAGCCCATTGCGAAAACTGTCCCCGTTTGTTGATAAAGATTTAATAATTTGACTGAAAGGCCGTTTAGAGAAAGCTACTTTAATAAGTGACGAAACAAAAAATCCTATTATCATGCCCAAAGATCACACTCTAACACGCCTTTTAGTCGACTGGTACCACAGACGCTACAAACACGTTAACCATGAGACCGCGATTAATGAGATATTTCAAACATTTCACATTTGAAGCTTATGCACCCAACTTCGAACAATTCGAAGTAATTGTCAGTTATGTAAAATTCGCCAGATACATCCGAAACCACCCGAAATGGGTCCGTTACCCCAAGCACGTTTGTCAGCATTCACAAGGCCATTCTCGTACGTCAGAATCGATTTTTTTGGATCATTTATAGTTACCATTGGCAGACGCTCAGAAAAACGATACGGAGCTGTGTTCACATGCCTTACATGTTGAGCTGTTCATTTGGAGGTAACGCATAGCTTGACCATGAACTCATGTGTGATCGTGATTCGTAACTTTATCGCTCGAAGAGGCACACCTATTCACATCTACAGCGACAATGGCATCAATTTGAAGGTAGCAGAGAAGGAGCTTCGAGAAGCTCATAGTAAAGTTGATTTTAATGGTCTTCAAGCCGAGTTTATAAGTCCTCACACTAAGTGGACCTTTATTCCACCAGCAAGCCCATACATGGGAGGTGCTTGGGAGCGAATGGTGCGATCTATTAAGACCGTGCTATATAAAATAATCACACCCGATACGAAAATGACGGACGAGACACTCTACAATGTGTTGTTAGAGGTAGAAAGTATTATAAACAGTAAGCCTCTCACTTATCTGTCCCTGGACACTGCGGAACAGAAGGCCCTCACTCCAAATCATTTTTTGTTGGGCTCATCAAGCGGCAGCAAGCCACCTGGAAACTTTGATATGACGGATAGTTATACGAAGTCGTCATGGCGCTATTCACAGCTACTTGCCGATCGATTTTGGAAAAGATGGGTAACAGAAGTTTTGCCATCACTTACTAGGCGTAGGAACTGGTTTCAAAAGGCTAAACCCATTGAAGTAGGTGACATCGTAATAATCATCGATTCTAATCTACCGCATCATTGCTGGCCGAAGGGAGTTGTGACCAGCATTATTGCAGCAAAGGACGGAAAAGTGAGAAACGCAATTGTGCGCACCGCCAGCGGAGAATATCACCGCCCGGCTGCAAAAATAGCAGTTCTTGATATCGGCAATGGTTGTGGCAGCGTTGATGAACCATGTGAGGTATTCGCTCCAACGGATCGAGATACCGGGGGGAGGATGTTATCAACTCAGCCAGTCTATAATTTTCTTATTTCTTTATATTTGAGATGTAACCTTTTTATTGTAACATTCATATGTGAACTCATTTTGGTCACCAGCAACACTGTTTTATTTAGTGCCTATGGCAACACTGTTTCTTTGTCTTACACATTTTGTTCTTATTTTCTCATTATCCAAAAATCAAATTAACGGCAGCGTCGGTGACCAAAGTAAGTTAAATTGAAATTGATACATATTTATTATTATTACTAATTTAATTTATAGTTTTTTAAAGCCCCATATAAACTTTATGAATTAATCAAATTAAGTGTTTGATTTGGTTGTACATGAAAGGTGAGCTCGTAAAGTTGGAATATCCGAACCAACAAATTTTATAAGAAATGATTGGCAGCAAGGGATTGCGATAGCCATTAAAACAATATAAAATTGTTAACATTCCCAACTTAAGATCTCCGAGTTTGTTTATTTCTGTTAGGGTTAAGTTAAGCGGCTCTAATAAGGATTTGCTCTTTGGATCAATCTATTTTCCTACCAATGGTACTATGGTACCATTTATTGAATATTTGATTAAGATCGAAAACAAGGCAGCGCTCTTTGATGGGGCTATTATAGGGGGAGATTTGAACACCTAGAGCCCAATTGGGAGTACCTTACTTATAATACGAACGGTAAAAATGTTGAAAAATGGCAGCGCGACTCCTTGCCTTCACTGATCAACACGACTCCAGCCAACCCTTCTTTTCCTAGGAGCTCGTCTTTTTGAACCATTTTCTTGCCATCTCATCTTGTTAACCTTATTGACGATAATTATACTATAAAAACTCTCTCTACTTTCTCGGACCAATACCCGGTTTTATTGAATTTAAACCTCAATGACATTGAAATTCCTATTTTAGATGGAAAAAGCGGAAGATCTTTCAAAAACACAGACTGGGCGGTTTTCAGGGAAGACCTTGATGATAAATTAACCCATTGCATTCCCAGTCATATTATCAACCTTACAAATAGGGAAATAGATAACTGCATCGACGTGTTTAATGAAGAGCTGATTTTAACTTTGAATAGTCATTCGGAAAGGGTAATAGTTTCTTTAAAAAAATATAAAAATTTACCCAGTGACTTTGTTGATCTGTTTAAAGTTAAACATAGGTGGCAAAAACAGTTGAAACGTATTTATCATAATTCTTTCAATAGGGTTAATAGGGAATACAATGAGTTGTCTGGGAGGATTGCTTTGTTGAAGAAAATTATTAAGGATAGGGTCAGAATATGGCTAAATAATCAATTTGGTGATAGGATGGCAAAAATCGTTCCAGGCCCTTGGGCGTTTAAGGAAGCTTTTAGAATAATAGGGATGAAAAGAAAGTTTTTATGTGATAAAGTTGAAGTGAACGGAAATGTTATAACTGGTGAGTGCGAAATTGTTTCTGCGTTTGAGAGCCACTTTAAAAAGATCGTTATGGAAAAAGTTCTTACGTCTGATCCGAGCATGGTTGAGGAAGTCAAAAGGGTTCTCCACTCGACAAGACTTTTGAAACCGGAACATATTTTTATCTTTGATGACATTGGCTCTGCATTATCGCCTCCCGATCAAAGTTTATTTACTTCTCAGGAAGATATTTCACTTATAATCCAGAGATTGAAATCCAAAAAAATCTTGTGGTACTGATGCCGTTTCTATTTTTTTTTCTTAAAAACATTTTCTCTATGCCATTAAATTTCTAACAATTATATTTAATAATTCTATCAATAATGTGTATCTTCCGTTGAGGTGGAAGATTGCCAGAATTTTACCAATTATGAAAAAGCCGAATAATTTTCTTATTAACAACTTTCGTCCAATTTCACTTCTCTCGAATTTAGGAAAGGTCTTTGAGAGAGTGATAATGGAAATGATCGAGCCTCCAGAGGTTATCCCAATAGAATATATCCCTGACCATCAATTTGGCTTCAAGAGAAGGCATTCAAGAGAAGGCACACACAGTAAATGCCTTGTTGAAGGTACACAATGACATTACTTTTGGGTTAAGCAATAAAAAGTGTACAGTTGCCTATTCATTGGATATAGAAAAAGCCTTTGATAGCATCTGGAGAGAAGGGCTGATTTTTAAAGTTGTCGAGTTGGGTTATCCGCCTCAGATTTTCTATCTATTGGATAGTTTTTTGGCTGATAGAGGTTTTTTTATCAAAATTCAGGAAAGTTCGTTTGATATTTGTCAAATGATGAGCGGCGTTGCGTTTCCTCATATCAATAAATGAACAGTTCTCATTCTACCATGGGCATCCTATTTGCTAATGCTACTTTTATTTACGCTAGTGATGATTATCCTACCAGTACTCTTAGAAAATTGGAAATTCATATGGACAAATTAAGCAAATACTATAATAAATGGGGCATTAGGGTGAATAATTCGAAGACTGATTGCATTTGCATTAGGAATGCAAAGAGAGTTTCGTAGAGAGTATGCGTAACGAGTAGACGTGTTTCTTTGGGACCAGCTTGCTTAGCGCGATTTAAGTTGTATTTAAGTCCAACAAGTTAATTTTAACTCGCGAGCCACATTGGTGACAATTGTCTTTCACTTCAAGTAATTGTCACTCCGTTAATAACCATATTTATTCGTAAAATAAACTTTAAAATGTCCATATACAAATAAAATTAAAATGTCCACAATAAGTGAAATCACAAGAAGCGCGATAAGCAGCCGCAAAGTCATTGCCCCGCAAACTCCTCTTGGTGCAGGCGGAACAGGTGACTCATGGACCTTAACTACACCTATGATGTCGGATGCGAAATTCAGAACTGAGCTTAACTTCATAAGGGAGAGTATTGTGGAGCAACTTACAGAAGCAATAGCTGCGTCGGAGGAGAGAGTGATGCAGAGGATTGTTGAAGTTATAGCTGAGCTCTCTAATATAAAGACCACCATAAAAAATTTGGCAGAGAGAGTTTCTGTCGTTGAAGCATCGTATGCTGATCTAGGCATGATTAAAGAAAATATGGAATAACTAAGAAAGCAAGTAGAAACTAACAAAGCCTATGATGTTACAACAACTAAACACTCTTTTACTCTGGATAGTGAAGTTAGAGCACTGAAGTCTCAACTGGAAAATTATGAGAGTGATGCCATTTCCACTGACGTCGTCATACACGGAATTCCCACTGCTGCAAATGAGAACCTTAGCAACTTTTTTAACCAGAGTTTTCTCGCTACTAAAATGCGAAACTGTCAGGCTGCATGACATTTTTAGAGTGCGAACATACAACAACAACATGTTAAACGCAGTGATCATTGCTAAGCTTGCGACAGCATATGAGCGCAATTGTTTTTTTAAAGCTATTGCCCCATTTCGAAAAACAAACAAGCGGCAGCTCACACTCAACGACATCGGGTGTGGGGGAGGCGCACAATTTTATGTGCATGAAAGTTTGACGAAAACAAATCGTGCAGTTTTGTTGCATGCTAATCAGATGAGGCGAAACAATCAAATTTTTGCTGTTTTTACTTTGCGTGGGCGTGTATATGTGAGAGCATCTCGTGATGGTGAGGCTAAGCTAGTAAGCAGCATAGAAAGCGTTAACTGCGTTGCTGGGACCCAAACCTACGACAACAACATCAATTACAACAACAACACCAACAACAACAACAAAACCTAAGCAAGAACGATTTTTGTTATTATATTATGTCTAGTAATATGTTTATCTTATTTTCGTACTATACTTTAAACCTTTTAATCTTCACCTCTCTTATCATATTCTTGTCATCTTTTTTATTTTCTAACCATTTCAGTACTAAACTATTTATGTATATTTTTAAAGTAAACTGGTTGATAGTATTATTAAACATAAATTCTAGTTTCTGTCATTGTTCCAGTATGTTTGTTTTTTGTTTCCTTTGTACTAAATGTTTTGTCCTAATATAAGCAACCGTGGCGTTAATAATAAAGTTCTTGTGAATGTTTTATGTGGAAGGCATAACTCTGGCTTAAAAATTGTTCATTTAAATGCACGAAGCCTAAATTCAAACAAGCTGGATTATATGAAGTATGTTTTTCAAGATTCGTCTGTCGATATTATCTGTGTGTCTGAGACGTGGTTTTGTAATGATGTGTCTGATTCTGTCTATGGTATTGGTAACTTTAGTATATTTAGAAACGATAGATTGGATAGAAGGGGAGGTGGGGTTGCCATCTATTGTCGTAAGAATCTGAAAGCTAAGCATATTCAAAAATCAGTAAATTGCAGTGCTGAGTTCGTTAATATATGTGTCTATGATAATTCTACTAAATTATTCGTATCGTGTGTCTACAACCCCAGCAAGCTAAATAGCTTAGATTCTTTCTTTTTTGAAATTTCTGATGTATCAGTTGACTATAACTATTATGTAATATGTGGTGACTTTAATGTTAACCTTTTGTGCAAAAATAACTACACCAAAAATTTATATGAAAGTATTTCGTCCGTCGGTCTGTCCGTTGTTAATGATATGATGCCCACTCAGTTTTCTTTAAATGATAATCCTAGCCTGTTAGATTATTTTATTGTGTCTGACTTATCATCTGTCTTACTGTTTGACCAAATCTATTTTTTGTCTGACCATGATTTAATTTTTTGTACCTTAAACATAAACTTTATGCGCCCTGTCTCCTCCAATACCTTCTCGTATTACGATTTTAAGAATATACATTCTCCTGCACTTTTTCAAGATGTTTGTTCTATTCAATGGAATGAAGTTTGGAATAGTGAATCTGTAGATGTGAAGTTAATGATCTTTAAAAATATTATTAATAGTATCCTTGTTAACCTTGTTTCATATCGTACTGTCACTGTAAAGAATGCATCTTGCCCCTGGTTCAAAATGGTGCAAAATGCTATTAATAAGCGTAACAAATTACACAGTCTGTGGAAAAATAATCCCACTGCAGAAAGATGGGAAAACTATAGATTTGCCAGAAATGAATCCAAATGTATAATCAGACACTCTAAAAAATCATATTTCTCTTTCAAGCTTAAAACGTCTCTTCCATCGATGGTTTTATGGAATAATGTCAAGGAACTTGGTATTGGCAGCAACATAAAATCTGACTGTCATATTGACCCTGATTTTCTTAACAATTACTTCTTATCTAGCTCGCAAAACCTCGGTAATATCGAATTTGTCACTTTAAGATATCATGTTGAACAAGTATTTCAATTTTCTGCAGTAAGTGAAAGCGATGTTGGAAAATGCGTTCAAAAACTAAAATCAAATGCAGTTGGGGCAGATGGAGTCCATATAACATTTTTAAAGTTCATTCTTCCATTTATTCTCAGCCCATGAACACATATTATAAACCATTGTTTCACAACGTCTTACTTTCCCAACTCCTGGAAAGCCGCAATCGTTTCTCCTGTTCCCAAAAAAAGAGCAGCGAGCGAACCCAATGATTTCAGACCAATCAGTACTTTATCCTGCTTATCAAAAGTCTGTGATGGCTAATCAGATATCAAACTACGTGTCTCAAAAAAAGGTATCTCCGCTGCAGTCAGGCTTTCGAGTTGGACATAGTTGTTCAACTGCTATGATAAAGGTTTTGGACGATATAAGGTACTCGTACGATGATAGATTAGTAATACTGTTGTGCCTACTTGATTTTTCCAAAGCGTTTGATATGGTTAACCACTCCTTGCTTTGTTTTAAGCTGAAATATTATTATGGCTTCTGTGACAGTGCTGTGTCCCTGCTGTATAACTATCTCTCAAATAGAGTACAGAAAGTAAAGGTCGGCGTAAACTTTTCGAAGTATTCGTCTGTTTGTAGTGGGGTACCTCGAGTGTCGGTTCTTGGGCCACTTTTATTTTCCATTTTTATAAATGATATCTTCAGCGTATGCAACTATTCATCTTTGCATGCTTATGCTGATGATATTCAGCTACATCTTCTCTGGGTTTAGGTATCAAATTATTATATAAACAATAATTTGATACCTTTCAAGAAAAACAATAAATACCTGGGAGTAAATTTTAATACTCTGTTTAAATTTAACAATCATGCTAGAGGCAACATTGACAAAGCCAGAAAGGTTGCCAACATACTCACGCCTTTGCTGAGAAATAAAGACCTATATAAGAAAACTAAACTGTTTTTTTATGAAACGCTGATAAGACCTATATTGTTGTATGCTTTTCCTGTATGGTTCTCGATTTCTCCGATAGTTGCCTCTGAAATGGAAATATTTGAAAGAATGATCCTCAGACTGTGTAGGCAAAAAATTTGAGTCCAGGAACAAAAGATTTTCCAATAGATTTGTGTGCCATCTTTAAAGAATATGCCATCTTTAAAGATAAATAATTAAAGAGATATATTCTTCACAGTCCGATACTTCCTGGTTAAACAACATTTATCATTCGCCAATGGGGATTCTCCTTGAGAATTTTGAGTCGGTTCCCGATGGGTCACCAATACCTTATTATTCAAAAGCCATACAAGGGCACAATCGTGGCTGACTCTATTTTGTTTTCTATTTTTATTTTTGCAGTTTAATTAAACTATTTTATTGTTTTGTTGGAGGACAAAGCTTACTTTTTTTACTAGCTTCTGTTATTTTTAAGCTATATATTCCTTATATTAAGGAGCCTTGACGTTTATGGTATTTGTTACATCTGTATTGACAAAAGTTAAGCATAACTATTTGAAAATTCTTAAAACTTAACAGAAAGAAAATAAAATATCATTTCATATTACATATCATTTTATTACAATGCATACAACAAATTTTTGTAAATACAAATTATGCTTTCGTTGTTAGCTCTTTTTAAAAAAATCAAAAAAAGAAGTAAAATAACTAAAAGATGTAATGTTATCTCGTTTTTGTCAAAGTCAAATTGTATCTGTAAAAATGATATAGTCAAAGTACATAATAAGCTAGTGTGAGTGTATATGTATTTCATATCAACGCTGTCGTTGTATCTTCTTCCTTTTGTATCTATTTTTCATGTATTGTACATACAAGAAAAAAAGTCAAAGAAACAAGTTTAAATGCTCAGTGAGCAAGAGCAAAATAATCATTAGGGGTATTCACACTGACTTGGGTAGTTGTGTATGGGTAGATTGAGTACTTTTGGTTATTGCGAGCACCCTAAATTGCAATTGAGTACTTTTAAGAATAGTTTTAGGCACTGCTGCATGTTTGTTTGATCTCCCCGGCTTATGTAGCTGACGAAATATGAGTGACAGCTGTAAGAGGGTTGCCACCAAATTATTTTTTGTCATTTTATGTGCGAAAAATGTAAGCCATTAATTGGGCGTAAAAAAAGTTATTTCATATACGAGTAATTTTTAATGTGAACTTCGCAGCGTCTTATCACTTACTAGTAATCCAGGGGAAAACGTTTTCCTGTCACAGACCGGCTTACATAAGAATTTTCATGCCAATCGGAAAAAAATTTAATTTTTTGTATATCTGAACTGGCATAAGTGTAGTGCGACTGCGCCCATTTTTGGTTGTTTCCGAAAGTAACTTTATGCACTAATTTACCAAATTTTAGTCTAATACGACCAAAACCATCTAAAATATAGCATTTTTATTGATTTGTAGACGGTAAAAGGGGGTTTAGCAAAATATCCCTAAACTATCTCGTAGGCAAAACAAATCGACTGCCAAAATTTTAGCGCAATCGGCCCAGTAGTCAATTTGAATGATTTATGAAAAAATGGGCGTTGCTGTAGAGCAAACACGCTCATTTTTAGTACTGTTCCCGAATGTAACCATACAAACTAAATTACCAAATTTAAGTCTTATACGACCAAAATCGTCTTAAATAAAGTATTTGTATTGATTTGTGGTCTGTAAAAGACGGCTTGGACACCCATTTTCAATACAGTTTTAGACAGTAACCATACAAACTAAATTACCAAATTGTAGTCTAATACGATCAAAACCGTCCGGAATATGGAATTTTCGATTTGTGGGTGGTAAGGGAGGTGTGGCATTTTTATTAAGCGTGGCTTTACTTTTTAACCGAGATATTAACAGATATTATAAATTGGGTTGGCTTAGGTGTTACCGTTTCTGAGATCTTAAGAGACACCGCACGAAAGAAATTATATGTATAGAAGGGCGGTAAAATTAGGCGTGGCAAAATTTATATATATAGTGACCACCACTTGGTCTCATAGCAAATATAAACCAGGTTTCATTATAAAAACATGCACAACTCAGGAATTATAATATCTGAAAAGTAGGCGTAGTTTTAGTTCGACCACGCCCATTTTTTGTTGAATGGTAGATAGTAGCCATACAAACTAAATTACAAAATTTTAGTCCAATTCAACCGATTGAAATATATCGTTTTAATTAACTTGTGGGCGGAAATAACTCCTGTGGCAATATTTTTTGTGTATTATTCGAGATATTAGCCTTGACAACAAATATTGTACATTTGATGCCCTTAGGTCAATTATTGCCTATTTTTGCAAAAGGTGGCAACACATGGAAAAAATACTCAATTTGGCAAGAAAATAATCTACCCAAACAAGTCAAGGGGTCAGCTAGAGTAGATTGGTAGATGGGTACTTGGGTAGAATGGCGCTTTACAAAAACAAAATGTACGGCATTTGCCAATGCCGTACCCAACTACCCAAGTCAGTGTGAATACCACTACTAAATTTATATCAGCCATGTGGCATTCGCTTTGTTAAAAATTAATTTTGTAATTGAATATGCAGGCCATAATTCATAACTGCCGCAAAATAAGCAATAAGTTACAGTTTTCTTTTATCTAATTGTATAATCGCTATAAAGGACTCAATAATGTACTACTATTACTACTTAAGTGATCAGCGGTATGATCAGAATTTAAGCTTCTGACGAAGTGTCCGAAAAAACTGTTTAATGTCTTTTGAATTTGCTTCTAAAAATTTTTAAACACGATATTGTGCTAAAAGTATTTTATTACATTGAGTTATATTAAAGTCTATGAGCACGGCTATATACCATATAAGTCCCAAAAATACTGTGAGTAAAAAAATCTTGATAAGGTATGAAAAATTCATATTATGGTCAATACTTGAAAAACTAAAAAAGGATGACTTTAAAAATCTATACTGTAGAAACTATTAAAGTCTCCATGATGAAACTAATAGATATTACTGAACTTGATTAAATACATCTTCGGCCAAATTTTCAGATTTCTTATTGCATGCGAAAAGGAAGATACAGGGTGTTAAAAAGTGCTATTTTCGTTGTTCGACTCAACTTTGAGAGTAAATGAAACTAATTTAAAACAACAAAAATACAAAAGTCTTGACATATTCTAAATCAACTTTAAAAGAATGCTAAGATGTAAAAAAAATTTTTTTTTTTGGATCACATTTCGAAAAAATCAGGGTTGAAAACTATAAAATTGATGAAAAAAATCGATTTTCAATAGAGCTTTTTGGCAAAACTGTCACTTTTTGAAAAAGTTTGAATACAAATATTAAAATCTTATACTTTTATATTGAAATAAAAAAGTTTAAAGATTTTATCTCTATTGGTTTTCAAGAAATAAATCATCAAAAATGTGCTTTTTTGCAAAATAAATTAGCGAAGAAATAAAAAATGCCATTTCCAGTACAGACCCAACTAAATTTTTGATAATTATTTCAGAATTTTTAAAAAAGGTCGAGCACACCGATTTGCTGTTTTGTTTTTTTTTACCCTATGATCTCATTATCACTTCACAACTGATTGTATTTTCTATTTGCCTTTAAAATCTAATACTTACCTCAGAGAGAGAGCTCATTGTGAGTTGCACGAAAAATTTCTGATTTCGTGAGCTCATTTTGCCTGCTGAGTTACCTTTCCGAAGCGATTTTAAAACACATTCTTCTTTTGGCATGCAGAAAAATTTCAATTTATACAACTTTGATGCTTACAAAGAATCGAGTAAAATTAAATAGTTGAAGATCTTGGGCCTTACTCTGTAATGCGACTCGAAAAAAACCCACACCATGTATTTACATGGTTTTTTGATCAATTTTTTAATAGTTCGAATTCAATGCAGATAAAAAACCATTTTCAAGCAGAGGTAGAAATTACTGCCATTTAGTAATCTTAATTCATATATTTTCATGGTGTGATTTGGTTTTCGAATCGCATTTGCTTTTTGAATCACATTAAAGAGTAAGATCCTTGTTACAATATTTATTGAAACTTTGGCTTGCAGATGTGTGGGCATTAGGTCCCGCGATTTATGATTTAAATTTTGTTGGCCTACTGTGCTTTTTGGAACATCCAGAAGTAGCTGAATAAACGCATTAAATAAAGTTGGCAGGTTTGTAATTTTAATGCATATCGTTTGTTCTCTAGTAAAATGTATGGTTAACAAATATAATTATGTAGTTAAGAAAATAAAAGTTACGATAAAGTTACAAATATAAAATATCAAAACCTTACTTGTTTGTATGACTGCTGGACACAAAAAGAAAGTTTAAACATTTTAGAATTATAAACAGGTCATAATATATAAATAACTACATAACAAATTTAACGGGTAAATGAAACTCAAACAAGAATATAAGTCTTACAATGATAATACAATTACAATAGATAAATCTTAGCGGGAATAAAATACATAAATCATTTAGCTGCATACGTCTCGCTCATAAGATCTGCGTTGCCGACCTTCACTGGCACCACACAGGGTGCAATTATTAACATTCCCACCCCCGTGAACTGACCCGGAGGGGACGATTCAGCAGCCTTGTCTTCGACGTCTAAGACCGCAAGTTTAGAAATGGCTCTCTTGTAGACTCGGCTGATCGTGCGATTCTGTCTTTGCCATAAAATAGCTGCATTATTCGGCCTCTCTTCCACTGTGATCTTGGCGTATCCGCGTCGCATATCAGCACTAATGAACCAGGACTGATCGGAATTGTTGGCGCTGTCCACTTGGTGCGTCTGGTTAGTTCGGGCAGATACTCACGAGCCCATTGGTTCCAGTAACAATTTTTCATATTTTGAAGTACTCGCCACTGCTTTCGTAGACATAACAAACGTGATTCGTACTGAGCTGGAGTCTGTGTAGAATTCGTGCACCCTAGAAGGAAATGATTTGGATTTAGTGGTTCTGGGTCATCTGGGGTTACGGCTAAATGAGTCAGAGGCCTTGAATTAATGATGTTTTCGGCTTCAATCAGGAAGCTTTAAAAGGTTTCTAGCCGTGGTGCGTGCTCCTTTAACATGGAATGAAGCGATTTCTTGACGGACTGGACTAGCCTTTACCATGCTCTTCCTTCGCTAGGGTTAAATGGAGTGTTGAAAATCCACTTTATTTCAAGACCAGTAAGACCTGAAGTAACGGTGTTGTTATCCAAAAAGTTGTTGGTACATCGCAGCTCCTTTGCAATACCCACAAAATTCGTACCGTTGTCGCTGCGTATCTGAACTGGCACCCCTCTCCTGTTGACAAAATTCCGGATACAAAGTAAGCAGATATCACTTGAAAGATCAGATGCTATCTCTAGATGAACTGCTCGCACTGTCAGACAGGTAAATAATGCCACCCATCTATTTTCTTTTTGACGACGGATGGTGACGTAAATTGGGCCGAAAAAATCCAATCCTGTGTAGGAGAATGGCCGAACCAAAGGTGTTACGCGGTCAACCGATAGTGCTCCCATAAGCGGTTGCTGTGGCTTGGCCTTGCGAAATCGACAAAGTTGACATTTTGACTGAATATTATTCAATAGACGTCTAAGTGATGGAATCCAGAATCTCTGCCTGATTTCACACATGGTCGTCGAAGTGTTTATATGACGAAGTTTGCGGTGATAGTATTGAGCGACAAGAAGTGTTAGCTCATGGTTCTTTGGCAAAATGATAGGCTGTCTTGCGTCCATCGTTAGGCAGGCAGCTTTCACAATCCTGCTATTTACTCGGAGTAGGCCATCTAGGTCGATAAATGGATTTAGAGGTGCTAAATTGCTGCCTTCTGGTAAAACTCCACTTCGCAGCAGACAAGAGATATCTTTTTCGTACACCTGCACCTGTGCCCAGTGACATAGGTCACGCCCCGCAGACAATTCCTCTTCCACAGAAAGTTCACCGTCATTAGTACCTGCGATTGGCTCTTCAGCTTCAAATTACACAGGTATCGCTTTACCCAAGCGATTGTACGCTTTATTCTGCGGTAGTTCAAAAAACGGTTAGTAATTGTAATAAAATAACTTACTTGGTAGGTTGCGATCGCAATATGTCTTGCGCGAAGTTCTTGGTTACTTCTGTCTTCATTGGCGTTCATAAAACTGCTGTCAGGCCATTCGTTTTCGTTGAGTTTAAGGAATTCTGGGCCATTTTTCCATCTATTTTCTGCTTCGTACTGGCCATTATATCTGGAACGAGTCGCTTCGTCAGCAGGAGTCCTCTATATTCCTATTTTCCAGTATTTCTGAAACTCTGTTTGCCACATACTGCTTATATATTCGATGATCAGAATGAATCCAACGAATTACTGCCTGAGAATCACTCCAGAAATTACAACGCCGTATTTTTGTTCTGTGGCATTTAGCGATGGATTCCATAAGCCGCACGCCCATGACTGCTGCTTGCAATTCAAGTTTTGGCATCGTATGGGAACGTGTCAGCGCACAACTAGTCTTGCCTGCAATAAAAACAACTTTAATTGTACCATGACTCACCGCTCTCCAATACGCCACAGCTGCTATCGCCTCTTCGCTCGCATCAGCGAAGACATGTATATCCAGTTCCACATTCTCGAATTCTTTGAAATAGCAGCGAGCTATTTGAAAAAGTTCCACCTTTGGCCACTCCCCCATCCACCTTTTTAAGCGATGATAAAGTTCGTCAGGCAATGGCTCGTCCCAGTCAATACCAGATTTCCACACATCCTGCATGAGCACTTTGGAAGACACCATAAAATATGCTAGATATCCGAACGGATCGAATACTGACATCACCACACTTAACATTTCCCTTTTCGTAGGTTTTCTCTTAAAATTTATTATTTCGGCATGCACTTTCTTAAATTTCAAAACAAAAACGAACTCATCTGTTTTTGACAGCCAATTCATACCTTAAATTCTATCAGACTCTCCAATTTTTACTGACTCTCCTCTTTCCAGTGCAGCACTGCTGTTAATTAAAACCAAATCGTTTGACGGTTGAAACTTTTCTGATTTATTCAATTTTACTTATTTGCAATATTTACTAACTAACTCTATTTTACACACACACACCATGGCAAACAACCTTGGCACCGCACTGAACTCAGCTGAAGCTTTAGTAATCCGACTCCGCTAGCTTGATCAACGCCAGCTGAAGCACGTATTTAAAAATTGCTGCTGTCGTAAGTGCAGTGACCTGGCCGCTCATGCTCATAGCTTGCACAAACCGATGGCCCTGAACTCGGTTAATTTCAATGACTGTGAAACTGTATCCGTTCCAGTTAATTTAAAAAATTGTTAATTTAAACCAAATCGTTTGACGGTTGAAACTTTTCTAATTTATTCAATTTTACTTATTTGCAATATTTACTAACTAACTCTATTTTACACACACACACACACACACCGTGGCAAACAATCTTGGCACCGCACTGAACTCAGCTGAAGCTTTAGAAATCCGACTCCGCTAGCTTGATCAACGCCAGCTGAAGCACGTATTTAAAAATTGCTGCTGTCGTTAGTGCAGTGACCTGGCCGCTCGTGCTCATAGCTTGCACAAACCGATGGCCCTGAACTCAGTTAGTTTCAATGACTGTGAAACTGTGTCCGTTCCATGGGAGTATGCAGCAGGTTTGGAGTTTATTGACTGCCAACAGAAACTTTTACCTTGTCCGAATTCGATACGATATTACGCATCATGAATCCCCCAGCTTGATGGATGCGTAAAACGTCTTTTACCACTTGAATGTCTTTTACTAACTCGTCTTCGGTCTGAAAGCAGTCAACATAATCGTCAACGTTATGCCTTTCAGTGATGGCTTGAACAGCTCGTGGAGATTCATCAGCAAATCTGAATGCCCAGTAATGTTCTTGACGTACTGGGTGATAGTAGGTGAGCAAGTCGATCCGAAAATCAATCGAACCATTACGTACGACTCCACCTGTTTTGACTGGTCTCCATTTCTCCACAGAAATCGTTGGCTATCTTGGTCCTCTGTTTTGATAATGACCTGTTGAAACATTTCCTTGATATCACCACATACAGCCACTGGAGCTGGCCTGAATTTAAAAAGAATTGATAGTAAAGGTAGTAAATTTATCGTGTGGAGCTTCGATAGGCACTGCCAAGAAGGTGTGTGTCAAACTCAAAATGATTTGTGGCTTAACATTTCGATAGCTTGGAAGTGGTAGACCGTCTAAATGCGGATTATTATATTTTGAACTTACATCAAAACTTTGTGTTGGCAACTCCAAGTCCGAAGTGTAGACATTTGACAATTCATATTTTTTTTTGCATTTTTATGTACGCCACTCACAGTTAGCTTTACTATTTCCGTTTCGTATTTCGTGGTGTGGTTATTAAGCCATTGTAGCTCCAGGGTATCTTTTACTCCTTTTAACCCAATTTGCTTGGCTAATCCGCGATCCATCATCGTCATATTCGCCCCATCGTCCACGAAGGCATAAGTTTCAAAAGTTACTCCGTTTCCATACACCTTTATTGGTAGTATCTGAAAAAGAACACATTGATTTTTGTAGCTGCTATCTACATGGCAGCTTCGATTTTTATTGAGCCTTGGAGTTTCGGGTTGCGCTGCTTGCGTTGTCATGCAAGTCTCGTTTTGTTCACAGTGTAGTAATCGGTGGTGAACTTTAGTGCATCCATGTAATCCGCATCTTTTTCTTGAGAAACAGTTCGCGGCTTGGTGTCCGAACTTGAGGCAAGAAAAACAAACTCTTACCTGTTTTACTTTGTTCCAACGTTCATCAGCAGACAAATTTTTAAATGAATGACAGTCACTTAGTTTGCTGTATTCCCCTTGGCAGAGCTGGCATTTGTGATGAGCAACTCTGACGCAAGCATAACGGTGGCGGCTTGAAGGCACATTTGGGTTCGATGGTGGTCGTTTATTTCCTGTGTGATCTTTTATCATAGAAGATGATGGTAGCGAATCGCCAACAATATTTGCCAAGCGCCTCAGCCGGTTGAGCCACTGACTGAAGTCGACAATGGTGTGTTGACGTTCCAGCTGCAGACATTGCTCTGCCCACTGCATTTGTCTGGTCGTCGGTAATTTGGCTACCAGTTCGCTCAATAATGTCGTGTTGGACAAGTGATGCTCACCTCTTGCACTTTTTAAAAAAGTTGCCATGTTGTTCATTTTGTTGGCAAAGTCAACTAATGATTCTAAGTTGCCTTCAACCATTGTTGGAATATTTCGAACCTTAGTGATCTGAATTTTTATAAGCTGCTCCGGACGACCAAATGTTTCTTCAAGCGTTTCCATAATCGAAGCGACGTTGCTTGAACTTGCCAACAGAGACTCGACTATTTCTTTGGCTCTACCTCTCAGCGCATCACGAAGACGCATAATGTTGTGTAAATTGGTGTAATCGAGTTCTTGTGTTGTTGATTCGAAAGCTTCAGCAAACGTCGGCCGCTCTCTTGGAAGACTTGAAAATATAGGGAGTGGATAGATTTTGCGATGACTCGTAGGTTGATAGCGGCGGCAATCGTCGTTAGTAGATGGTGTTGCTATAAGCATAGGCTGTATAGAAGACGTTGGCTGTATAAATGAAGAAGACTGGAATTGATGCAAGGCTGACGTTGTTTGCACTTGTAGGGCTTGTTGAAGAACATGGATTAGTTGGTGCTGTTGCGACGTCGGCTGCGGTAGTGACGTCGGATCACGAATCTGTAATGGCTGCTGCTGTGATATCGAATATGGCAGCGATGTTGGCTTAAAAGTCAGTAGCGGTTGTTGTGACCTCAGCTGCGGCAGTGATGGCTGAGGAACCTGCCATGGCTGTTGTGATATCGGCTGCGGCAGTGAAGTCGGCTGAGACGTCTACAGTGGCTGTTGTGACATCGGCTGCGGTAGTGACGTCGGCTGGAAGATCTGCAGTGGCTGTTGAGACATCGGCTGAGGCAGTGACGTCGGCTGAAAAATCTGCAGTGGCTGTTTAGACATCGGCTGAGGCAGTGACGTTGGCTGAAAAATCTGCAGTGGCTGTTGAGACATCGGCTGAGGCAGTGACGTCGGCTGAAAAATCTGCAGTGGCTGTTGAGACATTGGCTGGGGCAGTGACGTCGGCTGAAAAATCTGCAGTGGCTGTTGTGACATCGGCTGCGGCAGTGACGTCGGCTGAACGACCAGTAATGCCTGCTGGCTGTGGTCTCGAATTTCATCGCGAAGGCGAACGAGAAGCTCCTGTAAAACGTGCATTTGTTTTTTGAACTCACTTTGCATATTTTCCAATTTTCGGTCGAAATTTCTTCTTATTTCATCCAACTCGTTTTTTGGTTTTTCAGCAGATTTTTTGAGTCTAGCTGCACTTGTTGATTGAGTGCTTACCGGTGCCGAAGCAGGCCTCGATGGCGGCTCTACTGGTGGACTGGATTGATTTTGCGTGACTATAATCGGCGGTTGTGTTGGTGGTGGCTGGACGGACGGCGTTGTGGACGTATTGGTAGGTGATCTGTTAACAGGCATCTCAAAGTCTTCAAATCGAGCTGGCGGCAGTCCTTTGTTTGTGCGTTGGCTAGACCTAGTTGGCATTTATTGAATTTTTGGGCAAACAATTTTTGGCGGTATTAATTAACAGGCAAACAAAGAATAAAATTGTGCTTTTTGGAACATCCAGAAGTAGCTGAATAAACGCATTAAATAAAGTTGGCAGGTTCATAATTTTAATGCATATCGTTTATTCTCTAGTAAAATATATGGTTAACAAATATAATTATATAGTTAAGAAAATTAAAGTTACAATAAAGTTACAAATATGAAGTACCAAAACCTTACTTGTTTGTATGACTGCTGGAAACAAAAAGAAAGTTTAAACATTTTAGAATTCTAAACAGGTCATAATATATAAATAACTACATAATAAATTTAACGGGTAAATTAAACTCAAACAAGAATATAAATCTTACAATGATAATACAATTACAATAGATAAATCTTAGCGGGACTAAAATACATAAATCATTCAGCTGCATACGTCTCGCTCATACGATCTGCGTTGCTGACCTTCACTGGCACCCCACTGGGCGCAATTATTAACACCTACCTTACTCCTAAAGGATTTTAGAATACATTTATTGTTTTGGCATGCAAAAAAATTCCAATTTAAAAACATTTTAAATTTATCAAAGAATATAGTAGTTAATGAATGTGTAGGATTTGTTTTTTCTAACACTTTGGGTTGCAGATATGTGGGCATTAGGTCCCTCGATTTTTAATTTAAATATGGTTGGCCTAGCGCACTCTTAAAGCATTTTAAAGCACTGAAATCGTAAAACATCATGCCCATATAACCAAAAATATTAAAAACAATAACAATTACATTGCATAAAAGTTTATTTATTAATTTATCAAAAATATATGGAGAAGAAAGGAATAAAAACCAATAAAAGTCTGACGAAAATATACTATTATTATTGACTTTCTGAATCCATATAAAAAAAAATATCCACAGGTTAAAATACGGAGCATTGAGGTACACACATGAAAATAAGAAAATATTAAATGAAACAAAATTTAATTTAATAAAACTTAATCATGGCGTGCATAAGTATGAAGTTTATTTGGTGTATTTATACTTAGTTTTCATATTCAGATAGAAATTTATTGAATTTGTTTAAATATTTGTGACAAAAAAATAAAAAACATATGTATTGATTTAGAACTGTATTATTGTGGCAGATCTAGTCGAAATTCCTATTCCATATATACAAGGAACATTGATTCCTTGTTAAAATGATCCTTAAAATTGTATAAAAAACAGCAACAAACCCAAAATCGAATTTTTTCATATTGTTTTGACATGCAAGTGACGATATATTCCTGATCAGCATCACGAGTTGAGTCGATTTAGCCATGTCCGACGGTTTGTCTGTTCGTCTGTCTGTGGACATGATAAAGGCCGTACTTTAAGAGCTTTTGAAATGAAATTTGATATTTATATAAAAAATATATATTATTTTTATCTTCTTAAAGATTTTAAATGCTTCGAAATAAATTTTGTGGCATTAACCGTTATTTTTTTATTTATATAGCATGCAAAATGCTAACGCATCACACTGAGATGTGACTTTGAGTCACACTTGTTAATGTGTTCTCACATTCCTATGTATGCACTCGAAACATTGGCGTCGGAAGCGGGGGGATAAGGGGGGCAGTTGCCCCCCACTTTTTTAGCTAGATAAACAATTTAAAAAGAAAACTTCAAAAATTATTCAAAATGTCAGTTTTTTAAAAACGATAATATTTTTGTATTAGGTATTTTCCTCTTCTTTCTCTCTTCTTCATAAGCATGCATGCAAAAAGATAGAACAAAATGTAGAGTTTCTACTGCAAACCCACCACTTCAGTTTAAAAGCACCCTTAAGTATGTAGCTTAATACTGTAATATTGTAATCGAAGCCTTCAACGGAAAAGTGCCTTCTGAACAAAATCTAAAAAAAAACAAGGTCTTTATAAAGATGACTTTGATGTGGGCGACCTCCACGCACAACTTAAATTGCTGAAGCAATTGCCTGGCCAAACACCTTCAAATTGTAGTGGCATTGTATTCCAATTTGCAAAAAATTCGGATACTGTAAAAAAAACTATTAAATGAAGTTGAAAAACTTATTGCTTTGTTTTTGACTGTGCCTGCATCAGCAGCTTCATCTGAGCGTTTTTTAGTGCACTAAGACGACTTAAAACGTATCTTCGAGCAACTATGACACAGAAACGACTCACTCATGCGGCGACTCACTTATACACATTCACAAAGATAAAACCGAAGAATGAATTCGATGGAGGTGTTGAAAGAGTTTGTTTCTCGCAAGGACAGAAACAAACATTTTGGAATATTTTAAATTGATATAACTTTTTGTACCTTATTGCATTTCAACCATGTAAAGATATATCTAGTCTTGCTTTATAAAAGCAACCATTATTTCTTATATTTTCATATTACCATATGAAAGATCCTTTAAAGAATGATCTCTAATATTGAAATTGGAAGAACTTTTAAAAATAATGAAATTTTAATATATTTTATATATTTTTATATTTTTTATTTTAAACTAAAATAAAAATTTTGTGTATTCACATTCACGTTTCTTTGAAGAAATTTTGGTGAACTTTTTTTGCACCACCATTTGTACTTCCCCCCATTTGTACTGCCCCCCCCCCCCCCCAGATGAAATTCTCTTCCGACGCGCATGACTCGAAAAGAAGTTTTCTCATTTCAGCAAACTTATGCGGTCATACACTTTACAACTTCTTTAAAAATTATCTTCTTTCCCCTCCATTTTGATTTTCAAGATAAGCCTTTTACATTGAAAAGTAAGAAAAACGAATTAGAAGAGGTCGAAAGTTATTAGAATTCATTTAAAAATATCTTTCATCGCAAAGTTAGTTGCGATTGCTGAATAAGCTACTCGCTCTGTGGAATACCATAACCTCGGTCAGGAGGGACACAAAAGAGGTCCTTCGAGGGCTTAAATAGATTTGTTACTTTCATTAACTTTATACAAACTTCAAACATCTGCAAATTATGTTGTCAAAAGTATTAACACGTACTGGAACTTTGCTGAAAAATAAACCATGCATTCCACCACAATTTTTCAAAGAAGATTCGAGAAATAGAGAGTATCTTCGGTATTCAGGGGAATATGACGATTGTAGAATATCAAATACGCTATTCTGCTATCTAGAATGCACCATGACAATGAAATTGATGAAGTTTTAGGTACATGTATTTCATCTGCAAGAGTAAATGCTACAGGCTCTGCGACAAACATTCGTTGACAATGCAACTTGACACATGTTGTCAGGACGACCATTGGAAAAGTCGCTTAAATATATGCAATTAACATTCCGACAAAGTCGTCGTCAGCAAAAACTGCATCATAAATAAATAAACTCTAATTATTTCCTTTTTTAGTATACTCAGTAAATTATTTAAAAATAATAATTTATTCATAATTTTAATTATGAGCTATGTAGATTAAGTAATTTTTGATAACAATAAGAACAACAACGCTCCTGCATAGAGCCAATCACACAGCAGACTAGACAGACCGTTTCGGAAGGAGCTACCTGTTCTATCTTCGGTCAAGGTCATGCATAATTGAATATATGGTTGTGTCAATAGCCAGTTTTCAGTAAACACTAAACCTCTGCACAAATGCACTCATTTTTTCTACAACAGTAGAGCCAACAGTGCCGAGTTCAGAACATAACATAACTCTGTTAAGTCAAGCAGAACATAACCAATTCATTAAACGACAAGAACCGAGCAGTGCAGAGCACTCGTCGGCTTCAAAGCAGAACTTGTTCGCCGCTTGCTTTACCAGAACACGATGTTATTCGTTCTATAAAACAAAATTGATTGATAACAGCGAGAAAAGCATCGATCACACCCAACGCAGCAGAACATTGGCAAAGAGATTAAGGGCTATTAATTTCGTGCAAATGCAAGTTTTTACTGGCCATCTTAAAGCGCAAATGGTTAAGTTATCTTTGCGAATCATGAAAATTCCTTCTAAATGGCATTCAATAGTTAGTGCATATTTTTAAATATTTTGCAATAAATCCATGGTTTTGCATAATTTACAAAAAATGCTTATTTTTGCATATTAATTGCGTATATTTTTTATACAATAAATTCATGTGGTTTTTGCATATTTTGCTTTTTTTGATTTGCAACCATTAAAATTTAATAAGACATACGGAAAAAGATAACTTAGAATTATTAGGTACTTTTAAATATACTTTTTTTTATAAATAAATTTTATATGTATTTAAAAATGAATTGTTTTTTTTTGTTAATCAAATGCAATATTTTTTAAACCGATAATAAAATATAAGAAAAATATTTTTTATTGCATATTTTACCTTTTTTTATCGCATATTTTAGAGTCTTAAATGCATATTATATTGTATTTTGCAAATTTAAGTATTATTTTATGTGATTTCGGAGGGTATTTTTTCAATCATTTCAACTCGAATTTTTTAGAAATATTTAAGGTACTTGAAAAATAACGCCAGTATTTTATGCCAGGGCCGTAGTCAGGATTTACCCATGGGAGGGGGTTTTGATGAAATTTTTTTCAAAACTAAAATATAGGTACAATTATTTGTTTCATTCCATTTTTACTTTAAGTTTGCAAAAACTATTACACCAGCCAATATATTTATGAAAAACATGATTTTTGGAGGTATTAACAAAATGGCTTAGCTCACTGCCGATTATCGTAACAGCTAAAATATTTAGGTAATTGTTATAAAATAGACTAAAGTCAGTTTTTACACGGGTAAAAATAGAACTTATTTCCCCATACAAGTCGAGGCACCTTTATATACATACAGCTGCGAGCGAAATAATAGCAGTCGTCTAATATTCAGATATGTTTAGATAAATAATACTAGTCTACAAATTTCGTAACCGGTAAACCCATTATCATTCCTATATGTACTTTCAACGCTGGCTTCAAATCTGTACTTAGTTTCCTCCTACATTGTGAAATTTTCAGTATACAGGGTGTTTTACGTTTATGGCGCGTGTTAAGTTTTATTGATCTATAATCTTAACTACTCAGCATAAAATAAAAAATATTATATCGTATTTTTGAAAAAATATTAGCTTTTCAATCCATACATCAACACTATCATGTCATGTGCGAGAGCGGAGCAAAAATTTTGATATTATCCAACAAAATATCAACATATTTCGTATCTTTTGTTTTAGCGGAGCTGTAATCGTCCAAATTTAAAATGTCTGTTTTTCATGTAAAAATACAAATAATCAACAGTTTTTTCCATATTCTAACTTTGGACGATTACAACTCCGCTAAACCAAAAGATACAAAATTTTTTGATATTTCGTTGGATAATCTCAAAATTTTTGCTCCGCTACCGCACATGACACGATACTGTTGATGTATGGATTGAAAAGCTGATATTTTTTCTACAATACAAAATTATATTTGTCGCAGTAGCGACGGAAGGGATGCGTATTTAACGCGCACAATTTACAATAGTTGCAATAGTTTATTTCTATAAAATACAAGTTACAAACGAAAGCGAACATTAAGATAATTACTTACCGCAGTTTTACTCCCTTCTATGGCAAGTTTTAAATTGAAGTAAGACTTATTAAATTCTTCTAAAGAAACCTAATTTTGAGGTGACCGGTTTAATTACCGTATTATTCGACAGTTAAATATATACTTATTATGCGACAAATTATTGAGTTTTACTTATTCATACATAGAATACAAGCACAAAAAAATTTATGCCGGTGTTCCATGTGTGAACAAGTAACTCAACCTTTTAACGAATGTCATGAAAAGAGAAGAGAAATTGGAGTAGAGCTGCGTTCACAATAGACACATAATTTTCAACTTCAGTGGCGTTCTGCAACACCCCCACCCCCGTAAATCGATCCCGATTCACTTATTTCCACATCAAGAACAGCCAGCTTAGATACGGGACGTTTCATCAATCCTTTAGATGTGCGAAAGTCGGCTCGTCGAATTTCTCCATCAGATCCAGGATATACCCTTTCGAGTGTGACGCAGAACTCGTTTGATGCATTGAACCATGCGTTCCCATACGCCACCTTCCGATGGGTTGGCTGGGCAGTTGAACACCCACTCTACTCGGTTTGAAGACATCTCATCCTGCAAGCGAGCACAATCAAACACTTCTGAAAATCGCTTTGCTTCCTTGTCTGCACCAAAAAAATTCGTCCCATTATCAGAACGAATCTTCACTGGAACACCGCGACGATTAATGAAGTTTCTTATCGCGAGGATGCAAGCGTCAGTCGACAAGTCGTATACAACTTCTAAATGTACGGCACGTACGACAAGGCACGTAAACAGAGCCAACCATCTTTTCTCAGTGCGGCGTCCAATTGTGACTGTAAGCGGGCTAAAATAGTCCAATCCGGTATACGTAAACGGTCTGACGAAAGGCGTAAGGCGATCCTCTGGCAAGAGTCCATAATAGGTGTTACTGGCATAGTCTTAGAAATTTTGCAGACGTTGCAGTTAGAGATGACTTTCCGCATTATTTGGCGAAGCCGCGGTATCCAATATTGACTACAAATTTCACAAATTGCTGCTTCGATGTTCTGGTTCTTTCTTTTTAGTATGATGGTGTGCCACTACAAGCGATGTGAACACGTGGGAAGACGGCAGGATGATTGGACGCTTCGTATTATATGGCAACCAGCTAGATTAGTCGATACGGCCACGAACTCGAAGAAGACCCCTGTCGTCAACATATGGTGATAGCTTAAATATAGCGCTCTCTTTTGTTATGGGTTGATGATGATTAATTTGGTGCAGCTCTGTTGCAAATGCTTCTCTCTGTGTAAGGCGGCAAAGTAATTGTTCGGCTAACTCAACTTCTGATGCTGTTAGACCATTTTGTTTAAGAAGATTCATACGTCTGCGACACTGAGCAACAAACCGAATAATCCAGGCTGTCGTTCTGACCAGTCTATGAAAAGACGAAAAACGATTAATATTTATAAATTTGCTACTCACGACCATTAATGAATATTTAGGGCGAATCTCTCTACGTCGTCGACATGACTTTCACCAACACCAGTGGGGTCAGCAGTTGGCCAACTAAATTCATTTTGCAGCAAAAACGCATGTCCCTGTAACCAGCGTGACGTTGAACTGAAATCAATGTCTCGGTTTGATCGCGTGGCCTCATTGGCTAAGTTTTCTTGAGTTGGTATCCACGACCAGTTTAAAGGCTTAGTAGAAGCTAAGATTTCAGCTATTCTGTGCGCTACAAAAGGCTTATAAAGACGGTGCTCACTGCTGATCCATTGTAAAACTGTCTTCGAGTCGCTCCATAGAATGCATCGGTCAATTTTGATTGAATGTTCATCAAGAATAGTCTTCAATAATCTAGCTCCTAAGACTGCAGCTTGAAGCTCGAGGCGTGGAATTGTAAGCAGTTTTAACGGTGCGCATTTTGTTTTTGCACATATTAAGGCCGTATCTACTTTTCCATCCAAATTCTCTACTCTCCAATATGTCACTACTGCAAAGGCATCCTCACTTGCGTCGGCAAAAACATGGACCTGTACACTACTTGGTGCTCCGCCACGAAAATAAAACCGTGGAACGCTGAATTCGACAACTTTTGACAATTTTTATCGCCACATGTTCCATGGAGCCACCATTTCATTGGGTAATGTTTCATCCCACAGTACGTCATGTCGCCAAACTTCTCGCATCAGCAACTTGGCATAGACTATAAACTGGCTTAGTAAACCTAATGGGTCGAAAACGGACATGATGATACTGAGCAGCTCTCGTTTAGATTGATATCTCACACCGGCAAGGACGTTATTGGCTGGCTGCCAGTACATACCGTGTCGGCGCACCATGGCAACCCTCAATAAATCTTTTACTTTTACAATTTTATTTTGCAACCGAGATGTGACTGCCGCACACGAGAGAAGAAATTCAATTCAGTTTTAAGAAGCGAGCGAGTGAACACACAAATTTGAAACACGCGCAGCGTTAAATAAGTTGAGATATCTTTATTGAATACATACACACATTTTCACTGCTTTAAACTTTTACAAATAACTTTAATAATATTTCATTACAAACCAATAAATTAATTTTCGTATAATTCGCTTGTTTTTTGCCGTCATCAACATAAGTTTTCAAATTTGTTCACTCGCTTGTAAAGAAATTTTGCTCGCTGCCAGCGTCGCCTGTGCGACCTCTGCCGACGTCGAAGACCTTGGTGGCACGAATTTGATGCAAATTTCATGCAGACAAGAAACAAGGCAAAGGGAAACTTTGCAACGGACTTGAGTAGAAATACGGCGATGCCATTTGAGAATTCAGCCGAGAGTGCAACAGATGCACATGGTACGCAACAGGATGGTGCTGAGGATACGCAGCCGTCGCAGACAAGTGCAAGTATTGGCAATAAGGAATTTTCGGTGCTCGTTGCGAGTATTACAGCGTTAAGTGAAGCAGTAAAAGAGCTGCGACAAGAGACTGCCCGTAGCCAGCAGGAGGTTTGTCAACTCCGCACAAGGGTAGAAGCAGAAGGTACTTCATCGAACCAACGGTACTGTTCCGCCGTTATAACACAAGCGTCGCAGTAACCTCCACCACCTCTGTCAACGTCTGCGTCAACGTCGCAGTCATAGCCTAATCTACAAAATGGAGCGCTTATGCCGTTTTCTGATGATTGTCGTGGGAAACTGTACCCATTACCGCCATTCGAGGGAAATGCTGAAGACTGGCCACTGTTCTTGGTAAATTTCAACGATACAACGCGCGAGTTCAACTACAGCAACCGACAAAATTTAATTCGTTTGCACAAAGCGCTGCATGGAGAATCAAAGCGAGCAGTCACTTCGCTGCTTATATATCCAGACGATGTGCCAAACGTCATAGCGGAGTTGCAGTTCAATTTTGGTCGGCCAGACTTGCTTGTGCGCTCGCAGTTGGAAAAAGTTCAGCAATTTCCAGCCATTCCAGAAAATCGTTTGGAAAATATAATTGCGTTTTCGAATCGGGTCAGAAACATTGTGGCATTTTTTAATTCTGCAAAGTGCCAACACCATTTAGCGAATCCAACTTTATTGGAGCAACTAGTCACAAAGCTACCACCGTCAAAGCAATACGAATGGAGCAGACAAGCCGCCACCGTCACTCCATACCCTACTGTGGAAGATTTTTCAAATTGGATAAGTGATTTAGCCAGGGTTGAGTTTTATTCCTGTAACCACAACACGATCCTATCCAGCGCCACACCAACAGATTCGCCAAGGGTTTGCCAACGTGAGAGCTAGTCAACAGCCAGCCACTGCGTCCGCTGCTAAAAGGGTGATGCACAACAACCAAGTAGAAAGTGAGCAGCCAAAGTTTGTGTGCGCACAGTGCAAGCAAAATCACAAAACGAGTGAGTGTCCAACTTTCGCTTCGCTTAAAATTGATCAAAAGTGGAGCCTGGTAAAGCGTGATCGCCTTTGCTTTGCCTGCTTGGGAAAAGGCCACGGTGTAACGAGTTGCCGCAGAAGAAAATCTTGCGGTATCAATGGATGCACACGAGTACATCATCATCTGCTGCACGAAGAGAGTTTGCCATCGCCAGCTGAAGATAACGGTGCAGAGCACGTGTTTAACTGTCGCCAGGTAAAATGTTCTTTGTTTTTTTAAATTTTACCCGTAGAGCTGTCTGGGCCAAAGGGCAATATGGTTGTTCACGCGATGATTGACGAAGGGTCATCAGTGTCGTTACTGGAGGAGCACGTGGCGGACGCATTAGGGTTGAGGGGGCATGCCATGCCACTCACCTTACAATGGTTTGGTGACACAAAGGTCACAGAGAGGTCAAAGAAGGTGGCAGTCGACATAAGAGGCTGCTATAATAGAAGCCTAAAGTACAATATAAAGAACTTAAGAACAGTTAAGAGCCTGAATTTGCCCCTGCAATCATTTTGCAAAAATACTCATGAGCATATAAAAGCGCTACCCGTCGCTGACTATGAAGATGCCAGGCCAGTGTTATTGTTGGGGTTGGACAATTGCTTTCTGGGAGTATTTAGTGAGATAATCGAAGCAGGACCAGATAAGCCCGTAGCCGCCTTTACCCGACTGGGATTGGTAGCTTTTGGTCCACGCAGCGCGCAAGCAGACGGCGCACAGATAGTTCTTCACGTTCGAGACACAAGTTTACACAAATTGGTCGCGGATTATTTTAAAGTTGACAGCTTTGGCGTTAGGAGTGCAGATGTGCTAGAGTCTGATGAAGATGCCCGTGCCAGACAAATTCTTGCTGAAACCACAGTGCAGAAGGGTCAGTACTATGAAACAGGTCTGCTGTGGCGAAAAGATGACACCGTACTGCCAAGCAGTTATTCAATGGCTAAAACTCGCTTGATGAACCTGGAAAAGAAAATGAGCAATAGTCCACATTTCGCTAAAAGATATAAAGCAGCAATTGACGGTTATATCAAGAAGGGCTATGCAGAGTTGCTGTCGACTGAAAAAACTGCTTGCGAGGGTACTACCACCTGGTATCTGCCGCATTTTGGAGTGGTGAACGTGCACAAGCCAGAGAAGGTGCGCGTCGTATTTGATGCAGCAGCCGCTACATCGAACGTTTCACTGAACAGCGCGCTATTGAAAGGACCCGAGCAGGCGAAACCACTTATAGCCATCATCCACAAATTCCGACAGGGTGTGGTCGCAGTTGCGGGCGATATACGTGAAATGTTCTCGCAGGTACGCATCAAAGCAGCAGATCAAGATTCGCAGTGTTTTCTCTGGAGAGAAGACACCTCACAGAAAGTATGTGTCTACGCCATGACCTCTATGATCTTCGGAGCAGTGTGCTCACCCTGTTGCGCAGAGCTTGTGAAGAATTTGAATGCCGACAAACATGCGGTCAAAATGCCTAGGGGCGCTAAAGCCACGATAGACAACATGTACGTGGATGATTTGGTGGTGGCTTCAACAGCGAACAGGAAGCTGAGGAGGTAACTATGGAAGCCATAAAAATTAATAAAGGTGCCAGTTTTGAGCTGCGCAGCTTTGTATCCAACTGTAAGCAACTGCAGTCAAAACTAAATAACGAAGACCCAGCCAAAGAAGTCGTTAATATGGAGCGCCAGGGTACTGATAAGATACTTAGAATGTATTGGAATGCAGCCAGCGACTCTTTCGAGTTCCAATACAAGTTCAAAAAGATTCCACCAGATGACTTGGAATGCAGAAGAGCGCCTACAAAGAGAGAAACCCTAGCAATTGTCATGTCAATTTTTGACCCATTTGGGTTTCTGGCAAATTTCACGATTTTTACCAAACTTCTTCTGCAATCAACATGGAAGTCGCAGATAATGTGGGATGAGCTGCTACCCCCTACATTATGCGAGCAATGGAATATGTGGTGGAAAGAATTTCAGCGAATTTCGTCATTTGCCATGCCACGCTGCTATTCACCTATATTGCCAACAGCAGACGATGTTCAACTTCACATTTTTGCCGATGCCAGCTCAGCCGCGTACGCTGCCGTCGCGTATCTTCGTGTCAGAAAGGGTAGCAGAGTCGATGTTGCATTCGTCATGGGCAAAACAAGGTGTGCGCCGCCCAAGGGCATGACCATCCCGCGCATAGAGTTACAAGCTGCGGTACTAGCCAGTCGCATCAACACGTCAATAAGAAGCTGCCACGATTTCCACATCGACAAAACCATATTTTGGAGCGATTCGAAGACTGTGGTTCTATGGATAAGATCAACCTCGCGGGAATACAACCAGTTCGTTGCTTGCCGAACGCTGAGATAATAGATACCACGACACCAGAACAGTGGCGCTGGCTGTCAACTGATCTCAACGCTGCTGATGATGCCACCAGAGCTAAAATGCCACCTGTTTTTGAAACGCCATCCCGATGGACAGCAGGCCCTGAATTTTTGCAATGCAGCGAAGAATACTGGCCGCAAGAAATTCAGCCATTTGAGTCACAGCACTGCATCCTGGAAGAGAAGCCAAGACTCTTTCTAGTCACGCAAAGTCAAGGTGAGAGTTTTATTATAGATTTAACTAAATTTTCTTCATACTTAAAGATGAAGAGGGTCGTAGCGTGGGTTCTCAGATTTGTGCACAACGCCAGAAAGAAGGACGCAACGCAACAGACGGGTGATCTTACGGCTAAGGAGCTGCTCAACGCCGAAATACTGATATGTCGTCAGGTCCAGCGCGAAGCCTTTGCCAGTGACATCACCGCGCTAGAATCGAAGAAGTTTGTACCAAAATCGAGCGATATCTATGCTTTGACTCAAGGGCTGGACGAGGGACTGATACGGGTGCAGGGAAGACTTGACAACGCCCTCTGTCTCCCAATATCAGCAAGACGTCCTATTATACTGCCAGATTAATCATGCAATACTATCATCAAGATGCACATCATCAGAACGATCACGTAATTATAAATACAATGCGACAAAAATTCTGAGTGCCAAATGCGCGCGTGCTGCTGAAGTCAGTCAAGAGGGAGTGCCCAGTGTGCGTCCAAGAACGTGCAAAGCCTAAGCCGCCATTAATGGGACAACTTTCCGCAGATCGCCTTCAGCCTTTTGTGAGGCCCTTCAGCTATACAGGCGTGGACTACTGCGGCCCTTTCAAGGTTGCTATCGGGCGCAGAAGAGAGAAGCGATGGATAGCGTTGTTTACGTGTTTGACGACACGAGCACTACATCTGGAGGTCGCCGAGGACCTTTCCACTGATGCGTTTATTATCTGTCTGAGAAATTTCGTCAATCGTCGCGGCATGCCTATAAGGCTGCGTAGCGACAACGGGACCAATTTTATTGGAACCCAAAAGGTACTCAACATTGAGAGCAGTTTGTTCGACTTTGGCCAATTACAACGACATATGGCTAAAAACAACATTGAGTGGGTTTTTAACTGCCCAGCCAACCCGAGCGCAGGAGGTTGCTGGGAACGCCTTGTCCAGTGTGTTAAGCGCTTGCTTCATAAAGTCATTAAAGAGGATGCGCCCAGGCTAGAGACGTTCCGCAGCGTTATCATAGAAGCCGAGAACATCATCAACAGTCGGCCCCTGACCGACTTGCCAATAAGCGTCGATGATGAAGAGCCATTAACACCCCATCATTTTCTGCTTGGGTGCCTCAATTCTACGCAGACACCATCGCTTGAAGAAGAGAAGACGTGTTCACGTAAACAATGGCGAATTGCGCAAAATTTGAAAGATCGTCTCTGGAGAAGGTGGACTGTGGAGTACCTCCCACAGCTGCTGCTACGTACAAAATGGAAAGAAGAGGTCACTCCGCTTAAGGCAGGGCAGCTGATTATATGCGATCCAAACCAGCCACGAGGGCAGTGGCGAAAAGGACGGATCATCGAAGTTTTTACTGCCAAAGACGGCCAAGTTCGTTCAGCACTACTTCAAACAGCGCAAGGAGACATCCGCCGCCCCGCCAGCAAGCTAGCCGCTTTAACCTTTGGTGAATCCCAGGAAGGATCCACGGGGGTGGGATGTTGGCGCACCATGGCAACCCTCAATAAATCTTTTACTTTTACAATTTTATTTTGCAACCGAGATGTGACTGCCGCAAACGAGAGAAGAAATTCAATTCAGTTTTAAGAAGCTAGCGAGTAAACACACAAATTTGAAACACGCGCAGCGTTAAATAAGTTGAGATATCTTTATTGAATACATACATACATTTTCATTGCTTTAAACTTTTACAAATAACTTTAATAATATTTCATTACAAACCAATAAATTCATTTTAAATATTATAATTCGCTTGTTTTTTGCCGTCATCTACATACCGAATATCTTTTCTGTCTGTAAATTGCCTTTGTCACCCAATGGCACAGCAGCTGAGGTACCTTTTAATGCATTGAGAACTTCTTTCGAGTTTGAAGAGAAGTTTCGAAGCTCAAACCCAGCTTTTCTATGAATATCGCGAACTTGAGACGATATTTGGATGGCTTCCTCTGCAGAATCGAAACTGTCGACGAAATCGTCTACATAGTGATGTTCTTTAATAGCTTTAACTGCACGCAGTTGCTGGGTTTGATGTTCCAAAGCGTTGATTGTTTTTACGTACTGTGCGATGCACGGCGAACACGCTGCGCCAAAGGTCATAGCTACCATTTCATATACATCTGAAGGTCTGCTATTATCCCCATCGCGCCAAAGAAATCGTTGAGAGCACCTGTCTTCCGGCTGAACCATTATTTGGTGGAATGTCCCTTGTATCTCCACACACGGCAAAGGCACCCTCTCGAAAGTGAAACAAAACTGATGGCAACGGCTGGTACTGCTGCGGACCCTTTAAAAGGTATGAATTGAGTGAAATCCCTTTGACTTTGGCGGCGGCGTCAAACACAAGGCGTAATTTGCCCGGCTTGTTTGGGTTCATTACCCCGAAATGTGGCAGATACCACGTTTTGGATCCAGTAATGGCGGCTTCGGCTGGCTGCAGTATACGAGCGTAATTGTTGGCGATGTATGATTTGATGATTGCACTGTAGGCGGCGGCGTAGTTAACATCATGCTTAATTTTTCGCTCTATACTAATTAGACGCTTCTGTGCCATGGGAAAACTATCAGGCAGCTCAACGTCATCGCCGCTCCATAGAAGACCAGCTTGGAACCTTCCGTTGACTCTTTTCGTTGTTAGTAGTATCGGCATTACTCTTAATCGTTGGCGATGGTCTGACACCAAAACTTTCTATTTCAAAATATTCCGCTACCAAGTTGTGCAGGCTATCATCACTAGCTGTGTTTGTAAAAAGACATGTTGGTCTCGAATGCATGACTTTTGATGTTGGCCCAAATACTACTCATCCTAACTCTGTATTGGCAGCAAACGGACTGCTGCTGTTAAGATGAAAAGAGTCCATTGGAAGTCCAAGATGACAGTGGTCGAGTCCAATTAAAAGTTTTGGCACAGCACTGACATAGGCTATCAGCGGTAGTTTTCGATGACGACCAGCGTTGGCACATATATCACTTTCACTCAAGCTTTGAGTCGGTAACTTAAGAGTGGTCACTCCATAAACATTTTTTAATGTGTGCTTTTTAGTCGTACCTAGCCCACTGATGTGTAAATCAACTATAGCGGCTTTCTCCTGAGCTGCTCTTCCTCCAACCCATTGTATGCTTAGTTGATGCTGTTGACCCCGAAGAACAAGTTCTTCCACCAGAGTATTATCTAACATGGTAACGGATGACCCTTCGTCTAAGAGAGCGTATGTGTCGATGGCTTTGTTTTGAGCATACAGTGTGATGGGCAGGACACGAAAGAGCAGATTGCTGCTTGCTGTTTCACTTGTTGCGCAACTTAACACATCTTCTGCTGTACTTTTGGCATCGGTTTTACCTACTGTTAGAGCAAGCTCACTTGCTGGTTGCTCATGTAGAAAAATGACATCCGATGACATCCGGTGATGGTACATAGACCTTTGTTGCGGCAAGCACGAGTTGAATGCCTCGCTTTCAAGCAATCAAAACATAGATGGTGCGTTTTTACTTTAGACCATCTTTCAGGAACTGTAGACTCAATCATGGTTTTGCATAGTGTAGCTTTATGTTGGCCCTGCCATATGCTGCATTTCAGAACGTGCGCTCGCTTATTTTCGACAGCGTGTAATATTATTCGCCGCTTAGGCTCTTTTACCTCACTACTCTGCACTGTGCAAATAATGTTTGCCAAGTCACTCAACCAGTCACTGAAACTTATTATTGTCGGATATGGCTGTATCTGTGCAGCGTACCTGGTCCAATCAACTCGCTTGCTCATCGGGAGTTTAGAAACAAGCTCTTCCAGCAAAGTTGGATTTGACAGATGCTGCTGGCCGTTAACTGATTGGAGGAACACTGAAAGATTTTTAGTTTTTGTGGCAAATGGTATAAGGCGCTCCACTGCGTTTTCATGAATTGGCATGATCTCGCGTACCTGTTTCAGTTGGCTGCGTATAAGCTGATCTGGCCGACCAAATCTAAAACGCAGCTGATCGATGATTGCTCCTACGTTGTTCGGATGTATCAAGAGTGACTTCTCTCTAGCTTCAAATGTCAAGCATTTTTGCAGTCTTTGGTTATTTTCAATATTAGTGTAGTTGTATGCTGTGGTCGATTGCATATACGCAGAGAAGAAAATTGGCCAATCTTCTGGATACCCACAAAACGCTGGCAAGTTTTGCACCTTTCTTGGAGCTGTAACATTTTGCATATATGCTGGACTCGATTGCAAATGTGTTGAACTATCGATTGAGTATCTCGACGGTGGTGGAAAATATAAATTATTCGGCATAGCAGTGCTAGCATGGCATTGCAGCCCACTAAAAAAATTATTATCTACTGGAGCTACATTCGAGTATGCGTTGCTTGACGGCGGCATTCTAACATAAGTTGATGGCAGCGAGGTCGATGGCTGCATTATAGCAGAGTTGTAAAGAGGTTGTATAGGTAGCGGCGCATACATTAGTAGCGACGCTTGTGTGGGCAGCGACGATTGTGTGGGCAGCGACGCGTTTGTCGGCAGCGACGCATCTGTTGGCTGCAATGCATGTGATGCCAGCGACTGATACATTAGCAGCGATGAATGTATAGGCAGTGATGGATATATAGGCAACGATGCGTTAATAGGCAAAGCAGTACGATGTGAAGTCGGCAGAGACGTGATGGCGACAGATGTAGAATGCTCATACGTCGCTGGTGACACTAAGGCTAATGATTGCGTATTATTTTGCATTGCATATTGAATGCTTTGGCACTGCATATCAGTTTGATTAACTCTGTCCTGCGTGTTTAAAAACTGATTTTGCAGCGCTGCGATTTGGTTTTGCATAGCAATAAAGATAGCTTCTTGTTGTGTTGTAGCAGAGCTTATATTAGCTTCTGTAGGGTTAGCGATGGTGGCAGCATTCTTAGAAGCACTGCATTTTGTTGCTGCGGCGGTGGCAACGCTTGTTGTAACACTTTTCCCAATTGCGGCGGCAATGGCAATTGTAGACTTCACGGTAGCACTTTTTCCTTGTACCGCAACAACATGCGAAGGAGTACTCTTTTCGGCTGCAGCAGCAGTGACAATAATTGCTGGAGCACACTTTTCTACTGCGGCGGCAATGGCAGGTTTTGATGAGATGCTTTTTTCTGCTGCAGCGGATGGTGCTGTTACAGTTGTCGATGGCGATTCGGCTATAGATTCCATTTCAAGGTTTATTGGAAGTCTGTAGGAGGCTCGAGCTTCTTCTTGGTGGAGATCGCTGCATTCGTCTTTTAGGCTGCTATTTGCAGTATGCAAAGTTCTTGCAAAATGCGAAATAAAAGTTTGTCGCGGCAGCGACGGAAGGGATGCGAATTTAAAGCGCACAATTTACAATAGCTGCAATTAAAAACGAATCAGCGAGTTATATAAATGAAGGCGGCATAAAGCGGTTTATTTCTATAAAATACAAGTTACAGACGAAAGCGAACATTAATATAATTACTTACCGCAGTTTTACTCCCTTCTATGGCAATTTTTAAATTGAAGTAAGACTTATTCAATTCTTCTAAAGAAACCTAGTTTTGAGGTGACCGGCTTAATTACCGTATTATTCGACAGTTAACTATATACTTATTATGCGACAAACTATTGAGTTTTACTTATTCATACATAGAATACAAGCACAAACAAATTTATGCCGGTGTTCCATGTATGAACAAGTAACTCAACCTTTTAACGAATGTCATGAAAAGAGAAGATAAATTGGAGTAAAGCTGCGTTCACAATAGACACATAATTTTCAACTTCAGTGGCGTTCTGCAACAATATTTTTTATTTTATGGTGAGTAGTTCAGATTCTAGATCAATAATACTAAACACGTGCCAAAAACGTTAAACACCCTGTAAATTGAAAATGTTACAATATAGGAGGAAACTGAGTAAAGATTTGAAACCAGGGTTAAACGTACATATAAGAATAAGAATGGGCTTACTGGATACGAAATTTGCAGACTAGTACTACTTATCCAAACATATCTGAATATAAGACGACTGTTATTATTTTGTTCGCAACTGTATGTAATATATAAAAAACTTAACGTAAAATAGAAATGAAACAAATAATTGTCCCTATATTTTAATTTTGAAAATAATTTCATCAAAATCCCCGCATGGGTAAATCCTGACTACGGCCCTGGAATAAAGTTCTACCTTAAATATTTCTACAAAATTAGATTTGAAATTATTGAAGAAATATCCTCCGAAATCAGATTTTTCTAGCAGATCATTCAGTTTTACTAAGATCTACCACAATATAATAACAATGAAAAACATAAACATCATCGCAGTAGACCAACAACAACACCAATACTACCATAAACAACAACAAACGTAATCACATCATTACTAGTTATCATATTTACAAATTAATCATCATTATAATCATCAACAGAAAAAACAACAATAACAAAAATCCAACATTATAAGAATGCAAGACACAATAATCAACAAAACTATCACCAATAGTAAAAGTAAAAACAACAAGAAATTATCTTCATAAACAACACAATAAAATTTAATTAACTTCTTGTTGTTACTTAAAAATATATTTATTTTTAATTCTTTAATAACTTTTATTGAATTAAATATTGTGAAATATGAAAAAAATAAATTAATTTCCATAGTAAATAAAAAAGCCTCTTATTATAATTTCAATAAATAATAAGAATGTCTCTTTTTTTGGAGTTTTGGATGATTTTTACTTCACAAGGAAATGCAGAAATAATGAAACCGAAACAACACATCATAACTCCAAGCGTTCTGCTGTTGATCACATAACTTTCAAGTCATTTAGTTCTGCTGCGCTCTTCTCTGTCGACTCAAGCATAACATTGCTTCGGTTTTCGTTTGTTTTTGTTCTGCTCACGCGACGAGTGCTCTCTGTAGTGTTACGTTTGTTTTAATTAATGAAAGAAGAACATAACCAACGCTTGCTCCACAAATCAGTGTTCTGAAATGCATTTAAACCGCTCTCGTGCAGAGGTTTAGTAAACACTTTATCTTTCTTGCGAAAGCAAAAAACTCTCCCAATTCATTGGTGGATTTAGGCAAATTCCTAGAACAGTTCCCTGGTGAAGTTTAAAACTTAAAAATAAAGTTAACTTAAAAATAAAAATCCTTTTACTCTAACGTCGTATATTTAAGACGAGTTTATTTAAGCAAGTAACAAATCATATAGAACTTAAGCAATAGGCAAGTTGGGCACAGCTGAATCACTCAAGACTACTGAAGATGAACGGGTAGCTCATTTTGGAAACAGTTTGTCTAGTCTGCTTTGTGGTTGGCTCTAAACAGTGCTGTTGTTGTTTTTGTTGCCTTCTTCAAAACTTGATTGATCTAAATAGCTCGTAATTAAAATCATGTTATGATAAATATACAATTCCAAATCTTGCACTTCTTTTACATGTGTGACCCACACTCAGAAAAAAATCCGCATTTGAAATCAACATTTTGAGATAAAACCTTTTGATTTTACTATAAAAATTTTGAAAGCAAAGTAAAAACTTTTGTATCAAAAATTAAAAATTTTTATGTAACAAATAAAAATGTTTTTTCAAAAACTAAGTAATATTGATTCAAAACGCTAAAAAATTTTGAAATAAGAAGCTTTGAAAACAAGCTTTTGATGTCCGAAATGAATAAAAAAAATTGTTGAATGTAACATAGATTTGTTATGTTCCACAGATATTTAATTTTATCTTTAAATTCTTCAATCAAGAAATTCTTCAAGGAAAAAATCAAATGTTAACAAGACTATCAACTGTTAAAAATTTTAAAATAAGTATCAAGAAGAACAAGCATCAAGAATAAGCAAATGTCAAATGTTTGTTTATGATTTCACAAATTGTGCTGCTAAAAATATATTTACAAATTGCAGTTCCTTTTGGCCTTCCATTTTTAGCTATAAATAATTTTAAGTAATTTTAAGAAAAAAATTATTTATGCGTAGGCCGTAAACTGCAATTATTCCCTAACTTCGGCGTTCAAGACAAATTAAATTTCAGAAAAAAATTTGATGAGTATGAACACTTTTGTGGTCGAGCGATTTCAAGTGTGAACAGGGCTAATGGCACGAAGATACGTACTTGTGCAACATTGATTTCTTCAAGCATTTTAAACTATTTTAAACTTAAATTTTAAATTGAAAATAATTTTGATACAAATGAGCATTCGCAGATGTGTGTACAAGGGCTGTGAAAACTACACCATTAATGGTGTTCCGAGCGGATCGTTTACCCTTTTTCAGTTTCCAAAAGATCCAATTCGGCGTCAGAAATGGATGGACCTGGCAGTGGTCAATCGGCTTACTCCGCCGAATTGTTTATATATGTGTTCTGGACATTTTGATCACTCGAAACACATGTCAATAAATCAACGAAGAAATGTTCTCCTAGGATCAGCCGTACCATATCCATATGTTGGTAAAAGTAGTAGTGGTGAAAATGATGCCATAATCACGTTAGCTTCGAAAGTGGAAACCATTGAATGTAGTGACCAGGAGAGTACGTCATATATGTTCTTTGACGAAGTAGACGTGGGTGCTACTGCTCAAGAACACAATGAAGTAGCAGAAGAAGAACAATACCCAGTCGAATCTACAATAGAGGATGAAGTTAATCTACCGTACAGGGAAATAAGTATTGATGCCGAAGAAAATACATCTGACGATCAGGAGCCAGAGAACTGTAAGAATATATTGTTTATTTCACTGCATTGGAACGATTATAGGCTCATCTCTAAAAATTTCAAATAGATTTTTTTGCTAAAATGTCATCTATCACCATCTTCCGACCCTTGCATATCACAAAACACGTACACAAAAACAATGCCGACTTTTTGTTCAAAATAAAATTATGATTAAAAAACCGGATATGTACGGGGTTATTAATTTTTGGTGTCAGATTATGTCGGAATGGAAAAATTTTAAAAATAAACTTGCTTTGTTTCTTCAAGTTCATGTAATGTTTTGTGACAAGTTTGTATACGAAGACAGTGGAAATTAGACAGTTTTTGCATGGTTTATTATAGACAGATTTTGCATAATTTATTATAGACAGTTTTTACATAATTTATTAATACCAGAGCATGTTATCAAACTACAAGGCCACATATTTTTATGATCTTTTCTATGAGTTTATAAACAACTCTGTGGGTTGAAAACTTCTTATCAAAAAATGACTAAAAAATGCACTGAACAATTTACTTTTTTTGAGTTGTACTTATATCGTACCACAGCAGCGATATGTACATAATTTATGTTACTTCTTTTTTCCATTTTAGCGTATGCTTGTGCTGCTGTAGCTGCATCACTCAGAGAAGACGGAAAAATCTCAGCGACTCCAAATAAAAAAAGAAGATTTACAGAAATAGTTTCGGAGCCAAAAGGTGGCAGCAAAAAGTTGTCTATACCGTGGAAAGAACCAGCTAACAAACAAAAATCCAACATCCACCTAAATGTTAAGACCGGTCCAAATACACAAATTGGAAGGTCGAAAAGAGTTTCCGAGCCAGACGGCAACAATGCAGTTAAATCTGAATTTGATGAGAACGCGTTAATTGATGCTCAACATGTTACTACGTTCATATTTAAGGGAGAAGAATACGTACAAATGTCAAAAGATCATTATCTGAGGGATAAATTTGCTTTGATGCAAAAAATAGATATATATGAAAACGCGATAAAAAATATTAAACAAACTTTGGAGGTAATGGATCTTAGTTAACAAATTAAACCTAGATAAGAATAAACGTTAACATCCTACAGAATTAGTGTGAACTTAAATCTCTATTAGTTTTAAACTCTACTCAAAATTCTACCGTTTTAATCAGAAATTTCATAATATTCACACTCTTCATCAGTAATGCAATCAGTTAGTTGTTGATCGATAGAATCATCGTCTGAATTTGACTGTCCATCATCAAGACACTCTGCGTTGTCCACAATACCTGAATCATATTTTTGTATTTCAGCTTTACGCTGCAGCAGTGCAGCCCAGGTCAGTTCAATCTCACACAACGGACACTGGCCCAGTATGGGTATGTAATGGCCTCGATTTTTGGAGTCAGCTGCGATAAAGTGATTGGCCAAACATATAATATGACTCGTTAGCTTACAAGTATTCTCTAAACAACCAATTCTTTCACGTTCTGGACATTCAATAACTTGCATGCACAAATGACATTCATGTGCCCACATAGTATTCGACTGTGACGGAGGGATAACGACGTCGCGTTTTGAACTTTGTGCTGGTTTCAATGCAGTAATATTGCCTCTGATTATCTGCATGTGTGTTGGTGGCAAGTTTGAAAACTATGGCAAAAGCAAAAAAATTAAATAAGCTAAAAAATCTGTATATTTTTCTACTCACATCAAAGTTCTGTTCATATTTTGTTTCCAGCCAGCGAATTATTAAAGGTAAGCGGTTCCATGGTCCCACCTGCAGCATACGACAGAGAATACGGAAGTTATACTGAAAATAAGTTTCTTTCGGCTCCTTGCGTCGCAATTCGGGATAATTTTTTAAACGTGACGAAAGCGTTGGCTGCTGCCACGCCCACTCAAACTATTGAATAATAGAGTTTAATTATTACTATCTTATATTGAATTAATTTATCTAATTCTATCTAATTTATCGGCTTGAGACTCAATATCAGCTTTTTAATAGTTTTCCCCTTCAACTTTTTTATAGGGATATATCCAACACTAAAATTTTTATAAATATTTTTAAAATCTACCTGTAATGCTGCAATGTTATTGGGAAATCCATGCACTATCATTATCATCAGCCAAGGACCTTTATTGCTTGTTTTCCGCGCACCACCAAATTGCTTGCCACGATTATGCTGATTGATACGACGATTCGGATTGACAGTGAAACCAATGTAACATTTGCCTTTGTAACGTTTTTCAGGACTTTGACTGCAAAGCAAATAAACTCCAAAAAACTTTGCCCTAATGTCTTTATTTAAAGCCATATGAGCTGTTTTGATTTGACTTAAATAAATTTACTTCTATCAGTGAAAATCTGTAAATAAAAACGAACAATTTGGCTTGTAAAGAGACATATTATGAGTTGTCTGGATGTATAGTTTTGTAATGAGTTCAGTTAATGGAATAAATAAAGAAAGCAGTTTGAAATAAAATAAATACTTTATTACAAATAAATAAATCTATTTTTAACAGTGGGATTCATGTCACTTCGTAATTGCTTCGTAAGCTCGTATTTCGTAAAAACTTACGAAACGTCAGTTTTTTTATATAAACATCGAGATACGAATTTTTTAACATTTTACGCACTGAATTTGTCTCGTATTTCGTAAATAATCCTGCGTAACTTTTACGCTGTCAAACTGCAAATATCATCTGTTTTGTGTTTCTAATTTTTCAAGAGTCTTTCTAGCAAATAAAAAAATGACAAAACAAATGATTAAAAGGTGTGTATTTTATTGAAACAAAGTTTAAACCTATTTTATTGTTTATACAAACATTTTTAACAAAGCGCAAACAGAGCAACACCATTCATCGATGGAGCTCACTTTTAGACGATATTTTGTAATTTTTTAAAATTATTTGAGCAAGATTATTTTCACTTGACTGGGATAAAGTTTCGTTTTGTTTTGTTTATCATTGCCGTCAAAATATTGTTTACGAAAATTCTTATCAGTGCGTTCATGTCAAAAAAATTGCAAAAATTACGATATACGGCTTACGAAAACTTCCGAAGTGACATGATTCGCACTAAAACTGTTTCACGTACAAAAGGTTTCAAATATACATATATTATAACTATTCATCATATTTAGTTAGCAAAGGGTACAATTTTTTACAAATAAACAATGATTGAAGACAGTTTGAAATAGTTTGTACCTTTCTGTCTGAAGTCGCTTCTTTACAATTCTCAATTACAACAAACATTTATTAAAATTGGACTTTTTTAAAAAATTCTTGAGAATATAGACAACTTTTTTGATTCAGAAGAAATCTATATAATAAAAATTAAACGGTGTTCGTTGGTAGCTTCATCACTAATGAACGACTTAACGGATTAAGCTGAAATTTTGATAGTAGATTGTTTTCCAACTCTAGATGGTTTACAATGGTTTAATTTTTGCCACACCTCTTTCACTGCCCACAAATCAATAAAATTGCATATTTCAGAGGGTTTTGGTCGTATTAAACTAAAACTTGGTCATTTAATTTGCATGGTTACTGTCGGCAACTGTACTAAAAATGGGTTTGCACGCCCACTTTTCCGCCCACAAATCAATGAAAATGCTATATTTCAGACGGTTCTGGTTGTATAATGGTATGTTCTCACTGAGAGCTAAATGCACATTTACGATATCCATTTTTGTGAACGGCCCTTTACTCGTTGTAGGAGTAACAGGGACAAATATATAGAGTAAATGCTCTAAATGCGCATTTACCTCTCAGTGTCAATTTAGCATAATACTTGGCAATTTTCTATGCTTACTGTCAGTAAATGTAGTAAAAATTATGGTGGTTGCATTATACACGCCCACTTTTAAAAAATTTTAATACTCTAAGACTACTGGGCCGATTTAGCTGAAATATTGGAAGTAAATTGTTTCTGAGTAAGAGATGGTTTACGGAAAAAATTTTTGCCACACGAATCATAAAAAATGCTATATTTCAGACGGTTTTGATTGCATTAGACTAAAATTTGGTAATTTAGTTAGTTTGCTTACTTTCGGGAACTGTACTAAAAATGAGCGTGGTAACACTATAAACATGGGCCACACCTCCTTTACCCACCTACCAATCAATAAAAATGTCGTCATGGTTCAGACGGTATTGAATGTGTTTTCTATTGACTCCGAAACTAACCGTTCGATTGAGTTCAAACTGTCAGAACATGGTTGATCTAACACGCAAAATTGAGCGAGAGTTGGAGTAGGAAACGTGGAACTGCCCATACAATTAAAATTTATATCAAAGAGATTTGGAACTGAATGTCACATAAAACTACCATACACAGAAGTCATCTACCAAAAAATGCTTTATTTCAGACGGGTTTTTTAATTAAAAAATTTTTTAATTTGGTTTGTATGGTTACTTTCGGCAACTGTACTAAAAATTAGCTTGGTCGCACTATGTTGCGCCCCTTTTTCAGGGAAAAAGCGTGGAGTTAAGCAAAGTGCGTTAGATAAGCCAAGCTGAAATTTTGGTAGTCGATTTGTTTCGAGTACGCGATGGTATAAGGAAGAACAAAAATTTTCCCCATCTTTCCGCCCACAAATCAACAAAAATTCAGTATTATGGACGGTCGAAAATTTTACGGATTCTATATTTTAGTCGAATTAGACTTAAAGTTGTTAATTTAATTCATGTGGCTACTTTCGGAATTTTTTTTTCAGATTAACATGAAAATTTGTATATGGCAGCAAGGCGGTGTGTGGCAGGACAACGTCCGCCGGGGAATACTAGTGTAATATGTAATAATATTCAATGAACGACGTATATATACTGAAAGCGTATAGATATAAGTTTACGCTGTTTCCACGAACCCACCTTGGATAAAAACCTAGTAAATTGCAATTGTATTAAAAAGAAATTGCCATCACATTATTTTAAACTTTACAGAAATTTTATGGGATCGGGTAAAATATCAAAATCTTGAATCAACAAAAATCTTGAAAAACTTAAATCTTGAAACAAAAATCTTGGAAAAAAAATCTAGAAAAAATATGCATAAATCTTGAAAAAGATCTTGAAATTTGAAAAAAGGTTATTTCGAATAAAGTGTAAGTTTGGGGAAAAAACGGAAAAGGTGTCAAATTGTCAAAAACAACAATGTCAAATTTTGGCAGAAGTATGATAATTTTTCACGAATTTTATCTCCTAAACTACTTGCGAGCCTGCATTTTTTTGATATTTGGGTTTAGAACGGCCATGGTTAGGTCAGGTTCAGGTGGCGCCAGGTCTTAAGACCACTTAGACCATTATTGGTCCGTTGTGATACCACAGAATGGAAGAAGGGAGTAATCAAGTGAAACTTTTATGTAGGAAGTTGTTAATGTGGCAGAAGCTGTAGAAACATGTGATATTAAATCTGAAGCAAGTGTTACGCCATGCCCTCAGTCAAATCAAGTTATTAAGCGTTCCTCTCCACAATCGCATAGTACGCATTATACGTACTGTATAAACCACGTTTTTGTGCCGTAAGCTGCCTATGTTTAATTCCTTACAAAGTTGAATCCTATGTTTGAACATACGCTGTTTACAATGTCATTACGGCGTTCATTGAATACTACTAATATAATCCTTTTTTGAGCCTTAAGTAATGCCTGGCTAAGCCTTTGAAATAAAATATGAAAGTTTTTGAACGCTGATTAAAAGCAATATTTTTAAGCCATGCATAAATAAATTGCATTTAAATCATCTCCTTTTAATCTTGCCTACACTATGATAATGCTATTAAGACAATTGCATTTTTTGCGCCATTGTTCCAGCACCAATTGCAGCGACACCATTAAAATGCTGCGATGGTTGTTGAGCCGCCTGCTGCATTGGTAACTGTTGTTGCTGTTGCTGCTGGTTGTTGACAATACCATTCTGCAGACTCGCAGCGGCTTGTGTGTTTTCTCCCGGATCAGCAGATCCTGTAGATAGATTAAGATGGACCACTCCATTTACAGCGTTATACATTTTTGTACGCTTCCTGGTATAATGCTGCCACTGTAGTATAGCTTGATCATCGATAAATTTACAGCATTGCGCATTTACAATTTCACGTCGAAAATGTTCATATTGCAACAAGTCCAGAAAATATAAGCACATTGGATACATGAGATACTTTGAATATTCAGGTTGTTTCCAGTACTGTAGGTATTTCAAGTAGTTAATAAATGTCTGATCTTTGAAGTAGCCACGTTGAGCCAGAACTATGAAAACGTTAAAAACTAATAGTTATTTACAGCTGATACAAATATTTAAAGCTTACAGTTTAAGTAATTTGGATTAGCCAGACACTGTACAAATTCCAGTTCAACCTGCCAACGTAGTTTTTGCTGATCTTCCGATTCAATAGCAGCTAAGTAATAAAATTTAGAAAATTGAATAAAGTTTGCCTGTTTCTTTTTAGCAACTTCTTCACAAAGTTCGCAAATCAATACAAAATTTAATAAAATAAAATTAAAAAAGAAAATTACTTACTCTTACCCTTTCCATACATTTTCGCCATAACGAATGGAAAAGGTTTGTTGGCGCTTAGCAGTGGTTGTTAGATGTGTGACAAGTGGTAATTTATGTGTGATATGGTTGGTGTTGGCGTTTTTTATAATTGTTTAAAATTGGCGCACTTTTTATAAAAGAATACACAAAACATTGTAATGAAAAAAAAGAACAAAATAAATAATGTACATTTAACGATTATTTTTTGTCGAAGCAAAATAATATAGTGAAAATTAAAGATAAATACCGAGTTTACTATGCAATCACAATCGTTACCAACTAAAGTACAACAGAGTCTCGATAAATAGGATTATTTTCTATACAAAATAACTACTGTTATCCAATTTTTATTTATTTATTTTTTACAGCCAACGGAATTTTCAAAGATCAGTAGTTAAAACTGGTACCTTTTATATATCTTGAATATCTGAATCCGAACGTAGTGTTTTTTTATTATATGCAAGTAACAGCTATTGAGATTTCGAGTTGTTTCACATTTAACCAACCCTTGTATTTTTTTTCAAAGATTTTGCAATGTGAAACTACTTTTACCATGAAATTTAAAAAACACCAATAAATTGAACAGATAATTTAAAATTTACTTAGTTCTAGCTTTGTTCATTCATCGTTTCGATATTAGTAAACGATATAAATATTTCAATCAAAGAAACTTGAATGCTTAACAATCTGGGTATTTTCAAAGACAAATATAGTCAAGTTGGACTTGAATAGTTTACAAACCATAGGTATTCATCGCCTTAATAATTTAATAAACACAAAATTTTCCAAAACTTTTACACATTTGAACCCATTAGTTTGACAAAATCTTGAGAGTTGCTAATAGTCAGAGTTGCAGCTTTCGTGAATTTACGAAATTATCAGCGGGGTTCACATGGTCCTACGTGTTGTCACGAATTGTAGAATAAACCTCAAACGATACTACATGTCGGATGTAAAATAATGAAGTCCATCCGAAAAGTGTGATGTGTGTAGGGCAGGGGTGCGCAAAAGGCTGCCCATGATGGGCGGATAGCTTTCACACGCATACGACAGCTTTCAATTAAAAAAGCTTTTCAGTCGAGGTTCGGACTATTACACTGAATAAAAAATTATTCAGTCGCTGTGCGAACTTCATGCTGTGTGGTTGCGGTTGCTTGCTACTGCGTTGCATTATTAAATACGACAACTCATCGTTAGTGCGTTTATTCGTTTATTCGATGCGGTCAGTCGTTGTGCGAGCTTCATGCTGTTTAGTTACGGTCGTTTGCTTTTGCGTGGTCTTATTGAATACGACAAGCTATCATTCTTGCGTTTGTTCGTTCATTTGATAAATATGAACTTTGTGCAAGCAGGTTGTCTTAAGGCCCAGTTATAATAGACGTAACGTAATGTAGTGAAATGCCACTGCAGCAGTGTGTTCTGTCACTTACTGTTTCAATCAATACCCTGCAAGACACTCCTAACCGAAACTTTAACACATTCACAAAAAAATTTTGTATTCACTAACACAAATGCATGGTATTTTGTTATTAAAATGGCGGTACAAAATACTATTAGTTATTAAACCTCTTATTTAACAGGCAGCAATTTAGTTGTACATCCCTGTTTTCTCTTATTGGTGTGGTAGACAGAGACAAATGATTTTCGTTGTGTTATACTTGTTTTGTCTTGTTCTTTCTTATGAGAAAAATAAATTTGATGTACACACAATTTAGAAAATTTTCAAACGAACGATTTGTATCATGCAACAGCACGTAAGTACTTTTAATTGTGAAATATATTAAATAAAATATTGTATAATGTTAAAACAATTATATTTTAACACTTTTCTAATGAAATAGACGAAGCTGGTGGTCGTCAAGTGCAGGTGATGGCTGCTGCTCCGAGTACTACTGGAATACCATTGACTGCAGCTCCACAACCGCAGGCTCAAGCTACACCAGCAGTCACCTCTACGGCTCAATAAAATGGAAATATTACGACCTTGCTTTTCGTTCTGCTAACTTTGGCATTCAGCAGCAAACTTTGGTGCAACAAAATACTTCGCCAACAAGTGTCTGACCACCGTGGCCATAGCCAATACGATAGTTCTCGCCCATCAAGCAGGAGCTCCTAGCATGCTTATCACGAATACTTTTGCTGCTATTACACACAGTGTTTCCAAGTGGATTTGTTAATGGAGCTACGCAGCAAATTTCAATATGCAATTTTCAATAAAAATTCAAAAAATAAATGTGTTCATATAGTTAAAAAATAATAGGGAATTAACCAGTCAGTTAAATGGTAGGTATAACTGGTGTACTTGGCATAGCAAATAGTTAATTACTTAGTCATTTCACTGGTAGCTGCGACTGGTATTTTTGCCATATAAATAAGTTATTTAACCCACTATTTAACTAATTGCTTTAACTGGCAAGTTTGACAGATATTTTCAGTTATTTAACTTATTATATAACTGATTGGAATAACTGGCATATAAAATGTGTGAGCGAGATGACTATGCAATTTAAACTTCTGAAAAAGTATGTGCAAGAAAAGGATACAAAATCACACGTACACAAATGTTTTGGTAAGATTTTTCACATGGCCCTTAAGAAACTGATAGAAAATACTGACCGAAACTTCCGCATTGCTTTTCTTTATATAACCAGTAATATAACCGGTTGTGTTCTTGCAGGGTACTTTTCTTATACAAGTGATTATAATAGAAGTAACGTAATGTAACGGGACGTAAAGATCCGTTTGATTTCGATTTCTACGTTACTTTACATTACGTCTGTTCAAAGAACAACTAAACATTGAGGTTAGATCCGATTATTGCGCTATTTTATATTGTTGAACTACGCTTTTTGTTGAATTTTCGTTATTAATGTGATAGTTTTATGTATCCACAGCTATGGATGACGAAGATTTAATTGTATTTGTACAGGAACGTGCAATTATTTACGACAAACAACTGCCTGGCTACTGCCTATTATAATTGCTACAACGTTTTCTTACGGTACGTCCCGTCACGATGACAGTTGACAACATTACGTTACTTTACATTACGTCTATTATAACTGGGCCTTTAATCATTACGACCTGATTTTATTTTTATGTACTTGCCAAAATGGGGAAATTGAATTCTTATTTGCAGAAAATTTTTTTGGTGAGGCCGAATGCATGGTGTGTCACCACTAAGAAACACGTGTAAGAAGATATGTTGAAAGATATTATAAATTATGTGATAACAAATACGACTTAATTCAAAATGAAAAAAGAAATGAATTAATTCTTAAATTAAAACATTTTTTTTTGAAAATTTTATTAATGATTCAACGGAATCTTTTGATAAAAGTCTAATCGTTATAAAACTAAAAGTTTCAGTAACTATAGCTTTACCTCTAGCTAAACATTGTCGTCCTTTTGATGATGGAACTTTGATGACGTAAAGGAATTCTTTGGAGATATTTTGAAATGTTTTGGAGATAAAAGAAAAGAACTATCACAAAGATTTCAGTCCATTCCATTATCAAGGGACACCATATCTAGACGAACAAATGATTTGAGTAAATTTATGTATATTAATATGAAGGAAAGCGTTAATAACTGTAAATATTTTTAAATTTGCTTAAACGAGAGCACAGATCTCACCAATACCAGCCAACTGTTAATTTTTGTTAAAACAGTTGACCGTAATTTTATTACACATAAAGAAATGCTTACAGTTATTCCGATGCAAGGACATGTAAAAGGAAGTACAATTTATGAAGCAGTAAAAGAAAATGTTTTTACATTCGCAGATATAAGTTGACTTACTTCCATATGTACTGATGGCGCCCATGTAATGAAGGGCAACAAAGAGGGTTCTGTAGATTTTTTAATAAAAAACGGTGTCAATATTCCTAATTTCTACTAAACTAAATTCAAGGAGGTCACAATTCCCTGCGGCATCCAAAATTTCTATTGTTTCTCGAAGAAGGGGAAACTGAGTATGGTGATTTATTGCTTCACACGAAAATTCGGTGGTTTAGTCGGGGGAAAAGCCTTCAGAGACTTTATGATTTGAAAAATGATGTTTAAGATTTACTAGAACAGGGCAGACCAAGCCCAAGATCTCATACAGTTTCTAAAAGATCCAAACATTTTGTTAGATCTTGCATTTCTCTGCGATATAACAGAATTTTTTAATCAAATAAATTTATGTTTACAAGGAAAAAATAAGCATATATTTGATTTAATTATTTCAGTTGATGATTTTGAAAGATGATTAAAAATTCTCATGAAACAATTAAAAAAGCTACTCTTTCAAATATGCGAAGAACAGCCGAAACAGTTTCAAAAATTTTAAAAATATTCAAATTATGAGAAGATACAGGAATATATAAAAATATTAGATGAAATCATTATTAATTTCAATGAAAGATTTCACGATTTCAATAAAATTAAATCTTTAATTGATCTGCATAATTATCCTTTATCGTGCAGTATTGAAAACCAAAGTACACATAACCATAATGAACTTAGAAATCTTCAAATGGATCTATCCCTTCCGCTCAAAGTAGGTTTAGAATTTTGGAAAGAAGTTGATGGTATTGCACATTTTAATATAAAAAATGAGATATTTAGACTATACTTAATGTTTGGTTCCACGTATTGTTGTGAGTCTGCCTTTTCAATATTAAAACTTATTAAAAAAAAAGTTCACTGAACAAAATCTTCAGATATTAATAACATAATAAAACAAAATTATACAAATTAATTAAAACAATTTTTTAAAAATTTAAATAATTATTCTCTGCTGTGGACCGCAGCAGCAGAAAATTATATTTTGCTTGTTTTTTATTAACTTTATGCTACAAACCTAATATGTATGTATCTACTTAAATTTATATGTTTTTTCATGCCTTGAATTATATTTTTGTTTTTTTTTTCGCACAACACCTGATAGTACGAATGAACAAACTAGTGCTTTTCGTTCAGTGCAAGCTTTGAAAACAAAAGCTTTGCAATACAAACACAAAATGTGAATGTATAATTTTGCGCACCCCTGGTGTAGGGGCAACGAAAAAAGTCCCGTTCATAAAGAATATCGAACTACATGTCTATGACCCCTTTTATATTGGTCAAGACTTGAAGTCAAGTTTCAGAGTTTGTAGGCAATTCGCCGCACATCGGAAGCGACGGAAGGGAAAAAGAAACTTGAAGCTGTACCGGCAATTTTTCGTGTTTTTTCGTGTTCCTTTTGCTATTTTCGCGTTGTTGACAGTGCTTTTTATTTTATTTTTCGCATATCAATGTGAGTTTGTTAGACTACGGTTGCATTAAAATTTTTTGCATCCAATATAATTCAATTTTGCATTAAATTTTTAAGCAAAAACGTTTTGTTAACTTCCAACGCGGTAAAAAAATAAAATTCAGTTTGCAAATTTCTATAAACTATAATTCATTTGCTTGCTACCTATCTCGTTTTATTTTTAGAAAACAAGGAAAGAAGACAAGAACTTGAATTCAAGTCTTGAACAATGTGAAAGCTTTCGTTAAGTTAAAAAGAGAACGTCAAAAAAACTTGACTTCAAGTCTTGATCAATGTAAAAGGGGTTTATCCGACATCTAGTATCATTTGAGGCCCCTTATTCGAACGCTCTATAATTCGCACCCAAAGGTGCATGCCACACACAGCGGACACGGACAAATTTGTTGTTGTTTCCGCGGGTAAAAGAAAAAACTGGCAATTGAGAGAGCTTCTCACTCATCAAAAAATTTCCGGCAACCGACAAAAATGTTCACGGCCCAAAGCTGAAAACAATTTGGACAACGGTTACATTTTCTTGATGTTTTACGTTTGGTAGTAATAAAACTGCACTGCAGTAGGAAATGTACTATTTGAATTCATCAGTAATGCGATGTTTGTTGTTTAGTATTGAATTGTACGCTGCTAGAGCTATACATGGCTTGAATGGTATTTATTTATAAAAAGAAGAAGAATACTTGACGAACATGCAAAATGCAGCCCGGCTAGCTTCAGCAAATGGATTCAATTGAACAGCCGAATTTTATTAGTGATTATTGTGAATGTAATATTAATGATTTAATATATTGTTTTTTTAGTGATTGTGTATTTTTTTAAATTAAAAATATGAACGTAAAATGTATATTTGATGTTATTTATAAAAATGTATACATTTTTTAGCTATATTTTCCATTTATAAACTATTCCATTGCATATATGAAAGTAAGACGTCATTTTATATAGTATTTTTAGTGATTGCATGTACAGCTGCAGTTGTCTCTTTCACCCTTGTAATTTAGAATAATCGTCAAGAGAGCAGTAGATTTACTGATAGTAAAACTGATCAAGCTAGTCATACATTACAGCCGCGTAGTTAACAAATAAACTGTTTAAATATACATATATCTTGTAATATCGTTTAAATCGTTAAAATTTACAATATTCTTAGAGATAAGGTTATGGCTATTAATTGGAGTGAAAATATTACTGAAATGTGCATAAATGAATTTCAAAGCCAACCGACTTTGTGACATATTCTTAAAAAAATTTTAAATGCTTTATCATCAGTACATCTTAGCTCCTTTGATAAATTTATCATCCCTTTCTTATGTCTGCCAATTCTCCATGGCTTAATCCAGTAGGATCTTTTTCACTTTTTTTAACTCCATCCAGAGTTTCATCAACACAACAATTGTTTTTATTGTGACCATATCGTTGTCATCTATATATGCAGATACACTTCCTGCATACATATTGGCCAATGTAATTAATTTTAAACCTCGAAAATCAGAATTTAACCCATCAATTTTATACCACTTATAAACAACCTATAGAGGGTAGCCGTTTTATTGAATCGATTGCATAAAGGAGCGTTACCTGCACGAAATGGTAGCAAAAACGTAGTAAATTTAGCTTCCGCGATTATCGAACAGAAAACTACGTGTAGCATGCCGTGGACAAAACAATGAGAGAAAGGAAAAAAATGTCGAAAATTCCAATGTTTGACGGACAAGCAGACACCGTGTGACATGCTCCAAAGAAGTAAAATATAAGGAATTTAAAAATTTTTAATTTGGTTTGTATGGTTACTTTCGGCAACTGTACTAAAAATTGGCTTCGTCGCACTATGTTGCGCCCCTTTTTCAGGGAAAAAGCGTGGAGTTAAGCAAAGTGCGTTAGATAAGACAAGCTGAAATTTTGGTAGTCGATTTGTTTCGAGTACGCGATGGTATAAGGAAAGGTAGCAGAAAAGTGCGGCATTTTCCATATTGGTGTTGGTTCGCACAAACACATAAACATTCAAACACGGCCACATTCGGTTGCATCACAAAAAAAGGCCCAAACTGTTTCTGATGACAATCACATATTTATGGATTAAGGCTTAAAGTTTTCGCTATTTTGTTTGTTCTTTTCCAATAACAATAACAGATTGTATTTCCACACCACCCTTGAGGTATACAATTTGGTGCGTTACCGATTTTTTTGTGGGTGTTCGGTTCCCCAGTAGGCCTATTTCACCCGAGAGCAAAAAAGAATATTAGTAAAGTAAAAAATTATGGTAAAAGCTATCTACTGGGTTTGTATTCATTTATATTCATGCATTAAATTTTATATTTTAATAAAATTATAAATAATTATATATTAAATAATTATATATTAAACAATTATATATAAAAAAAATTGATTTCTATAAATTAAGTGAAGATAAATAAAAATTATTTTTTAAGCACCTTTAAAATGAATTGTTTTATGCAACTTTTGTCTAATTTCATTATTTCATTATTTCTTTTAAATATATAAAAATATCTAGTTTTTAAAAATATTCCAATTAAAGATTTTAAAACAATATTAAAATGACCCGAAGACTTAATATGACCCTCAAATATACTTTTGCCAAGCAGAGAGTGTTGTGTGTTCAATAAAATTTTATTGTAATACATTTTATGCAATTAGATTTTCTTAATCTAATAGTTATGTTTGAACGCGTAGTTCTTTTTCACCAATAATGCAAACGTCTTCAACTGATTTTGAAGGATTTTTCAAATTACACTTTTATTTAAAACTTATTAACGATTGCTGACTACTTTCCCCCCTCTAAATCTATTTTACATTCATTGCATTTCAGAATTGATTGCAATTTATATACAACAAACCCTGCTATATACTTAACTACATGACCAGTATATTCAGTTAAAATACTAGCATTTTCATATTATGCACTGAATTTGAAAACTTTCGCGAATTTTATCTCCTAAGCCATTTGAGACCGACATTTTATTATTGCACTTTTGAACTAAAAACACGAGCGCCCTTAAAATGTATGGAAATATATAAATTGAATACACCCCTGAAATACTTTTACATTTCAATCCCTTAAAATTGGCGCGAAAACAACGTAGATACTCCAATTTGCTTTTTTCACTTATTTCCAATTGGAAATGCACAAATTTTCACTTTAAATAACTTTCTTAAACACAATTCATTATAAATAACGTTGTTTCGTATAAAAAATCCAACTGGTGTTCATATACTTACTTATGGAAGGCAACCACATTATTCTTCAAGTTCTGACTACTTGAACAGTTTTTTACAGTACAACGCATGTTTGTTTAATTGTTTATATGATAGACTTTACTAATCTCACTGAAATTATCAATAAAAATAGCTTTTAATTAAAAATTTAATATTTGTAATTTTTTTATTTCTTACTTCGGCCGACAGAACGATCCAAATGTCAAAAAATATTCTCCGTCTCACTCACTCAATTTACGAAACATACCGCAGTACACATACACTGTATAGGAGGGTAGCACCATTTCCTTATATTTTATTTCTATGTTCGCACCTTACACGGTCAATCATTTGACGTCTAGCATGTATACGTGTGGATTGATGCTAACCCTTACACAGCGTCTCCACGGGCAATATGTACGGCAATGAAATATTGCCAGAATGGGAATTTTCTAAATATTGCCCGTGGAGACAGACGCTAAATTGCCCGCAAGGAAATATGTCCGGCAACATTGCCAATATTGCCATACATAGAATATTGCTCTTGCGAGCAATAAAAATGGCGACAAATGAAGATTGGTGGAAAAATAAAACTATGAAATAAATAAACTTATATAGAAAACGAGAATGTTTGTGGGAAATAAGTAATAAAATGTATGAAAGCATTTTATACAACTTTTTAAGGTTTTCTAGAGACTTAAATGTTTTAATGTAACAATGTCTCTCATTCAACGCCATTTCATATATTACCCATTGTGGCAATATTTTGCCCCACCATCGAAAAATTGCCAGATCAAGCAATATTTCCTTGCTCGCAATATTGCGCGAAACATTGCTCGTGGAGACACAGCGTTACACACATCAATAATATCGTCAAATTTTCATTCTGCATTATTTTTTATGGAAAGTACGATGACATCGCGCATATTGCATTACTTGCTAATCAATACTGCAGACAGTCTGTACAGTCTATTTGGCCCTTTACAACCACATTATCATACTTTATTTCAGTGTAAAAATGTGTGAAACAAGGAAAAAAATATGAACATTTTAGCAAATGCATGTGCTAGAAAGTGAAGGTATTATTAAAAATTATTTGAAATTTTTGCATGAGCGCTATTGTATTTTACCATTCTTAGTTTCGCTGGCAATTGGTTCACACTCGTCAAATCGTTTGTCAAATCAAATAGAACAACGTGGAAACTCCATGGAAATTTCACGTTGTTCTATTAGGGGTGTTCACATATCAAACTGCTCAACAAATTGTTTGTCAAATACAATACAACAACGTGAAATTTCCATGGAAACCCACGTTTCCAACTCCTTATAGGGCTGTTCACATTTCAAATAGCTCATCAAATCGTTTGTCAAAAACAATAGAACAACGTGAAATTTTCATGGAATTCCCACGTTGTTCTATTGGAGTTGACAAACGATTTAATGAGCGGTTTGAAATGTGAACAGCCTAATAGCTTCTGCGATGCAATTTCAAAGAGATAAGTGTAAAATTAATATATTTTTATAACTAGGAGTTCCCTATATACATAACATTAAAATACATAATTATTTTTATCCTCCAGTATCCTATATCACAATTTGTTTGCTATAAAAGCGAGATAAATATATGTGGTAAAGTTTATAGCAAGCTTGCCATACGTGAAAAGTTTTCATTGATTTTTAATAATAAAATAAAATCAGTTCTAATTTATTATGTTCGTTTCAGCAACTGATAATAAAAAACTTATGATTTGGGATACTCGTAACAGCAATACTTTGTAACGGATCTTTCTTAGTATGTTATGGGAACGTAGTGTAACGGCGCACATGAACTTTTACTTCCATGCTCACATTTGAATTCGAATGTCAGCATGTAAGCTGGAGTTCATAACGGCCAAACAAATTTTGTGTTCCAAATTTAAATTTTGTTTTAATATAAATGTCACCGGGCAGTGGATTTGTCACGTTTCGTTACTCAGTGGTGGCAACTTTGGTCGTAGTCGATGATTCCGGCAAAATAAAAATGGCTCAACGGTATTGAATCGGTAACAACCAATGAGAATAGAGATCGGAGCGTCGGTTGAACTGGAAATGGCTGACCTGGCACCCAAGGCGCCATCTATACTACATATTTTTGGGATTCAAGTGTGTGATCCCTAAATAGCAGTAGAAAAGTTGCACGGAATTGTTTTTTCACGTGTGCATACGCCTTAACTTACGATCAGGTGGCAACGTTAATGACCAGTCAAAAATAAGTAGTAAAAAAAAAAATTGCACCTCTGGAAACAACGTTGCGCAAGCAGAAGAAAAAGAAAAAAGAGACTAATGTGGTAAGATTGTAGTGGCCGCGTGCGAAAATCTTTTAAAAATAAAAAAAAAAGCAACTTCAAGAGCTAACAAAGTCTCTTGTTGCCAAAGATTAGGCTGCGACTAAGGCTAAAGCACCCCTTAAACTTGCACCAGGTACGGTGACACCAACGGTACGCTGGACAAAAAAAAAACAAAAAAAATGCACCAGTCTGCAAGCAGCGTGCAACATAAATGTGCATCGTGTTGTAGTCACACCATCCAGTTGTAACCCCCGGATTTGGTGGACGTAGTAGTAGTGCTTGGGTGAGTGCCTGACGGGCATAACCTTATTTCGATGCTAAAAAGCTAAAAACCAGCTACACCACCTCAAACGGCACCAGCTACAATAGCCATATCTTCGGTTTCCACACTAGAATGCTTGGGTGAGTACATGCATGTGGCTATATTATATTAAATTAAAAAGCAATTGTATCGCAGCGCTCAAATAGAGCCACTACGACAACAATTGCCCAACAACCTGTTGATAATGGAACTCATGACCGAACAGTAGCCATAACACACCACTGTGCAGCAATAAAGCACCCACAACTGGCGCCCCACAACTCATGACGTCCAACAGCTCAAAGCAGCATAACAGCCTTAACACTGCAGCCTAAAACAGCCAGGACACCAGGTTTCCTTTTACTATTTTTTTCTGTGCCAACCGTGGGCATTGTCAATAAAACAAAAATTCTCACAATTCGTCCAAAAAGTGCCCCTGTCACTTCGGTGAGCGCATACTAGGAATTTAAAAAAAAAAAAAAAAAGAAATTGTTTTGTATTTTATCACTATGCCTTAGGGCTCATCTAACCTTTAAGGTCCAATCTAAAATTAAAAATAATTAATTGTACTAATTAACCCTTAAACACATATAACTTATATTCACTTAGCTTAATCATAGTACAATTGGGTAAGATAGATGCATTTCGGAGAGACAGACGGCTTAAACGGTCAAAACGAAGCTGACAGCGTATAGAAAATCTGAAACCGAGAAGAAAGCAACAATTGGCCGCATTCAGCGGAGCCAACTGTTGTGAACTGTTACGGTAGCGATCACGTAGAAAGGTTGAACAGTATTTTATTTGATTCATGTAATTATTTAAATATGTAAACAATTTAGTTGCAAAGGTTTCTTTGCAGCGTTATTTCAGTGGCTTTTAACACAACAGTCTGTTACCAAATCTTGACTCCGTTGAATGCGGCATTTGATTGTCTTTTGTTCTCACTCGCAAAACAGCGGCTTTGACAATTTTGGATATGAGAAAGAAAATGCAGTTCGAAATGCATGTACCTTTCCCAGTTGTATCATGAGCTATGATATCGATATTTCGATAAATGTTTATTTGACTAAATTAATTTGAAAAGAGAAAAAAAAAACGGCTAGAAATAGACTAATATACATAATTAACCTTACCGGAAACTCAAAATTATATAAATGAAATATTAAAGCCATAACATTTTAACAAGAACAGAAAACAAAAAAAGAATATATAAAACTGAAACGCGGTAAAATAATAATTACTAATAATAGCTACTTATTAGTTTATATATAACTAGTTATATATAAGCACATACAACGTCGGTTGATAAAAATCGTAACAAAAATTTAACAACCAAATGAGTACTGAATAATACACCGAACGATAAGATAAACATGAAGTCAAAACAAATAAGCCTAAAATTATGCTACAATTAATCTGTCTAAACTATTACTTCATTCTATCTAGCAATACCTTTTTTTTTCTATCGTTTTGAATTAATATAAATTAAAAGCTATTTTTTTTACAAATTCAAATACCTATCGCAATTTGCGATTTGGTCACTACTATCTAGATTCTAAAATACAGTACTAGGTTATATCTATAACTAAATCTTAATTCGTATAGTATTAATATGATACGACATACATATTAACCATAATTAATTTGACCATGTGAAAACATTTTCTTTGTTTCAAGCTTATATGCTATTTATTACTTTTTGTTTATATTTTCTTTTGCTTCTATATTCAAACTAATGTATTATTAAATTTTATGTAATAAAGAGGAATGCAAGAAGAAATGAAGTGCAAATTTGTTTAAGGCGCGTTAGCTTTTGTCTTGGCTTAAGGGGCAATCACAAAAATAATGGGTATCTTGATTGCCACAGGTGTCTTGAATTCGACAACTAGTGGGTGGGAGAAGTGTACTCCAGGGTAGCAGACATCTTACTACCTCAACTATGAGATAGAATTTTAAAACCTTTTTACTTGCAGATACGATTTTTGTATCTGGGCTATTCAACTTTTGGATCATCGAAGCTTTGTAAAATTTTTTTTTTTTTTTTTTAAAGGCAAGTTTATTTTGGCATGTGAAAATTTTTGTGTTCGCGCTACGCTAGGTATTTAGGTACAAGAACCACGCCTATCCGACTTAACTCTAGCCGAAGAAAAACTATCATGCCAATCGGTATCTAAAGCCTAGGATATAGGGACACTAAAATATGGTGTCAAATTTTAATTTCCAACAAGCGTGTAACATAAATGGCGCCCAACGCAAAGCAAATAAAAGCAAGTCATAAATAGTTTAAAGTTTCAAGTTTTTTTTGTTCACTATCTCCTATGGTTATCGTTATATTACTTGGTTGCTTGGTCAGATGGGTTTTGTTTTTACATTTATGAGTCCTAGGAATTTAAATCGTTTGATTTTTTTCCTGAGTTGCAATAAATAGAAAAACTTCAACATCAGATACTAACTGCTATGCTATCGATTCAAAATATTAAAAATTATTGTTCAAGGAAGATTACGTAGGATTTTGTCAGTCCAAACTTTACGACTCATAGTTGGATGGTTCCGCTGCGACAGATTTCAACTAATTTTTCCAATGAAAATTCAAATGTATCATGAGTTACTAGTCCTACATGTTGTAGCGAAACAATTTCGAGTTGCAGTAACTTTTGAAGTTCCCTGATTTCGATACTACAGTAAATGCCAAGTTATATATTTCACTTAACATGTTTTTTATGATGAGTCATTGCATCTAACGACAAGGTTAGCAATATTGCCATCAGTAATCACCGTGATAAAGTCAGTATATATTGAAAATAAGTTTATACTTTGCTTATTACATTTTGTTAGTTTAGATTTTTATTGCGCCTTATTAGTTTGCATGGATTTTTTTTTTCATTCCTCTTTGTTCATAAAAAGTTTGATTCAAAGAAATTTTTCGTCAATTATTTTTTTTTCTAAATACCTACAATTATATATTCAGAACTTTAATATGTTTTCATATAATGGACACGCGTTCTTTTAAACGAACTCCAACTAAAGTTATATCTTCTCTTATAAATAAAAGAGGTGTCGGCACTAGAAGTAGAGGACGTGGGAAAACTCCAAGTAAAAGTTTAAGCAGTGAAAATCTTCTTTCACCTTTTAAAAGTAGTTCTAATATAGAACGTACTCCTCCTAGGACACAGCCACCTGACTTACTCAGTGGTGAAGATCCAGATACTCAGACAAAACAAAAAACTAATAATATTTCGGACACGTCTAATTCTAATAGTACATTCGCAAACATGTCACGTACACCCCCCCCAATAAAGGAAAACGAAGGTAGTGGTACCCAAGATAAGGCACCTCAAAACTTTGTAGATGTCACACATTTAAACTCGATTGTAACGCTTTTGCAGCAAACGATTTTAAATACTCAAGAAGAGTTTAGGACCGAATTAAACTCCATTAAGAGTGCGCTAGAAATTGGAAGAAATGCTTCTAATTCTGAATTTGCTCAAGATGCTACTAACTTAGAACGGCAGCCAACTAACCATATCAATTATGCAAATCAAAACCGTTTAGGTTCAGAAAGCTATGTCAAACTTAAAGAATGGAATATTTCTTATGATGGAATCGGGAGAGTCTCGGATTTTCTTTTTAAAATTGACACGCTTTGCGAGCGTAGTAACTGTAGTTTTGATCACCTAATGGCAAACTTCCACATTTTTTTAACCGGAAGAGCTGAGGCATGGTATTGGCTTTTTATAAAGCAGAATAAAGATGCTACCTATCCATTTCTTAAATATTCCATTTCAAAAGAATTCGGTACGCTGGAAAATGATCATGATATTGTCCTAAAGATTTCACTAAGAAAACAAACTTCTCGTGAGTCTTATGACGAATTTCATTCGGCTATGGTTTCAATGAACTCTAGGTTGCGTCAGCCCATGGGGGAGCGAACGCTCATCGATATTCTAAAGAAAAATGTTAATAACAATTTGAAATATATGCTTTTCAATTCGGATTTAAATAATTTGGAATCCTTTAGAGACACCGCTCGAAAGGCAGAACAACTATTGTTTGAAAATAAACACCAAACTCCATTTAGTTCTACAAATCGTCAAATAAATGAAATCGATTCTTGTTCAAAAGAGGTAGACGATGATCCTCAAGTTGATGCATTACATCTAGGCAAACGCCAACAAGACTACTCTAAAATAAAGTGTTGGAACTGTTTAGCTTTCGGTCACTCCTATATTTATTGTCCGGAGGAGACTAGAAATGTTTTTTGTTTCAAGTGCGGTAACAAAGGATTTACTACTCCGAAGTGTCCAAACCCACACACGGGAAACTCCAAACAGAGCGAGTGGGCGTCCGGGGACTCTCGTTCTGCCCACTAAATCCCGAGATTACAACAACAGATTCGGCTAATGATTTTGAAACCACCAAAATTTTAAAACCATTTAGCCGTGATGTTTCCTGCCAGACATACATGAAACAACTAACCTTGGAGGAACGTAAGGCAAGATATGAAGAGGTTAGATCTAAAATTTTTGATAATAAGTCTTACTCTGGTAAAATTTTGAAATGTAGGAAAAGATTTGAAAAGCGCAAACAGGCTCGTAAGATTTTGGAAAGCACTAAACTTTGCGATAACGCTGATGGTCGACCATTTGCAAAGATTAAAATATTTGATGAATTTATACTAGGGCTTTTAGATTCGGGAGCAAACGTTTCAGTTCTTGGCCATAACTGCTTGGAATTTACATCCAAACACAATGTTGATATCAAACCATTTCGATCCTCAGTTGTGACTGCTGATGGTTCAAAACAAAGTGTTGTAGGATTTTGCTCACTTCCAGTAATTTTCAAAAATGTTTCAAAAACCATTGACTTTTATGTTGTACCTTCTCTTAAACAAGAAGCATACCTCGGTGTGGATTTTTGGCGAGCTTTTGCTTTAGCTCCAGATATCATCCCAGAAGTATGCGAGTTAGAGTCTGAAAAGCCCGAGAATCTGAATTTCCATGAACTTGATCATGAGCAACGTTTGGAACTCGATAAAGCTGTTTTGCAGTTCCCTTCTTTTTCCAAACTTGGGTTAGGATGCACCACCTTGTTAGAACACCACATCGACACTGGCGACTCTGTTCCAGTGAAGTCAAAACACTTTCCACTTTCTCCACCGAGACAAGAGGAAGCCTATTCCGAAATTGATAGACTTCTTAACATGGGGGTTATCGAAGAGTCTAACTCACCCTGGTGTAGCCCTATTGTTTTAGTGAGAAAACCTGGGAAAGTTAGACTTTGCCTCGATTCCAGAAAAGTCAACATGTTAACAAAAAAGGATTCATATCCACTTCCACATATAAATGGACTTCTGAGTAGATTAAAAGATACTTTTTACATTAGTGGAATTGATCTGAAGGATGCGTTTCTGCAAATTAAATTAAGCGAATCATCCAAGGAGAAGACGGCATTTGCAGTCCCGGGAAAGCCTTTATATCACTACAAAGTCATGCCTTTTGGCTTATGTAATGGTCCACAAACCATGAGCCGCTTAATGGACAAAGTAATACCGTCTAGGCTAAGGGAAAATGTCTTTGTCTATTTGGATGATTTGCTTGTTTGTAGCGCAGATTTTGAATCTCATCTAAGTTTGTTGAGTGAAGTTGCGACATGCCTCAGGCGGGCTAACTTAACAATCAATGTAGCTAAAAGCAAGTTCTGCCAAAGGGAAATAAAGTACCTAGGTTATCGCATTGGAAATGGTTGTCTTAAGGTTGATCCCGATAAAGTGGATGCTATCCGTAACTTCCCCTTACCCAAATCACCAAGACAAGTTCGAAGATTTGTTGGAATGGCTAATTGGTATAGGACCTTTATACAAAATTATTCAGATCTGTCAGGACCTCTTACTGACTGTCTACGAAAATCAATTAAGCCGTTTAAATTATCTGACGACGCCATCACAGCATTTGAAAAACTGAAAGACGCTCTATCATCTGCTCCTGTGCTTGCTCAGCCTGATTTTAAACGTGAATTCATAATTCAATGTGACGCTTCGAAGATTGGTGTTGGGGGAGTTCTGTATCAGCTGGATGCAGAAGGAAAAGAACGACCCATAGCTTTCGTTTCTCAAAAACTCAACAAATGTCAAAAAAATTATACGGTCACTGAACTAGAGTGCATGGCAGCGGTTGTTTGTGTGCAAAAATTTCGGCCATATATTGAAGGTTCGCCTTTTCGAATTATAACCGACCACTCTAGTCTCAAATGGCTAATGAGCCTAAAAGACTTGAGTGGCCGTCTAGCGCGTTGGAGTTTAAAATTACAATGTTTTGATTTCAAGATTGAACATCGCAAAGGGTCCCTCAATGTAGTGCCCGACACTCTGTCAAGGTTTGATGTTGATGAGGTCGATTTAAATTCATTAGAATCTGAGGTAGATTTGAAAGCAGTTGAATTTAACAGCCCAGAGTACGAAGAAATTCGTAAAACCATTCAAAAGAACCAAAGTTCACTTCCGGACTTATGCGTATTAGAAAACTTGGTTTACAAAAGGGTTAAGTTTCGGAAAAGCGCTGAAGATGAAGAAGACTCTTTGTGGAGATTGTGGCTCCCGGAGTTATTGACAAAAGATGTCATTCGAAGAACTCATGATACCCTTGTGGGTTGTCATGGAGGGGTTATGAAAACTTTAACGCGCCTCAAGCAGAAATATTTCTGGCCTACAATGGCTCGTGACGTAAGAGAATACGTCAAAACTTGCGATAGCTGCAAAGCCATTAAATCTCCAAATCAATCTTTAAGGCCACCCATGGGAAATGCTTTTGTTACCCACCGACCATTTCAACGATTGTACTGTGACTTTTTGGGGCCGTATCCAAGAACAAAACAACAAAACTCCTCTCTTTTTATTGCTATAGACCACTTGACAAAATTTATTTTCCTTAAACCTCTAAAAAGCGCAACGTCAGCAAACGTAATTAATTTTTTCCAGAATGAACTATTTTCCACTTTTGGTGTGCCGCAATTCCTACACAGTGACAATGGAAAGCAATTCGTTTCTAAGGAAATAAAGGATTTTTTTTTACAATATGGCATTACCCATATTAAGACCGGACTTTACTCTCCTCAAGCTAACGCTTCTGAGCGAGCAAACCGAGAAATAATATCTAAAGTAAGATATTTGCTTGGAAACGATGCAAACCATCAAAATTGGGATAAAGCCATCCCCAAGATTCTGTCAGTTCTGCGTAGTGACTTTCATTCGTCAATTGAATGTTCTCCATATTATGCTCTGTTTGGGCAGAATATGATTCAACACGGTTCGTCTTACGAAATTTTAGAAAAACTCAATTGCTATTCAACTGGAGATGTAAACGTAGAATATAACTCGGACCGTTTGAATCATATTCGTGGAAAGATAAGACAAAATCTGGAATTTGCACATGAAAGAGCGTCAAAGGTATATAATACCAGAACCAAGGAAGTTAAATTTCGTGAAGGTCAAGAGATTTTTCGCCGAAATTTTGCTCAAAGCGACTTTTCAAAAGCAATTAACGCAAAATTTCTACCAAAATTCGTAAAATGTCGCATTCGAAAAGTAATCGGTAACGCACTTTATGATCTTGAGGACTTGGCTGGAAAATATCTTGGACGGTACCACGCATCAGATATAAGAGCTTAGAATTTTAATACGTAGATGCCCGGCTATTCGTGGGTCGAGCCACACCAGATGCACAAAGTTATTTTCCTCTCCTTCAGGCTTAGACAAAATCCTTCCTGTTCGTTCCCAAAAGCTAGTTATTGTGAACGATGCAGGTTTGTAACGGATCTTTCTTAGTATGTTATGGGAACGTAGTGTAACGGCGCACATGAACTTTTACTTCCATGCTCACATTTGAATTCGAATGTCAGCATGTAAGCTGGAGTTCATAACGGCCAAACAAATTTTGTGTTCCAAATTTAAATTTTGTTTTAATATAAATGTCACCGGGCAGTGGATTTGTCACGTTTCGTTACTCAGTGGTGGCAACTTTGGTCGTAGTCGATGATTCCGGCAAAATAAAAATGGCTCAACGGTATTGAATCGGTAACAACCAATGAGAATAGAGATCGGAGCGTCGGTTGAACTGGAAATGGCTGACCTGGCACCCAAGGCGCCATCTATACTACATATTTTTGGGATTCAAGTGTGTGATCCCTAAATAGCAGTAGAAAAGTTGCACGGAATTGTTTTTTCACGTGTGCATACGCCTTAACTTACGATCAGGTGGCAACGTTAATGACCAGTCAAAAATAAGTAGTAAAAAAAAAAATTGCACCTCTGGAAACAACGTTGCGCAAGCAGAAGAAAAAGAAAAAAGAGACTAATGTGGTAAGATTGTAGTGGCCGCGTGCGAAAATCTTTTAAAAATAAAAAAAAAAGCAACTTCAAGAGCTAACAAAGTCTCTTGTTGCCAAAGATTAGGCTGCGACTAAGGCTAAAGCACCCCTTAAACTTGCACCAGGTACGGTGACACCAACGGTACGCTGGACAAAAAAAAAACAAAAAAAATGCACCAGTCTGCAAGCAGCGTGCAACATAAATGTGCATCGTGTTGTAGTCACACCATCCAGTTGTAACCCCCGGATTTGGTGGACGTAGTAGTAGTGCTTGGGTGAGTGCCTGACGGGCATAACCTTATTTCGATGCTAAAAAGCTAAAAACCAGCTACACCACCTCAAACGGCACCAGCTACAATAGCCATATCTTCGGTTTCCACACTAGAATGCTTGGGTGAGTACATGCATGTGGCTATATTATATTAAATTAAAAAGCAATTGTATCGCAGCGCTCAAATAGAGCCACTACGACAACAATTGCCCAACAACCTGTTGATAATGGAACTCATGACCGAACAGTAGCCATAACACACCACTGTGCAGCAATAAAGCACCCACAACTGGCGCCCCACAACTCATGACGTCCAACAGCTCAAAGCAGCATAACAGCCTTAACACTGCAGCCTAAAACAGCCAGGACACCAGGTTTCCTTTTACTATTTTTTTCTGTGCCAACCGTGGGCATTGTCAATAAAACAAAAATTCTCACAATTCGTCCAAAAAGTGCCCCTGTCACTTCGGTGAGCGCATACTAGGAATTTAAAAAAAAAAAAAAAAAGAAATTGTTTTGTATTTTATCACTATGCCTTAGGGCTCATCTAACCTTTAAGGTCCAATCTAAAATTAAAAATAATTAATTGTACTAATTAACCCTTAAACACATATAACTTATATTCACTTAGCTTAATCATAGTACAATTGGGTAAGATAGATGCATTTCGGAGAGACAGACGGCTTAAACGGTCAAAACGAAGCTGACAGCGTATAGAAAATCTGAAACCGAGAAGAAAGCAACAATTGGCCGCATTCAGCGGAGCCAACTGTTGTGAACTGTTACGGTAGCGATCACGTAGAAAGGTTGAACAGTATTTTATTTGATTCATGTAATTATTTAAATATGTAAACAATTTAGTTGCAAAGGTTTCTTTGCAGCGTTATTTCAGTGGCTTTTAACACAACAGTCTGTTACCAAATCTTGACTCCGTTGAATGCGGCATTTGATTGTCTTTTGTTCTCACTCGCAAAACAGCGGCTTTGACAATTTTGGATATGAGAAAGAAAATGCAGTTCGAAATGCATGTACCTTTCCCAGTTGTATCATGAGCTATGATATCGATATTTCGATAAATGTTTATTTGACTAAATTAATTTGAAAAGAGAAAAAAAAAACGGCTAGAAATAGACTAATATACATAATTAACCTTACCGGAAACTCAAAATTATATAAATGAAATATTAAAGCCATAACATTTTAACAAGAACAGAAAACAAAAAAAGAATATATAAAACTGAAACGCGGTAAAATAATAATTACTAATAATAGCTACTTATTAGTTTATATATAACTAGTTATATATAAGCACATACAACGTCGGTTGATAAAAATCGTAACAAAAATTTAACAACCAAATGAGTACTGAATAATACACCGAACGATAAGATAAACATGAAGTCAAAACAAATAAGCCTAAAATTATGCTACAATTAATCTGTCTAAACTATTACTTCATTCTATCTAGCAATACCTTTTTTTTTCTATCGTTTTGAATTAATATAAATTAAAAGCTATTTTTTTTACAAATTCAAATACCTATCGCAATTTGCGATTTGGTCACTACTATCTAGATTCTAAAATACAGTACTAGGTTATATCTATAACTAAATCTTAATTCGTATAGTATTAATATGATACGACATACATATTAACCATAATTAATTTGACCATGTGAAAACATTTTCTTTGTTTCAAGCTTATATGCTATTTATTACTTTTTGTTTATATTTTCTTTTGCTTCTATATTCAAACTAATGTATTATTAAATTTTATGTAATAAAGAGGAATGCAAGAAGAAATGAAGTGCAAATTTGTTTAAGGCGCGTTAGCTTTTGTCTTGGCTTAAGGGGCAATCACAAAAATAATGGGTATCTTGATTGCCACAGGTGTCTTGAATTCGACAACTAGTGGGTGGGAGAAGTGTACTCCAGGGTAGCAGACATCTTACTACCTCAACTATGAGATAGAATTTTAAAACCTTTTTACTTGCAGATACGATTTTTGTATCTGGGCTATTCAACTTTTGGATCATCGAAGCTTTGTAAAATTTTTTTTTTTTTTTTTTTAAAGGCAAGTTTATTTTGGCATGTGAAAATTTTTGTGTTCGCGCTACGCTAGGTATTTAGGTACAAGAACCACGCCTATCCGACTTAACTCTAGCCGAAGAAAAACTATCATGCCAATCGGTATCTAAAGCCTAGGATATAGGGACACTAAAATATGGTGTCAAATTTTAATTTCCAACAAGCGTGTAACAACTTCGAAGCCCTCGCATGCAGTAGATGTGCATACAACCGATTTAAATTGTTTGAGTTTTAATCCTTACCATTGAATCCTTACTCTTAGTTCATTTTGCCAACAGGATTTGCTGATAAAACTTTGTCACTTTAGGATCTTCGTAACCTTAAGCTAAAACTGCACTCAATAGAATCGCCTAAGGATGGAATCCTCCAAGTTCAGTGGTTAGTTCTACGAGACGATTCTAGTATCTTCGGGCATAGATCATCATTTGCACGTTTAGGATTTGTCAAAAATATGTGAAGAACAAACTGCCAAAGATGCTAAATATGGACTACCCGAATTGCTTTTTATTCATAGTGGGCACACTGCTAAAATATCAGATTTCTTGGGGAATCCAATTAATTGTCGGAAGACAATCAGTCCTATCATAAATAACACTGGTCAACAATTTAGCAACTTTTACGTGCCACACGCACTTTGATAGCTAATACTGTTTAAGCTATATTCTCACGTTATGAAACTGATTTTTTTTTTTATTTGGCCTCAGATTTTTTGTGATTTTGGACTTTGTGTTTTTACGACTTTGATCCTGTTTTTATGCTCTGGAATCCAAACAACTTAACGCAAAGCAAAAAAAAGCACCATCCTATAGCAAATTAAATAAGCCTTTTAGTGAGGTATTTTTTTTCTGCCATATTTAGTCTGTCAGAGTTTATGTGTACAATTTGGCTAGTTTAAATCTGCAGTAAGCATTTTCAAATCGGCTATCATCTCTAACTTCATAAGTATATATTTTGGTACGTCAATGAGTGGGTCGCACATTACTTCTTTGCGCATGTTCGACATATCCAGAAGATAAACATTAACCCAGAACTTAATATGCGATGTAAAAAGTTGCACATTGCCATATCCCTGTAAACTCATGGTGCAGCGATTAGGAGGTACAATTCCATCCTCCTTTCGGTGATGTTCGCGTACATATATAACGGTATCAAGCATGCCATCGAACAACAAAAAATAGCCATCCATTCAAAGAAAATTATGTCGAAATTCAGCTGTGGCAGCGTTTTTTGTCATTATTAAAAAATGTCATTATTTCTTATAAAGAAAAGATAGTGGCTGTTCAGACTTGCCTCAAATGAGGCGACTCACTTGCCTCATTTTGACATAAGCTAGCTGTCAGGTTCACACACAAATTATTGCCTCACTTGAGGTTGACTCACTGTGACGTATATCTTTTTGTTTTCCTTTCTATTGCTGTTTTCTATAATTTTTTTTTTGCTAAATTAATATAATTAAAAAATGGGTGATTTCGAAGATGACATTTGCACAATGGCTTTAAGTATAACCAACATTGCTGCATTGTGCGACTTGAAAAGGAAAAATTATGAAAAACAAAAATGAGAGTGGGTAAAGGCTTGGAAGTAGCGCAGAGTCAATAAACGCGATAAGCATATGTTGCACAAGGAGCTATAGCTGGAGGGCAAGGACTCATTCAGGCTTTATTTGCGTATGAACGAGGAATGCTTTGTGGAGCTACTAGAAAAAGTAAAAACCGACATGGTACGAAAGGACACAAAGATGCGCCAGCCATTACTCCCACCGATTGCTTGTACTGCGTTTTAAGGTTTTTAGCTACAGGAGAATAGTATAGCAGTACCGAGTTTCATACACGCATATCACTTGCCTATATTTCTGAGCGTGTCCCAGATATTTGTGAATTCCTTACAATATTTAAAAGGACAAGTACCTACAGGAAAGTCAATGTGATTCGCTTAATCAGTTACAATTTTTAAATGTTTTTGTTTTATTATATAATGCTATTTTTATTAAAGTGTCACGCTCTTTTTGAATCCTGCTCACTTTATTCATCGCACTTTTTAAAGATTCTTTTAGCCATGCAAAAAATTTCAGTTCCCAAGTATCAATATTAACCAATATACATTAGTTTCCTAAAGGTCCACACCCTAACTCATCTACCCGCGTACCAAATACACTGTTCTACACGAAAACGTTACAAGACATCCCACGCACATATTTCATTAAGTGGTAATATATGATGACTTTCTGCATTTATAGAATTTTTGTATTAATATTAACTGACATACAGTATTTTTCTAATAGTGACACGACGTGGGTTGTAATAATTCCACCCATTCTTGTAACCAATTTTATTATCCTAGTGTCAATATTATTCGAGATGATGTTTTTCTAATATTTGTCGCATTTTGTCCACTTTATTGATCGTAATTTTTAATAATTGTGCCTACTCTTGTACTAAATTTCAGTACCCTAGTGTAAATATTATTCGAGATATAACATTTTTTTCTAATATTGCCACATCCCATTGTCGAATAACGCCCACTTTTTATATGGGTACCTCCGTGTTTATGGTCTCTACCTGTTGAAAAAAATTATGGCAATCGGAAAAGTGCTTTAGGAGTTATCGATGTATATGCATACATTTAAAAAAAAAAATAATCCAACGAACTTAAGAACAACCTCCTTTTTGAAGTCGATTAAAAATGAGATTTTACTAGATAAATTCAAGGGAATTGAAAATGAACTTTTTATCACAAATTTGCATTACTTAAAATTCGACATAAAAAATATCAAACAGGTTTTTTTTAGTTTGCAGATGTTTAAAATTGGGAAAATATCTCCCAAAATTTTGAATCCCGCTGGGAAATTGATGGAAAGCATATTGCAATTAGAGCAGCAAAAACTGATGGCGGCCTTTATTATAATTATAAAGGTTTTAACAGTATTGTTTTGTTGGCAATGTTTGATGCGGACTACAAATTTACTATCGTCGATATTGGATGCAATGGTCGAATAGGCGACGAAGGCGTGCTGAGTCGAAGCGCTTTGAGAAATGTTCTTTCCAAGCGATACCAATATTTTCCACAAGAAAAAACTAATGGAAATAACAGAAATTTGCCCTACGTCATCATAGGCGATGTTCTGGCCTCGAACAAGGTATTTGACCAATAACTTGATACAGCAAAATAAACTGCAGCAATTCATAAATTTATGCTGATAATTGTTTATTACAACTATAACATGTGTTTATTTTTCTGAAATATTCAGTTTAAAATTAAATTTAATTTCTTTAAATTATAAAAGAAGAATTCTTACATTTTGTATGTCTGTTCAACTTGGTCCGTTTTTTCTTTTGCCTATTTCAAATATTAAGCGTCACTTGTCAGTGTTTCTGTTAGTTTAAATAGTATCAAAAAGTTGTGAATAAATAATAATGTTGCCATTGTCGATTAATTAATTTTGAGTTGCCACTTTTTTTGAGTTGTCACATTCCGCCCACCGTAAAGCGACTAGGGGCTTTACCAATAACATCCAAAATCGCAAGCTTCGAAACTGGTCTACGTAAGATGCCATCACTTGTACGCACCTCCGCTATTCTTGTTTGGCCATCCTTGGCCTGTATCGGTTTCACCACCACACCCCTTCTCCAATTACTTCTTGCCTGCTTCTCATCACATATAAGCACCACATCGCCTTCCTTAACCTGACGTACGGGCTCAAACCATTTTGTGCGCCGAGTCAGAGTCGGAAGATATTCACGGATCCATCGATGCCAGAATGTGTTCTTCAACTGTTGGCTTATACGATACTGCTTCCTAGTACACACACTTCTTTCTTCACCAGGCGTTTGTGTCGAGTTTGTTGTGCCCAACAAAAAATGGTTGGGTGTGAGCGGCTCCGGATCGTCAGCATACACAGGAAGATGCGTCAATGGATGGCTGTTCACGAAATTCTCTGCCTCGATGAGTAGGCTTCTTAATGTCTCAACCTGAGGCGCCTTTTGTTTCAATGTCACAGCTAACACTCGTTTTACACTCTTGATAAGTCGCTCCCAACATTCGCCTGAACTGGGATTGGCTGAACAGTTGAATTGCCATAAAATTCCCTTGCCCGTTAGTTCCGTCTGCAGCCTATCATAATCAAAAAGATCCGCCACCTTCTGAAATTCACCGTCCGTTCCGACAAAATTCGTACCCATATCAGAGCGAATCTTAATTGGAACACCTCTCCTGTTTACAAAATTTCGAATGCAGAGTATGCATGCGTTGGTCGAAAGGTCTGCAGCTAGCTCTACGTGTATGGCTCTAGTTGTTAAGCAAGTAAAAAGCGCGACCTATCTCTTTTCGTGCCTGCGACCGATTGTAACAAAAACTGGACCAAAATTATCCATGCCTGAATAAGTAAATGGATAGTAGATGAGGTATCCAATATTTGCGTCTTATCTCATTTACCGTTAACTCTTCATTTTGGTGGTGATATCTTTTATGATAAAACATGACAATCAAATCTGCCAGTGCATGTCGTTTTGGTAGGATTATTGGTCGACGTGTAGACTCCGGTAGGGCTATAGCATAATCAAGTCTTCCACCTACTATCAAGACTTCATCTTCATTCAGTCGCAGATTCAGAGAAAAAATGTCACTGGATCTCGAAACAGATTTCTTGCTCTGTAAGTCAAACAATTCTTTCATATAGACTTGATTTTGTACCATCCGACACAAAAATAGTTCTGCATTAAATAATTCATCTGCTGATAGCCCACCATTTTGCTTAAGTGCATAGCTAGATTCTTTAATATCTCGAAATTTGTTTACTGCGCGTAACACCCATGCGATAGTGCGTTGTAAGCGAAGAAAATTCGAATATCTGCTTAAGTCGACAATCGGATCCTGTATTACGGCAAGGCATATTTTTCGCTGTTCAGCCATCGAATCCGCACTCTGCATGTCACCGGGTTGTGCTGGCCATTTTTCTTCAGTCAGCTTGAGAAATTCTGGTCCTTGTATCCACTTACTTGGCGTCTTATATAGCAGCGGATACTTCGGCCTTGTTGCCACATCTACAAGGTTAAATTTTGTTGGAACCCATTTCCAATCGTTCGTTGTCGAAGTTTCCAGAATTTCACTTACTCTGCGCCACAAATTGTTTAAACAGCCTTTTGTCTGATTTGATCCCATATAAAACAGTTGTGGAGTCAGTCCAATAAACAGTCCTCTTGACTTGCACATTGTGACTCTCGACAATAGAATTTCGTAGACGATTTCCTAAGACAGCGGCTTGCAACCCTAATCTGGGAATGGACAACATCTTCAATGGTGCGCATTTTTTCTTTGCGGCTATGAAACTCACTTCAATGTTCTGCTCATATACTATTCTCCAGTACGCTACAGCAGCAAAGGCTGATTCACTAGCGTCAACTAAAACATGAAGCTCTATTGAGTTATTGGGATTCAGTAATTAAGGTGAATAGCATTTTTGAAGTCGAAATTTCTTAACATTATCAAGCTGATTGATCCATTGCTTAAATTTATCATTAATTTTTTCTGGCACTGCGTCGTTCCAATTTATTCCCACTCGCTAAACATCTTGAATAAGTAGCTTGTCATAAGTCGTATAGTCAGCGAGCATACCGAATGGATCATATATTGACATAACTAAACTGATTAATTCTTTTTATGACGGGGCTCTGCTTCCTGAAACCAATTCTGGGGCGGGCGACCCGATTCATTTGCAGCTTAAAGTTGAATTCATCAGCCGAACAATCCCAATATATGCCCAATATCTTCTCAATTGCATCCGAAGCCAGTTTCACAGAGGTATTCGGAGAATCAGTATCAGTTGCTCCATTGAGTTGTTTTTGTATAAATGGTGAGTTCGAAACGAATCCTCTTAAACCAAACCCTGCCTGCATGTGCACCTCCCTTACAGTCTGACTAATACCCAAAGCCTCCTCTACTGTTCCAAAACTGCAAACATAATCGTTAACATAATGACTCTTTAATTGTTTTGACGACTTCAGGCTTATCACCTGCTACTTGTTCCGCATTCAGATTTTTAATGTACTGTGCACAGCAAGGAGAGCAGCTTGCTCCAAAAATCATGCTCACCATTCGATACGTCTCTACCTCCTGTGAATCATCGTTCATCCACAAAAAGCGCAATGAATCTTGATCTTCTCTTTTCATCATGACTTGCAAAAACATTTCTTTAATGTCCGCACAAACCGCTACTTTACCCTCTCTAAACTTAAATAAAACTATAATAAGCAACGGATTCTCATTCTGGCCCTTCAGCAAGACAGAATTCAATGAAATCCCATCAACTGTTACTGCTGCATCAAAAACCAGACGTAATTTGTTCGGCTTGTTAATATTAAAAACAGCAAAATGCGGTAAATACTAGATGCGCGGTCCTTTTTCAGCAGATTCTAGCGGGGTCATCTTCACTGCATAGCTAGCTACTTTTCACTAAATTCATAACAGCATTCTCGTATTGTTGGCGATACACATGATCCCGTCTCATTTTTAATTCGATGTTTCAAAAACGACTGAGCGCCATTGAGTAGTTTCTGGCAGCTTGATATTATCGCTCGACCACAGGAGCCCAATTTCAAATCTGTTGTTAAGTCGCTTCGAAGTACTTTGCAGTAGGCTGCGAGCTCTTATGACATCTGCGGATTCGAGGGGCTTTTCAAACTTTGCTACCCCGAAGTTCTCAGTTGTAAAATATTCTTTTACCATGTTGCGAATTTCTTCCTCTATTGATGGATCCTCTTTGACTTTTGTGTGTAATATAATCGAGACTCGACATGATGAATTTCCTTTGGATCCTTGTGGCATGCCATAAATCACCCAACCTAGCAATGGTCTTGACGCAACTACATCATTGTTACACACAACACTTTTCATCGACGCAGTTAGATGGCAATTATTTATTCCAATTAAAATATCTGGCTTTGCGTCTCAATACTCGTCGACTGGCAGTCCTTTCAATTGTTTAAATTTATCTTGAAGCTCTTGCAAGTTGACTGATTGCATCGGCAATTTTAAGTTTGGAACTGAATTTCCAATTAAATCGAACCATTTTTTGTCTTTGCCAACACCACTTATGCGCAGCTTTCACTTCATTGTTCGCACATTGGTGACGCGATCTCCAAACCATTGCAGCGTGAGTGTATCTTCTTTTTCGTTGATCCCCAAATCCTTTGCTAATTTTCCACTTATTAGCGTTGCAGAAGAACCTTCGTCTAAAAAAAGCGTACGATTTGATAATTTTATTATTTTGCCCAAGAAGTTCTATTGGTAGAACTTTGAACAATAAATTTGTTGATTTGTGGTAAATTGTGTTTACTGCTTGCGCAGCTGGTTTTTGTGGTGCCTCATTTTGATGCAGTGCTGTGTGATGCGATTTCTTACACCCTTGCGCCTTGCATGTTACTTTTCGCCTGCACCCGTACATATTATGGCCTTGACGTAAACAACAAAAACATAAACGCATTTCTTTCACCAGCTTCCATTTATCGTCAACTTTCAGCTCCAAAAACTCGTTACACTGCGTTAAATACTGCTTACCCTTACATTTCAGGCAAACAGGCTCATTATTTGGCTGTGGCGTAGCAACTTCTGATGCATACAAAACTGGCTTATTTCCTAAGCGTGCTTGTATTTTATTTGAACTTGGATGCGGCTTGCCTGCTGATACTATTGGTGCTGAGCACATGGTTGCCTTTACAATTATCCTCGATATTTGCATGATCCACTGACAGAAATGCTGTAATGTTGCGTACGGTTTCAAATGCGCTGCCACTGTGGCCCATTCGACCCTTTTTGTCATTGGCATCTTCGCAACCAGTTCCTCCAGCAGCATTGGGTTATTCATGTGTCGGCTTGCGTTTGCTTTGCAGAGAAAAATCGTCCGATTCTGAACTTTGGTGGCGAAAGGGATCAAACTTTCTAAGTGATTTTCATCAATCGCAGCTATTTCGTACACTTTTTGTAGCTGGTTTTTTATTAATAGTTCTGGCTGCCCAAATCTAAACTCTAACTGCTCGATGATGCGTGGCACATTTTGTGGGTTTATCAGCAGACCCTCAAATTCCTCCTTTGCGATGCCTTTCAATGATTTTTGCAAACGAAAAAGATTTTCCAACGCAGAGTATCCATATACTGCACTCGACTCGTTGAAAGTTGTGATGAATACAGGCCACTGCTCGGGATACCCATAAAAGTCTGGCAAATCATGAAGCTTTCGTGTGGATCCAAAGAAGGCTGGAGTGGCTGTGCCATGACATGCAGCATTGAATGTCGCTTGTGGAAAAAACGACGATGAAGTGCCAGAGACTGGCTGTGGTGGCTTGCCTGCAACTGCACCATTGATTGGTGGACACACCGACGTATTCTGAAACACTGACGTAGGTGCTGCGAAAGTTGCATATTGTGGCTGGAAACTGCTCGTTTGGCATGACATCATAGGCGGCGTGGTATGTGACTGTGACGCAAAAAATCCATGAGGCAACTGGGTTCCACTTGCACCATAAACTGGTGAGTACACTGATATAGGCTGAAACCTTGACGGCGGTACTTTGCTTGCATGTAACGACTGACTACCAATTGTGCTATGGCTTTGCTGGCAGGCCGATGTAGGCAGAGAGGTGTTCGACGGCGATGCAAAAATTCCATAGGGCGGCTGGGTGCCACTTGCACCATAAACTGGTGGGCACACTGATGTAGTCTGAAACATTGACGGCAGTACTGTGCCTATATGTGTCGCCTGACCAGCACTTGAGGTAATATTTTGTTGGCACACCGACGTAGACATTGATTTGATCGAAGGCGCTCCAAACATTACATTAGACGACTAAGTGCAACTCTGCTGTGACAAAGACTTATTCAGAGAGGTGGACGACTCTTTTTGTGAGACTGCCGACATTGACTGGCAGCCACACGACTTAGGCAAGAACATGGACAGTGGTGGTGCTTGTGAAAATGGTGGCAATACAGTGCACTGGCTTCCGTGAGCAGCAGTCACTGATGTGGTGGTATTATTTTCTTCTACAGATGTAGTGACCGATGAAATTAAACTCATTGAATACTCACCGCTGGATGCAGATTCGTTTGGAGGTGGGTGTGTGGTGGGAACATCTGCTTGATTGGCAACGTTGTTAGACTCTGCGACTTGCAGCCTTTCCTGGAGCTGCGACCTCTTCTTTTCGCTGTCGAGAAGCTGCAATGTAGCTTGCTCGTTGTTCGACTCCAACACTTTCAGCTGTTTTTCCACGTACTTCTCGTTGCGGCACAACCGTGGCATCCGAGATGTTCTCGGAATCGCTGTGATGACTGGAAGCTTCAACCTCACTGGACATTTTAACAATGTAATCTTGGTACCTCTCTGGAAGCTTTCCTTTGGATAAAAGTTGACTTCTGCGCATAGGAAACAATCAATAAAATAAAAATAAAATCTTGTTCTGGCCTCGAACAAGGTATTTGACCAATAACTTGATACAGCAAAATAAACTGCAGCAATTCATAAATTTGTGCTGATAATTGTTTATTACAACTATAACATGTGTTTATTTTTTTGAAATATTCAGTTTAAAATTATATTTAATTTCTTTAAATTATAAAATAAGAATTCTTATATTTTGTATGTCTGTTCAACTTGGTCCGTTTTTTCTTTTGTCTATTTCAAATATTATGCGTCACTTGTCAGTGTTTCTGTTAGTTTAAATAGTATCAAAAAGTCGATTAATTAATTTTGAGTTGCCACCTCGTGCGATCACAGGCGATGATGCATTTCCCTTGGAAAAACATCTCATGAAGCCTTTTCCGTTCCATACAAAGAAGAAAGCACAACAAAACTTTAATTATCGACTAAGTCATGCGAGGCAAACCATTGAATGTGCCTTCGGAATATTGGCGAATAGATTTAGAGTTCTACAGACAACAATACACTTGCGACCAGAAAAAGTAGTGAAGATAACGCATGCTTGCTGTGCTCTACATAACTTCCTTGACTTTAAAAGCGTAAACTATACTGCTGTTTCAGCAGTTGCAGAAAGATCTCCATTTCCTCATACAGCAAGAGAGGGGAATAGAATAGATAACCCGAAAAGACACACCAACGAAGCTATCAGAGTTCGTAATAAATTTTCAGAGTATTTTAATAATGAGGACAAATTTTTTTTTTTTTTCTTAACTTTGATTTGAGTGAACACAATAATAAATTGTATCACATTTTATTTTTATGTAATTATTTAATTTTGTTTCAATTATTCGGTTTGTATGGAGTCTTTTTCACAAAACTTTTTCACGCATATGTGATCGTTTTGGTGGATACTTTGGGTATGCCTACAGCCTTTAATATTCATCGTACAAAGGTAAATTTTTTTTCAAAATATCAGTCATATTGCGAATGAAACAAATATCTAACTTTTTATTTTTTTACTGAAGCAACTGAAGCAGTAACTGCTTATGCTGTTGTTATAATTGTTGTTGGTTTTGTTCATGTCATTTATTTTTGTGCTGCTATTGTTGTTGTTTACATTAATGTGTATGTACAATTTACATACATATATGTAATAAGTACATAAATAAACATAAGTTCCTTTCGTTTTTGTCGTTTGTTGTTGGTTTTGTTTATTTTGAGAAAGATTTATGATCAAAACTGAGTATTTTTTAAAACAAAAATTTTTTAAGTTAGGTATAACTAAAGTGGCGGCCGTAGCCTAGTGGGTCGAGTGCGTGGCCCCTAAGCTAAAGAACCGCGGTAGCCCGGGTTCAATTCCAGCTCAGACAAAGTTTTTTCAATTGATTTAATTTTTCTGTTCGGTCGTCACCTCTCTGCAGACAATGGCTAACCTCAGAGAGTAAAAATTGCCATGTAAAGCTTCTTGATAACATAAGCTGTTCGGAGTCGGCATAAAACACGTAGCACGTAACACGTTCTCGATCATTTGTGATCAAAAATTAATAACACGCACAACCACAATTGATCAATAGAAGCTAGGTCAAAGTCCTTCCAAGGGCTGAAATGGCCAGTTTATTATTTATTATTATTATAACTAAAAACGATTTAATTCAATTCAATAAAAGTTAAAATAAAAGTAAAAGTAAGAAATAAACAATAATGTCAAAAATTATTTCTACTTATTAATGTACACAATACCGTCGTTGGAACTATCGGAAGAGTTATTTTGGGAAAATATCGTACAGACTTTTAAAATTCTTGGCTTTATAGTTTTTATATCAAAGCGCTTCGCCTCCAAAATGGGGCTACTGCTTTTGATATGTTGAAAAAGTACCTCGGCACTCTGTTTGGTCGATTAAAATTGGGGTGACTTTGCCGACTGTGAAAATGCCTGTAATTTATTGCTGTGTTGTTGCGTCTGTGTGTTGAATTGGCAATAAGGTGCTGGTCGGATTGAAATAAGCTCTGCCTTAGTTGATTTCAAAGGCCGAAGAAGACGGTCTCTCCTGAAGTGTTTCGCATACAAGACTTGGTAAGGGGGAGAATGAAGTATATGGCGATTGAGACTTCTCACTTCTGATGTACAACCTGGGTTGCTGGTCGGTATTCAAGCAAAAAGCTTTTGATCGAAAAAATGTGTTTCTTGAGTCTCCTTGAGAATATCCATTATTTTCCACTTTGCCTTGAAAAGTAAATCCTATGGAAAACCATCAAGTTCCATCTCCACTATTTTTCCCAATTTGTATTGAGGACTTTCTTTTTTATTTTGCTTTTCTCGTATACTTGCAGCTATCTCTTCTGCCACCTTTAGCTACCGATATATTTCGTGCTGTAGTCGTTATTCGGCACATCAGCATCATTATCAACACTGTCCGAATTCTCCAGCAAGTTTTCATTTGAAGGCTAAAAATGTATAAATTAAACAAAATGCAATGCATCAAATCATATATATAAAAACCTGTGGGATATTCGACATCTGAGGAGTTGATGAAGTGTGGTGAAAATGCAACTCATCGAAGCATCTCAATCTAGGAACATATATATCATCTCTTGAGGCACCACTTTTCTTTGATTTTGCAATAGCATTCTTCTCCCGAATGAATTGATTCTTTAGAGCCTTGATTTTTGCCTTAACTTCGTCTGAAGTGCATGCAGAGCGCAATGCCTTTAAAGATTCACAAATACTTTCGATGGTGGATGTCTTTTTATCCTGTCCAAAAATTCTTCGAACTGGACGTTGTACAAAATTGGATTTTGTTCATACAAACTTATAAGTTTCGAAGTTTGGGCGCGAGTCCAATTACTCATTTTTAAATATAGTTATTAAGCGCGCGAATTCTTCACTATTAAAACAATATGAATACAACAATGAATACACAACATTATTTTGTGCCAAAATAAAAAATGAAGCATAACCGCGAATAACGTTGTAAACGACATTTTTTAGCGTTTTTTTTTTTACGAATGCCTGTTAGAATCACTCTCTTATATTATATACAAACAGAACTAAGTAAGCAGATGTTTGGGGTATTTTTATCGCATACCCAAAAAAACTAATAAAAATGAATAAAAGTGTTTGTAAAATGAATAAAAGTGAACAATTACAATTTTGTCGTTTACAACGTTATTCGCGAGAACCAAGCGCGTCGGAACGAATTTCATCTGGGGGGGCAGTACAAATGGTGGTGCAAAAAAAGTTCACCAAAATTTCTTCAAAGAAACATGAATGTGAATAAACATATTTTTTATTTTAGTTTAAAATAAAAAAAAATATAAAAATATATAAAAAGTATTAAAATTTCATTATTTTTAAAAGTTCTTCCAATTTCAATATTAGAGATCATTCTTTAAAGGATCTTTCATATGGTAATATGAAAATATAAGAAATAATGGTTGCTTTTATAAAGCAAGACTAAGCATATCTTTACATGGTTTAAATGCAATAAGGTACAAAAAGTTATATCAATTTAAAATATTCCAAAATGTTTCTTTCTGTCCTTGCGAGAAACAAACTCTTTCAACACCTCCATCGAATTCATTCTTCGGTTTTATCTTTGTGAATGTGTATAAGTGCTGCATGAGTGAGTCATTTTTGTATCATAGTTGCTCGAAGATACGTTTTAAGTCGTCTTAGTGCACTAAAAAAACGCTCAGATGAAACTGCTGATGCAGGCACAGTCAAAAGCAATGCAATAAGTTTTTCAACTTCATATAATAGTTTTTTACAGTATCCGAATTTTTCGCAAATTGGGATACAATGCCACTACAATTTCAAGGTGTTTGTCCAGGCAATCGCTTCAGCAATTTCATCTGCAAAAAAGTCATCTGCATAAAGATCTAGTTTTGTTTTTAGATTTTGTTCAGAAGGCATTTTTCCGTTGAAGGCTTCGATTACAATATTTTCCAACGATTCCAGAGTGTCAAGATCTGTTTAAATGTACAATAAGATTTACAAAGTGCCAGTTTACACTAGCTTCACGCAACCGACTCACCGAATGTTAAATCAAAGTGAGTTGGTTGAGTGAAGCTGGTGTAAACTTGCAAAAAAAAAAAAAAGTAAAATATCAACCTGTTTGATCAAATCTAGCCGTTATCTTATTTGAGAGAAGATCTAAAATTTCGAAATAATCTTTTCGTAGCCGATCATATAATGGCAACTGTATTGAAGGAACCGGATTTGATGTTTCTTCAAAGCGTCGAGGTGGATTTTCATCAGCTAATTCACAGTAGGGGCTTTCGCATGGTCCAAAATATTGGACCAACATGGCAGATTGTGCAACATGTAGTACCATGCGTAAGCTAAAACGATAGTCGAAATTTTTGTTTTTTTTCTGCCGATTGTACAATATTGTACAACTATGTAAAATTACTGCTCAATTGTTAGGGCATCTAAAAGTTGCTTAGCTATTAGCCGGATGTGTTCTGCTTGAGAGTTTGCAATTAATGATGTTGTTTTACAAGTTAGATTGTTCGAACGCTCAATCAAATAGTCCCATTTGTTTTCCATCTAACTTATCGTACAACATGTCGTCCAATATGGAAAGCCCCTAAGAACATGTCAAATTTTTTCTTACCAGAGTTGCAAAATTAACAAGCATTAAGCTACATACTTAAGGGTGCTTTTAAACTGAATTGGTGGGTTTGCAGTAGAAACTCTACATTTTGTTCTATCTTTTTGCAAGCATAGAGAAAAAAAATGATTATCCGCAAGCATGCTTATGAAGAAGAAAGAAAGAAGAGGAAAATATATAATACAAAAATATTATCGTTTTAAAAAAACTGATATTTTGAATAACTTTTGAAGTTTTCTTTTTAAATTGTTTATCTTGGTTAAAAAAGTGGGGGGCACTGCCCCCCTTTCCCCCCGCTTCCGACGCCAATGGCAAGAACGCTTCAAATGTCAAAAAAACAAATTTTTAAAATTCTTGCTTTACGTAACATGTCACCTGACCGCTTCCCTGTAGACGTCAAAATGAGGCAAGTGAGTCGCCTCATTTGAGACAAGTCTGAACAGCCTCATACATGTTCACAAAAACATTAAAAGCTTGATTCATTAACACTTACTTAACAATATCCATAGCATTGTAAATAATATCAGAATTTTCAATGCCAACCACTGCTTTGGCCCCCTCTTGCGCTGCAAATATAGATAGTATCGAGGTGTTGCAGCTGACATCCAGCACATCCTTACTGTTGACAAAATTTTTGTTATTGATCAAAGCATTCCTGTAGTTTGATGTGCGAACAAAATCCTAGATTATGAAATATATTTATTTGTTTTAAGCTTGCATTTAAAACTCACTTGAAGCTTTTCACCAGCACTGGTAGAGAGTATAAAAGGCTCCTTTGAGGTTTGTTCCGGCATAGTAGGTCAGCAGTCATTACGGTAGGGCATTGATTTAGCTTTAATGTAATCAACAACTTTTAGTTATTGTCTACGTCGGTCGTTATGTCGCTAAGATATCGATGTTCAGTTTGCAGTAAATCAAATGCTAAAGATAGCTCGGTGTCTTGTGTTATTTTCAATGGTTTTTGCCATAAACTTTGTGTGAACATTGATGAACACTGTTCTGGTTTGCTAAAAAATAATACAAACATTGTATTTAATTGCAATGATTGCTTAAATACTTCTTCTAATTTGAGTGTAACTGTCGCACAATTAGTGCCAGAAGAAAAAGAACTAAAATCAATTATAAGTGAGTCATTTAATTTTCCCGATGCTGCTTCTTCATTTCGTTGCCCTTCAAATAGAAGTTCATCAACCGCTGATTTTGCTTTGCTGCAGCTGCTGCTGTAAATAGTGCGCTTGCTTTGCCGAATGCTGTTATAACGCCGCCTAGTTCAAATGTTGTTGTACCACCTACTGCAGTTGTTAATTCTTCTCCATCCTCTTTCGCGTCAACAGATGCTGCTGATGCTGATGTTTCTTGCTCTTCGCAAAAGCCTACTTACTCGTCCGTTATTGTTGGTGAAAGCTTCGTTCAAACTTATTCGAATTCTGCTAACGAGTTATGCTCTAATGTTGTTGCTGCTAATAGAAGAAACGTAAACAAATCTACTCTCGTTGTTGGGCAAAATGATAATGCTGACTTGGAGGTTGTGTATAGAAAGAGATGGGTACATATATATTCTTTTAAACCCACAGTTTCTGAAGAAAACATTATTGAATAGTCAACTGGCAGCATCTCTCATGTACAAAGTTAGTCAAAAAAGATGCTGATTTGGATGCTCTTAAAAGTGTTACTTTTAAGCTCGGCATTTCGTCATCTCTTTACTCTAAAGTAATTGCACCTGCTATTTGATCAGTGGATGTGATGGTTCGTGAATTCAAGTTTTTTCGAAAAGAGTTAAATCCTCTGTTAGCCCAATAACAGAGTTAAGACAAATTGATGATCCTTATAATATACTCAAAATTTATTACCAAAATGTATCCGGCTTAAGAACCAAATCTAATAATATTTATGCTGTCAACTCTCAAAATGTTTTTGATGTAATCATTCTTACACAGACCTGGCTAAATCTACATTTCTTTGATCATGAGTTTTTTGATCCACTACTCTATAACGTATATCGTAAAGATCGCGATCTCCATGCCACTGGATGTTAACGAGGAGGTGGGGTATTAATCGCTGTTAATAAGAACCTTTGTTCTTCATCTGTTATCCTATCTGATGTGCGGCTTGATCAGTTATGTGTGGTAGTTAAAGGCCTACCTGGATCTTTGTTTTTTTGCGTATCTTAAGTGCCGACAAATAGTGCATTTAATTAATATCAGTCACACGTAGACAACACGATAAATTGATGTTGCTGGGTGATTTTAATCTCTGCAATCTTTCTTGGACTAAGTATTTTGATTATTTTCATCTTGTACCTTGCATGTTTCCAGTAATATAGAGTCGTATGTTATCGATAACTTGTTAGCTCTTGGTCTTTAATAAATAAACAATTATTTTAATTTACTTAATAGGTTATTAGATCTTATTTTTATAAATGATAATATTAAATTTAAACTTCTAGTTTCTCAATCACCTATATCTCCGTCTACTGCTCATCACTTACTTTTAGAGATAGAAATTTCTTTTTATAAATATCTTAATGTCTCAATCAGTCAGCACCTTTTGAAATTTATCTATAAATTAAGTAATTTTTCTGTATTGAATAATGCGATTAATGCTATTGACTGGGTTAATGAATTTAATAATTTTGACACTTCATCAAGTTTTGAGATTTTCGTATGTAAGTTGTCATCAATCTGTAATGAGTTTATTCTAAAGTATAGACAAAAATGTTATAAGCTACCTTGATATACAAATGGTCTTGTTAAAATTAAAAACTTGCGAGGTAAGTTCTATAGAAAATTCTGTAAAACTAATCACTTTCTGTTATTGAAAATGAATTCTTTCTGTTACTAAAGAAGATGTTTTAAGAGGTATACTTTTAAAGTTTCTTATACAGTTGACAATGATGGTTTGTCAGCCTTTTCCTAAAAAGATGTGCTTTAAACTTAATCGGTCCACTTGCAATTATTTTCATTGAATCTTTGAATTTTGGTATTTTTTGGATATTTCGGAAAATGTCTTTTATAGCACCCGTGCATAAATCTGGATCAAAAAATAACGCTAGTTATAGACCCATTTCCAAACTTTCTGCAATTTCAAAACTTTTTGAAATTATTGTAAAAGAAAAAATATTATTTTCCATCAAGGGTATAATTTCTCCCTCCCAACATGGTTTTGTCCCAGGATGTTCGACTATATCAAACTTAGTATTGTTCTCTGAATATTGCATATCTGCGTTTCTAACGGCTTTCAGGTTGACGTTATATATACGGACTTTTCGAAAGCATTTGATAAAGTTTCGCATGCTTTACTTATTAAAAAACTGAACAAAGTAGGCTTTCACTCAACATTTTTAAGTTGGATTGAGTCCTATCTTTCAAATAGACAGTGATACGTGTCTTTTGATAATTTCAAATATTTTGCTTTTAGTGCAACGTCTGGTGTTCCCCAAGGGAGTATTCTGGGTTCTTTGTTGTTTATTTTCTTTATTAATGATATCTCATCTTTATTTTTACATTCTCAATGTCTTCTATATGCCGATGACCTGAAAATTTTTCTTCAAATTAGAAATCAATCTGATGTTTCCCGTCTTCAAAATGAAGTTAATAAACTCAGTTGATCTCGTCTTTTGGCCGGTGACAGTCGTTTGTCTTGTGTTGTTTTTTTTATTGTAATTTGTGTTATACCAGTGTTTGTTTAATTTCGGTATGTGCTGTATTTTTATTTATTTGTGATTGAAAATTGTTTTTAAGGTGACCTATAGTGTTTTCATGCTGTGTGGTTGAATTTTTTAATGTTTTATTGTAGTACATACATGTGTTGTTTTAATTGTCGTTTATAGTTTGATAGCTGAGCTGCTGCTTATATACTTTTTTCTTTCTCTTTTTTGCGTTCCTCTTTGTGCGTTGTTTGTTTATTTGCATAAACTAAGCACAGAGAACTGTTGCAGTTGCTTTTAAACTGCAACATATTATATTAACCCATTAGCACTTAGTGGACATTATTTTTGCTCACATAAAATTATTGAACTTTGTTTATTCGCTATGGAATATTTTTCCGTAGAAAATTTTGCTGCTTGTTCTTTAGACGAGCTTTGCAAAAGTCAAAACATTCTGAACCGTATGTTCAGTTGTTCTGGCCCATGTGGGCGTTTGTTCCATACATCATGTGCTGGGATCTCTAAGTCGTGTCTTGATGATTTAATCTCACCACGATCAGGTCTTCGCTGGTATTGTGCTTCGTGTAGGGTTCTTTCACCAGATGAGTTTTTCTCAAAAATTAAGCTTTTCGGTGATAGTCTTAACGCTTTAAATAACAATTTTAAAGAAATTGTTACATTTTTTAATGAAGTAAGCACCTCACCCAGTACTAGCATTTATGATGAAAAGTCTTCATCGGTAAATATTTCGACCGCATTGTCTCAGACTCTTCCAGCCTCTTCTTCTGAGACTCAAATAGTTTTATCTAAAAAAGACCTAAATATTTCGAAGAAAAAGATAAATAATTCCAAAAATAAAAGTAATAAGCGGCGCATTACGCTTCCAGCCACTTTAGAAACGAAGCAGATCTCGGCTAAACCAGTGTTTACGCCAGTGAGAATAGATAATATAGTTATTACTCCATCTTCTCCATCTGTTTCTCCCCCGGCTAGAAATGACATAACTAATGAGCGCAATAGTTCATTAAATTTAAGAGCTTTGTCGAGAAAAAAAAAATTTTCATTTCACGTCTTCAGCCCGACACAACAAGTGAAAATGTATTGACGTTTGTTAAGCACAACCAATTAGTAAGTCAGGCTGCTTTCTGCTCATGCAAGAAAATTGGCAATAAACCGTCCCACGCATCATTTATTCTCACAGTAGCTGCTGAAGAGTTTGCAACTGTTCTGAGCTCTAATCTGTGGGCTGATAATATCTTTGTTTCTGAGTTTAAGCCTAAACTCAGGTCTAGAAGGACGAATAATATCACCAGTCAGACCCAAAAAAACTAAATAGGCTTTCCCTTTACTATCAAAATGTAAGGGGATTGCGTTCAAAGACGCGCGACATTTTTTTGTCAACTCAGAATTTTTCTGAAGATATTATCGCGTTAACTGAAACTTGGTTGAACGGAGGAATTACTGACTTAGAACTGTTTGACAATAGTTTTCAAGTATATAGGAAGGACAGACACGCTGACAATAATTCTGCAGTTGGTGGTGGTGTCCTATTAGCTGTAAGGAGCTCCTGTGTTAGTTCCTTTATTGATATTCCCTGCTCTGCTAATATCGAACTTATATGCGTTAAGGTTGTACATTGCAATTCTAATGTATATGTTATTAATGCATACGTTCCTCCAAGGAGCAGTGTAGAGGTTATATTAAATTTATATTAAATTTACTTGACGTTAATGACGACATTTTATTGTTGGGCGATTTAAATTTGCCTGACTTAAAATGGCATTCTTCTGACGATGAAACACATTTTGGTGCATCTAATTCGAAGACACGCCAAGAACACATATTTGTTGACAATATATGTTCTGACTTACAACAAGTTAGTTGTATTTATAATAGTCTGGAAAGGCTGCTTGACCTAGTCTTAACTACAGACAGTAACAATGTCATTATTCAGAAGGCACTTCATGCTTTGACTACTATTGATAATTACCATCCACCTTTGAGTATTTGGTATAAATCCGATAGGGAGAATATGGTAAATTCAAGCTCTGTTGACACAGTTTATGAATTCAATTTCAAAAAAGCTGACTTTTTGGGGTTGAATCATTTACTTTATAGTAAATTAAATATAATTACAGAATACATAAATAATAATAATCTTAACAGTTCAATAAATTATTTCTATACGGAGCTCTTTGCCATGTTTTCTCAGTCTGTACCATATAGTCTCAAATTTGCGAAAAATTCTGCGTACCCTTGGTACACAAAGGATTTAAAGACTCTTCGCAACAATAGGAATAGGGCATGGAAGAAATATGTTTGTAGTTTTGACTCAAATGACCTAGAAACATACAAACGTTTGTTTCTGGAATTTGAGAATTGCTCAGCTGCATTATATAATGAGTATTTGGATAATATGAAGCTGAGTATTTTGTCTGATCCAAGAAAATTTTGGGGATTTATTAATGTTAAGAAGAAGACTGATGGATTTCCTTCTTCTTTCAAATTTCAGGATGGATTTACTGACGATTCCACCATTATTTGTGGCTTATTTGCCAATCTTTTTAAAGAATCATTCTGTTCAGATTCTTTTAATCCTGATTTAGCGTATTTTGATTATATGAACAACGCATCCAGAGTTTCTTTGGGGCATATATCTTTTACCTCAGAGGATATTTTTAAGTATATTGAATCAATCGATGAGGATTTTAGCGCTGGACCAGATGGAATTCCTGCCGCAGTGTTAAAACAATGCGGCTCCGTTTTGTGTCAGCCTCTCTCGTTACTTTTTAATAAATCAATGAAAGTAATTTTCCTCTTTTTTGGAAAAAATCTTATATCAGTCCTATTTACAAAAAAGGTTGCAGGAACGACGTCACTAATTATAGGCCTATCGCTAAATTGTCTTCGATTCCTAAACTTTTTGAGCGAATAGTGTACGATCGAGTGAAAATTCACTGTGGGCAAGTCATGACAACTCGTCAGCATGGTTTTGTTACTGGCAGATCCACTGTGTCTAATCTCCTTGATTTCACTACATTCTGCTTAAAATCTATTGATTCTGGTAGCCAGGTCGATTGTATTTACACTGATTTTAGCAAAGCTTTTGATAAATTACCACATAATCTAATTTTATTTAAACTTAAATTAATGGGATTTCCACAATATTTTGTAAACTGGATCAAATCGTATTTGATGGAGCGATCTTATCAAATACGGTTCCGAGGCGTGTTGTCTTCTGAATTTGTTGCAGAATCGAGTGTTCCTCAAGGAAGCCACCTGGGCCCACTTCTGTTTATTTTGTCAATTAATGATGTTACCCACGTCATTAAACACTCTCATTTGCTTATTTATGCAGATGATATGAAAGTATACAGAACAATTGATTCTAATGACAATTCAGACCTGCTCCAGTCAGACTTGAACTCCTTTGAGGTTTGGTGTTCTAAAAATAACATGTTTTTAAATCCAGATAAATGCCAAACTATGACCTTTTCGCGTAAAAGGAACAATTTTATTTTTGATTACAAAATTAAAGATACTGCTTTAAGTCGTGTAACTACCGTCAAAGACCTTGGTATATGCATGGATTCTAAATTGTCGTTTAACACGCATATTGATACAATTTGTAAAAAAGCGTCTTCTATGCTTGGTTTTATAAAACGGTGGGCCAAAGAGTTTGATAGCTTAATAACAACTACAACTCTGTATTATTCAATCGTGCGTCCTCACTTGGAGTACTCAAGTCAAGTATGGTCCCCACATTACAATGTGCATGTTGATCGTATAGAAAGAATTCAAAAACGTTTTGTTCGGTTTGCTCTAAGAGGCTTGAGTGGAACTGACACATTTAACCTTCCTCCATATGAGGATCGTTTGAAATTATTAAAAATGCAATCTTTAAGTGAGAGAAGAAAATCTGCTGATATTGTCTACTTACACCAACTCATTACTGGTGTATTCGACTCTCCAGAGCTTCTTTCTCTTATAAATTTTAACACTAACCGTAGAAGCAGTAGAAACTCTAACAACTTGATTTATTTACCATTTAGTAGAACAAATTATATGTTAACTGCTCCATTAAATCGCATGAGTACCTTTGTTAACAACTGTAACGTGTTTGATGTTAACTTGTCGAAAGTTCAACTCAAAAGTAGATTGAAAACTAATGTATGATTAGATCTATGTAAACGCATGGTTAGTTGTTATGTCTTGTGTTGTCCCTGAGCCCAACCCATATTATGGTGGGTAAATTTTTCTCCCTTTTGGTTTTTTATTGGACCACTTTTATCGATATCTTTGAGTTATTTCAATGATATTGGATTGGTTCTTAAAATGATCTATTGCGGAGAAAGTGTGAAAAAGCTGTAGTAGCTGAACTCTATTGTTATTGCATGTAAATTTACTTGGTCTTTAAAAAATCCTCTTTTCTTAAATTTAAAGAAATGCGCTTTTATGTCCTTTTCGAAAACCCAAATTATTTATCCGTCCTAACATAATATTAATTACACTTTTTTATCTCATATCCATCAATTAAAAGATTTTGGTTTTGTTTTTGATGCCAAGTTCACATTTAATTCACATCTTGATATTATCATCCCGAAAGCCTATGCTTTGTTAGCATTTATTAGGCGCTCATCTTATTCTTTTTCAGATCCGTACACTTTAAAAACGCTGTTTTTTAATCTTGTTCGATCTCGGTTAGAATATGCATCAGTAATTTGGCATCCGTATTATGCTTGAGCATTGAGCCTGTGCAAAAAACTTTAATCGATTTGTTTTTCGTACGCTTGGTCTTGAATTTCCACTTCCCCTCATATAGTGCACCTGTTTATAGGTCATTATATCTTTCTAATAGTATTAATGTTGATAGTTATCATTACATATTAGAGAAAATAAGTTTTGAATAATATTTTTGTTAATATATATTGTATTCTTTTAATCTATGAGGAACATGTATCCAAAGATTAAAATAAAAAAATTAAATTAAATTTTGTAGCAAGATTTACAAAAGCCGTGTCCAGTGTTCCAACTCACTGACAGCATGTTCAAAGACCAAATTAATGTTGTTGGCACTGGAGAGTTAAAAATTACAACTGATTTCAAAGCTGAATGAGGAAATAGTAGCGATCTTTAACGGCTTTTAATAGACACACAAACTGATGAGACTCCAAAGGCTCCTCTGCTTCCGCTGGCGATTTTATCTAATAAAAGAAAAAATTTTATTGCATTGAAAATCAATTTAAATTATTCAGTTCAAACATTACCAAAAATAAATACTCAGCCAGCAGCTGCTGCTTGCATTGAAATTCTTATTTTCAATACAATCTGCTGCAATCAGCCTGTTTACACCGACATTAGCAAAACTTTTTTTACGAGCTGTCAATAGCTCTAAAAATGGCTGTAAAATTTAAAGCAAGTGATATTCTTTTATAGTTAAAGTTCAGAAAGTTGAAAAACCAATTTAAAGAGGAAAAATTAATGAAAAAACTTTATATAACAAAATGAAGATAAGGCTGCACGCCTGGAATGCAGTGAGAAATGTAAGCAGTGCAAACAGCACATCAAGCAATTGTGGCGGGAATCAAAGATGAGTAAAGACTTGAAGCAGTTGGCAAAACATGCCAACTAAGAAATAAGACATGTCACATGCCTAATTTCTCTCCATTTCTTCATGCTAACAGCAATTAAATGTAAAGTGAACTTTAAGAATAAAAAAATAAAGACTAATAAATTTAAAACATTTTCATGCGTTGTTATTCGTTCGGTTACATAAAACTGAGTATTTGTGTTAACCCTAACTATACAGAGAGCGAGAAGACTATAATTTGATTATATTGGAAATTAATTAAAAAACAACGTGTGAGAAAGTGATGCCAGATCATACGTATACATGAGTTTCGGCTACTTTCTTCCCGAGGTTCTTCCTAGGATAACTTTGTAAGAAGAGGTAACCGAAATTTTAGTTTAAAAAAACCTTTTTTTTTTTTAGTTAAATAACCGATGGTCTTCTTGTAGGGACACTAGGCGTGATAACCAAGGTTGAACAAGTACGTACTTTCATACCATTTTGGACACGTTTTTATTCTTCACGTACGTGGTACCACATTTTCCGTACCAGTACAATTTTATTTTCATCGCTTTTTTGTGTATTTTTCTCTTTGTGTGGCCAAAGTCAATTCGTTTTGGTTCCCATTATAGCTATTTGGCACACTTCTAGCATTTGGATGTTTGTTTATGTATTGACCATATTACACGATGTCCGTTTGCTCGGCGTAAAGATAATTTTGTTGTTGTTTCCAATGTGAAACTCTCAAAAATCTCTGAGATGTCGATGCGTTATTAACTTCTTTTTAAACACTTGCTTTTTTAATTGGATTCAGGTCTAGTTGTTATACCAAACTGATACGGAACGTATTTTGAAATTATTTTTAATTTGCACTTACACAAGCTAAATGGCGAGAAAAGCGTAAATCTATTTATAAACTTTTGTGTTGGAAATGGTAAACATTTTAATGAATGGAAAATTCACTTATTTTTTGTTATAATGTGGCATGGAGTTACAGAATTAATTTTTTTATATGTATCTATATAACAACATCAAAAAATCAAAACAACGAAAATGTTTTTGTTGTTTCGGTCTTCTGTCGTTTGTTGCTATTATAAATTGGGCCGCATAAAAAGATAAACAGCTTTATATTAACTTTTAGCTTTTTTATTATTGTATTTACATATATTTCGGCTCATTTTGTGGTCCTTCGTCAGGGCATGAAAGACCAACAATTTTTTCTTTAACACATTTAATCTATATATAGCACAAATAAAAAATTTTTACATACAAAGTTTAAAGTTACCGAATCTCATAGAAAAGCTAACGGATGGAATAATATCACGATAAAAAATTTTATGTTTATAAGAATTTTTAAAGGTATTTTTTGCTCTACGTTAAGTAAGGATGAATGTTATATAGGAAAAAAGAATACGGAATTATAAGAAGGATTCTTCGTCGTAATTCACAAGTGCACAAGTACGTTTTATACATTTTGTAGCAACTTTTTTTTTTTGCTTGTCAAACTTGTATCTGTGTTACGAAAACTCCCAAATTTTCATTATCTGTTTCGACCTTTTTATTTTTTCATATCCCTTTCAGACCTGACGCTAAGCTACTGAGAATTTTTTATGATTTTTTTGAGTAAATGGTCTTTATATGATATGAAAACATATTCAATGCCTAAATTTTGATATTTTCATATTCTTCAAGGATTTTCGAGAAACGAAAATTTGTACTGAAAGTATTTTTTTTTTCATCAAATGTTGTCAAATTATTTGAGATTTTAAAATATATTACTTTTTTAGTTAAAATGTGTCAACTTCACTAAAATTGCGCCATTAGTATTTTAGTATATGAAAAAACAACTAAATTCTACGACTCATTTAAAAAAAAATTAAACGTGACGCAAGAATTTCGTGAAAATTTAAGAAATGACAAAGTTAACAGCAGGTCCGGAACGACCCAACTCTAGATTGTGTTGATTCTTAAATTTCTTTGAAAAAATCTTTTATTTAACAAATTGAACAAACAAAAAGCATGTCTGGAATGTGTAAAAATAACGAATACTTCGAACTTGGACTCAATTTAATTAAATACCATAGTAAACATGCAGCCTCTGACATTAATTATCTACACATTCACACAAACCTTCAAAACCTGTTTGAGCAGTTATCGTTTCTATTCTTTTCTCAAAAAAAAATTGTGACCTCTTAAATGGAATCGTGTTCCTTTCTCAAAAATGTTGACCTCACAAGTAGAAAAAATGCAAAATTTTTGCACTCTCAAGATCGGCGGTTTTAAAATTCTGCCATCAAATGCTACCAACTGAATGAACAAAAAAGAGTACGTTAGGAAAATATTAAACATTATCAGTGATATTTCATTAACGTTCCAACTTTTCTACGGATGACAAAATAAATTTTATAGAAACTGTGACATGGCAAATATAAACGCAACAGTCGGATCTTCAATTAATGTTATTATAAAAGAGTTGCTAGAAACGTCTTCGCTCTTATCCAATGATGAAGATCAAATGATTATCCATTACCGAGAACAATATAATGAAAAAAGAAAATATTTAATTCTTGTATTTACTTTTCTTCGTCACCTTATTCACCTTATGGTAGCTTTTGCACCCTTACCGGTGTATATTGTTACCAGCTCTTTAGGTGGTAACAAGCAAAACAACTGAAATCTTTATAGCTTGCAGCAGCCCTGGGTTTCTGAGAATAAAATTAACACAAAACCGTAGCTGCGTCGGTGTGCGTGCTTATTTCCCGAAAACAGGCATGCTACACAGGCCAGCATACTGGCTCTGTAGTTCGAAAAACTCAATACATTCACACTTTTTTACAAATACACTCACACTGGATTCACTTTCATGCCACTTTCATTGCTACTGGCAACGAAATTTCAGAGCCAGTGGATTTTGACAGCAGCGGCCAGCGTATGTCAAAAAATTGGATATTAGTGTTGTTTTTAATTACTTTTGGTGGGTTTATTTCGGTTTTTCCCCGATTTCGTACAGGAAGCAACACTGATAGCTTGTTTACAATTAAAAGCAAACGAAAAATATTAATTAAGATTGTGAAAAGTTGCATATCAAGGTGAAAAATAAAAGTGATTACAATTATAATAATGGAAAGAAAATTAACGCAAAAACAAATCATTAAATTGATTGAACTTTATCGCTCCAATCAATTGCTATGGAATATGAGCATTTCTGCGTACAGGCGCAATGACCTAAAAGTAAAGGCCATTAATGGAATAGGAAAGGAAATGTCTTTACCTGTGGACATAGTGAAGAAAAAAATACGTGCGCTAAGAAATACGTACACTGCTGAAAGGAGGAAAATGCTTAAAGCCAAAAAATCTGGATCAGCTACAGATGAAATGTATGCACCGTCTGTGTTTTGATTTCATGAAATGCGCTTCCTTGACAACTCCATCAAAATACGGAAGTCTTCTGATATTGCGAACCATGTTAGTATATTATTTTATTTATAAAAACTTAAAGGTTAAACTATGTGCTTTGGCATCTGTGCCTCCGCGAATGGCAACATCAGTGAATTTTCGGAACAATTTATTTGACTTTAACAGAGATATCGATAAAGGGAAATTAGCTGCAACAACCTTAAATAGTTTCACTGAATTTTCCAACTTTCTCCCTAAATTTTATCACCGAAACCAAATGAGAGCGACAATTTTTGTTTTTATATTTAGGTTTAAGAGGCCCAAATACATTTAATAAAAATAAGAAAAAATACACAGTTACGATAGAATCGTAAGTATAGACGCAAAATGCCCTATAGAGTAATATAGAAAATTTCTGGTTTTTTCATTTATATTTTTCAAAATTATTTTAAACCATTTCATCTTCTAAATAAAAATTATTCAAAAACAAATTTGATGTTGTTGTTGCCTTCTTCAAACTTACTTGATCTAAAAACCTATCAATTAAATTCATTTTGTTTTTTTAATATTTGGCCGAAACTGAGACTGTTTATTAACATGAAAATTTAAGTTTTTACAAATAATTCTTTTTTTATTAAAAGGAAACAAAAGAACACTCAAACACATAAGAAAAAATGTAATATAAAAAAAAACATTTGAATATTGAAGTTTAGAATAATTAGTTGAAGTATACTATAATAATAAATGAGATCATGCTTTATTCCATTTTTTATTACAAAAGTATTGCATACTTTATATCTTCCGTACACACTCAAAATAGTATGCACCTACAATGTACATTTTTATAGAACTACCTACACTACCTACCTACCTACACGGAGAAAACTGTTTGATAAATTTTTTATTGTGGTTAAGCAAAACTTGCGCTTGATTCTCAGCCACTTCAAAATTATGCTAGATTTCAGCAAAAACTAATCAAAATTGGCTACAAAAATTGGCAAATGTTTGATTAAATTCAAACAAACTTTTGCTTAATTATTATAAACTGCGAAAGCAAATTTGTACTTAATTCAAGCAAAAATTTGCTAAGTTATTATAAATTGGAATAGCAAATTTTGATTACTTTTTGCTGAAATGTAGCATATTTTTAAAGTGAAATAATTATTACCATTAAAGACAGAACCATATTGAGACCTAAATCATTCAGATCGGACAAATATTAGCAAAGATATAGCCGAATTTAAATATTGGTTCCGTTGAGTAAGCATTTTTTTTGAAAAATGTGTATCTAACCGATATATCAATAAATCCTTCGGCGAATCTTATTTTCTCAAAGAGTACTTCAAAACTTCATACTCAAATCGAGGGGCCACGGAAATCGTAATCACCCCGACCATTGCAGTTGTTAACCAATCGTCGCCTAATGTTCTTCATTGTTTATGTGAGAAATCGATTTCAAAAAAATCGATTTACCATCATGACGTTAAGATGGCGCTTCACGCTGTTCGAAAATTTATTTTTTTTATGCAAAATGAACTTTCGTTTACTTGTTTTAAGCTTTTGTCATTAACTAGCAATAAGCTTTTTTTTCTTCTTAATCCATCCACCGAACTGGTAAGACGAAATAAATCCTATCCTAAAAACGCAAACTTATCCTAGTATTTTTTATTTCCGATTACGATTCTTATATCGAGAATCTCAAAGCTCGCTGAGTTTGAGATTCCCAACTTCCTATCCAAGGCTTCTTCTTGCAGAGAGTACAGCTGTCCATAACAACAATAACAACACATTTCTATCCTAAACATTGGTCCATTTCGAGCCGGATCCACTACTCTAAAAGAAGAAGAGAGCAAATTCCATATTGAAGAACTTTCATCTCCACATAATCTCCAAAAAACAGGTTTGTTTGCACCACATATTTCATATTTTAGTTCTTGATCGGTAGAGCGCGCGTTCGGTTTCTGCGAAAAAGTTCGCACCAAAACTTGTGAAAATTTTATTAATAACTAAAGTTTGACCTAAAAGTGCGAAAATTTGAAATAAAAGAAGAGAATTTTTTCAAAAAATGTCAGAAAAATATAAATAGACAATTCAAAATTTAAAGCTTAAGACAGATAAATTCAAAACGTGTCTATATGTGCATAACTACATATGTACATTGTACAATATCTTACAAGTGAGTTTTTAGTTAGAGATTATAAAATCATTTATATTCTAAAAAATATTTTATATTCAATTTTTTATGCCATTTAAGTATGTGGAATTGTTCTGTATAAGTTCTTATATACATACATATGTAGATAAAAATTGCTAAAAACTTCCTGAAAAGAGGAATTCTTAAAAAGTGCTAAAAATTTCATACATAAAATACTTAGGGTATTCACAAGGTGTGCTATCATGTCATATTGTCATATTGTCCTAAAATTTTACAACTAAAATTTACAAGATAAATAAATGCAAATAAGAAACAGTAGTTTGATAACGACACTTCAATAAACATAGCTTGCAGAGTTGTAATATATTAGTACTTTTTTTATATGGAAGGCAACAATACAATGTTTAAACTAGTGTAAAATCTTAGGACAATATGACATTATGACATGATAGCACACCTTGTGAATACCCTAACTATATTTCATGCAAAAAATAGTATATAAAGTGATATATCAATATATAACATAATTACATATGTGTATATGAATTTGACATTTTCAAAGTCAAATCGAAAAATCGCGCTATTTTTCCATTTACCAAGTGGTAAATTTTGCTGTTTGTATGTACCATAGAAACATATGTACATGCATTAATACATTTACATGTTACATATCTACATACGGACATACATGCGTTTTGTCTTTAAATTCTGACACATAGCAATAAGAGAAAGTCTCCACTTTGTGCAACAAAAAAAGTCAATGAAAGTGAAGTTCAAGTTCTCTTCTGAAATCACGCAACATTGTTGAGAACATTTAATTATACCAGATCTGCGTTGGCAACATTTAATGTCAATATTTGGTACATCGTCTCTTTGTCAACTTTAAGATTGTTTAACACAGTAACAAAAGTTGAAACAAAATTAGTTGCTGTTTGTTTTAACGTAAGTAATAAATACATTAACATTCAATTTTTATATCTATCGCAAAAAGTTTGAGATAAAGTGAAAAGAATCAAAGCGCAAAACCATGAAAAATAATTAAATTGTGTTAGCAACAACAAGAAAGATTTTAGCAATAAATAATATATATAAATAAATTATATTCATTCAAGATCCATTGGATTTCTTGAAGTTTTCAAATTAACTAAGAATTAATAAAGAACAAAAGTACAATAAATAGTATTCTATTAAAATTTTGTTAATGATTACAACGCAAGAAAGCTATATAAAAAAAAAAACAAGATTTAAAAGCAATTTCTAAAAATTACAAAAACAAACACTTTCCATTTCGAATTTAATCTGTGCAACACAAATTCTTTCAGTTTTCCAAATTAAAAACTTCAGCAGTTTCATAAAATTTCTCGAGTTGATTTTGATTATATAGCAATACAGTACTCCCTTGTGAATTTCTTCTTGGATATTATTGTATTAATTTTTCTGCGTTCGTTGTTCATCAAATTTTACAAAACCATTAATTGTGTTCAATTAATGTAGATTACAGTTCTACCTCGAGAGTTTCGTTAGAATTTTATTTATTTCCTTTCGTGCGTGACAAATAAAACGTTTCATTTAAAAAAAAAAAAAAATATATTAAAAAAAAATAAAAAAAAATCTTCTGCTCTATTAAAAAGTTTTAACTAAAAATTTTTGTTTGAATAACAAGTTTTTTTTATAATTTTATAAGAGTACAGTACTCTCACGACATTTCGTATATTGGTTTAATTTCGCGAATTCTGCGTAGCTGATAATCAATCTTCCAAATTAAATTTCTGTGCTTGATTAATTAAAAAAAAATTTTTATAATTTTATAAGAGTACAGTACTCTCTCGACATTTTGTATATTGGTTTAATTTTGCGAATTCCGTGGCAGCTGATAAATCAATCTTCTACATTAAATTCCTATGCGTGATTAATTTAAATTTTTTTTTAAATTCTTGAAAGTACAGCAATCTCTCGTTAATTATTTCTCGATTTGATATCTATAAAACATAACGATTTAAGACAAGTTAATCTTTTTTACAAATACAAACTATTTCAAGGCAGTTCGCATTTATTTGTTGATATAATTTTTTTTTTAAAGCGATCTATTTGGTACTTTTTCAATATTTTCAACGATTATTCCTGTGTTTATCTCCAACTTTAGTTCCACCAAATATTTCTTAATTTGATCTTCACTCGTGTCCAACCAAAAACAAAAAAATTTGTTTCCATTCTTAAAAAATAAAGATGGCTTCGCTAAATAAATTTATTTCAATGACTGATAGCCTTAGGGAGTTTGAAGCAGACCTAGGTGAGTTTACCCAAGAGGATGCTACGACACATTCACTGGAAGTCCATCGAGATGAATTTAAGATGATATGGACAAAAGTAAAGTCGTCATATGAAGCTTGTCTCGACAAATTAGATTCTGCCAAGGATTGTGAGCCTGAGGTTGAACTCGTATCCCTAAAGGCTCGCTTTAAAACATCCTAGCAGGCATTTGTTAGGTGTGTGGCAAAGATAGGCGAATGTATCCAGCTACTTTCGGTTGTAGAATTACCTATCATTACAAACTCTAGAAGCGGTGATCTTCCAAGTCAAAACTTTCATTTACCTCCATGCGACACTGAAGTTTTTAGTGGAGATTATCTTTCCTGGCCTTCGTTTCGTGACATGTTCACAGCTATTTACGTCAACAATTCCAGATTAAGTCCAGTCGAAAAACTTTTTCATTTGAACAAAAAAAACACGAGGTGAAGCTCGTGATATCGTGAAAAAGTCACCTCTAACAAATTTAGGTTTTTCTTTGGCGTGGCAAAATCTTAAGGACCACTTTGAGAATAAACGCATCCTGGTTAATAGTCAGCTTCGCATACTATTAAGCCTTCCTTCTGTCGCTATTGAATCCGGTAACGCAATCAGAAACTTCAGCGTGATATAAATTCTTGCATATCTGCTCTCCAATTATACGATATAAACATCTACAATTGGGATCCAATCTTCATTTTTCTATGCTTGACTCGATTACCTGATGCTACACTCGCACTATGGGAGCAGTCCATTAAAAATAAAACCGAAATTCCACAATGGACTGACCTAGATTCGTTTTTGACAAATCGATATCAGACACTGGAGACAGTATCTGATATTAAATCTTGTGTTTCTCCTAAACAATCTCATCAAAAGTCTTCAAATACTAACCCTCAGAATTCTCAAAGAAAAGTTAGCACTTACCACGCTAACGTGACAAATTCTTTATGCAAACTTTGTCCAAACGAACATCATACCATTCGATATTGTCCTAAGTTCCTTCAAATGAATGCAAATGATCGAATGACTTGCGTAAAGAAATACGGTTTGTGCACTAATTGTTTTGCTAGAGCACATGCGCTGAAGGATTGTAAAAGCAACTTTAACTGCTTTACGTGCCATAAGCGACACAATACATTACTGCATCGCGATAATTTCACTTCAAGGCCTAATTCAATGCCTGTAACTTCAACTACTTCCAATTCTACTCCTGCCATGCAACGATCACATGCCATTCAAATACAGTCCACTCAAGATTCTCATCAAATTGATACTATACAAAACTGCTTTGCCTCTAGTTCCAAGAGTGTTCTTCTCGGTACAGCTTTAGTTAACATATACCATATGGGTATCACATATCAAGCCCGAGCACTCATTGATTCTGGATCCGAAGGTACTTTCATTTGAGAAAAGTTAGCAAATATGCTTAAACTTCCTTCTCGTTTCATTCAAGCTCAGATATCAGGTTTAATGCTATTTCCGCAAAATCGAAAAGGATTTGTTCATTTTCCTTAGGTTCTCCAGTAAATCCAAGCATTAGCATAGAAGTTACTGCTCTATTTTTACCAACTCTTACTGGAAATCTCCCAACATGTTCTATAGATTCCATTATTGTTTCCAAAATTCCAAATATTACACTGGCGGACCCTCAGTTCTATAACAGTTCGCATATAGATATTTTAATTGGTGGTGATATTTTTCCTTCCATCATTCTAAAAGGCATTAAACACAATATATTCGATTCTCTACTTGCCCAAGAAACCATATTTGGGTGGATTTTGACCGGTCCAATAAGCAATAATAAAATCCAAAGCTCTAAAACAATTGTTTCTTACTTTAGTGAGATATCTCTTGATAAAGAAATATCTCGCTTTTGGGAGGTGGAGGATTTTCCCAAAAAGCAATTCTTAACGCATTCTGACCGTTTTTGTGAAGAATATTACGCACGCACTACAAAGAGAAGAGATGATGGTCGCTATATAGTATCTCCTTTCAAAGAAAACTTCCCTGAAGATCACAAGCTCGGCCATTCACGCTCTATTGCTAGTGCGCAATTTCAAAGGAATGAGTCTCGTCTTTGCAAAAACCCAGAATTAAAAACCGAATACGACAACGTCATTCAAGAATACTTACATTTAAGCCATATGGAACAAGTTCCTTTCCCAAAATCTTCGAATTCTCCATTACATTATTACTTGCCACATCGTGCTGTCATAAAACCAGAAAGTACTACTACGAAAATTCGTGTAGTCTTCAATGCATCTAATCCTTCTTCAAATGGTAAGAGCCTAAATTATATCTTACATACTGGTCCGGCATTACAAACTGACCTGACGCTCCTTCTGTTGAAATGGAGATTTTATAGATACGTTTTCAATGGCGATATCCAAAAAATGTATCGCCAAATCCTTGTGAATCCCAAGCACACTCCCTTTCAACGTATACTTTTTCGTAAATCTTCCCAAGAAGACATTCTTGATTATGAACTGAAAACAGTAACGTTTGGAGTTAATTGTGCTCCTTACTTGGCGATCCGTACGCTCCATCAATTGGCCGATGACGTAGAGAAATCTTATCCATTAGCTAGTAGCATCTTGCGAACTTCTATGTATGTAGACGATGCACTCGCAGGAAGTCATTCTATCTCCACTGCGATCCAAGCAAGAGATCAACTTATTGCTGCCCTTAGATCTGCAGGTTTCTCTTTGCGCAAGTGGACTTCTAATTCACGAGATATCTTAACAGGACTTGCTCCAGAACATCCCTTTTATGAGGACTTTTTGCAATTTGATGACAGCAGTAATGCCAAAACGTTAGGCGTACGATGGAACGCTCGTTCTGACAAATTCTACTTTTCAATTTTGCCTTTGCAGTACAAGTCAGAATTCACAAAACGTGACGTTCTCTCACAGATCTCTAAGTTATTTGATCCTGCAGGTTGGTTGGCACCGTGCATTGTTGTTGCAAAGATGTTAATGCAGCAAATCTGGTTGGAGCAAATTGGTTGGGATGACAAACTACCTTCAAACTGTCTTCATTCTTGGCACTCTTTTCTGGCAAATTATCTTCAAATTAACTGTATCCAAATTCCCAGATGGCTTTCATATACACCTGATTGTGATATAGAATTCCATGCATTCTGTGACGCATCAGAGAAGGCATACGCTGCAGCCATCTATGTCCGTATAGATTCAAGGTCTAGTCCAATATCCACACATTTACTTACAGCCAAAACAAGAGTCGCACCCGTCAAAACTCTTTCTATTCCGAGGCTTAAACTTTGCGGAGCAGTTCTTTTGGCTGAATTGGTCGACGCTTTGCTTCCAGAACTTCCAGTTTCAAAGGATAAACTCTTCCTTTGGACCGACTCCACAATCGTGCTGTCTTGGTTGCGAAAGCCTCCTTGTCAATGGAAAACTTTTGTGGCAAATCGTGTCTCCAGAATTGTCGAAAGTGTTGGCCAAGCTAACTGGTTTCACATTGATTCTCATTCCAATCCAGCTGACTTAGCAAGTCGCGGTATTTCACCACAAGAACTTAAAGATAACGAGCTATGGTGGAATGGTCCACCTTGGCTAAAATTGTCTCCTGCTCACTGGCCAAATCCCAATCAAACTCTTTATCTTGAAACAGAACTTGAAGTGAAACCTATAAAATCTAATTTTTTCCTATTTTACAAACTTTGAAGATATTCTGGATCGTTTTTCCTCGTTTCCGAAAGCCATTCGGATAATTTCTTACATATTTAGATTTTTCCATCACACACATCCGACTCATCGTACTATTTGGTGTGAAAAATCCAAAAGCATCTCATGTGCCGAAGTACGCAAAGTAAAAACTCGCCTTATATCTCTTTGTCAAAAGGTAGAGTACCCTGATGAATATCGTGCGCTTTCACGTAAAGAATTAATTTCTTCTTCCAGCAGTTTGTTGAACTTAAATCCAATTTTGGATGAGTCTGGAGTATTAAGAGTATGTGGAAGACTGGTTACTTCTCCCTCAATGTCGTATGACGAACGGCATCCTATCATCGTCCCCTATAAATGTCAATTCGCTCGTTTATTAATTAGCTTCACACATGAAATTTCACTTCACGGAGGAAACCAGCTAGTTCTGCGCTTAATACGTCTTCAATATTGGATTCCAAAGGCTAGAAACCTCATTAAAACAATCATTCACAAATGTAAAACGTGTGTTATCTATCAACAACGCTTACGTACCCAACTTATGGGAACCTTACCACCTGAACGCTCCACGTTTATTCGACCCTTCTCTCACACTGGCCTTGATTTTGCAGGACCTTTTGAAATTAAAAATTCCACAGGTAGAAGTTGTGTGATAACAAAAGGGTACGTTTGTGTATTTGTTTGCTTTTCAACCAAGGCAATCCACCTAGAAGCAACAAGTTCTTTATCCACTCCATCGTTTTTAGCTGCTTTTAATAGATTTGTAGCAAGACGTGGCTGTCCTCTACATTTATACTCAGACAATGGTAAAAACTTTGTTGGAGCATCCAAAGAGCTCAGTCGTGATTTTTTCGAGAGTTCAAAAACAGCCTTATCGTCTGATTTTGCACATCAAAATCTGACCTGGCACTTTAATCCCCCTGATGCCCCACACATGGGTGGACTCTGGGAGACGGGTGTTAAGAGCTTTAAGGCTCATTTTCGGAAAGTTGAATGTTCATTTAAATATACTTTTGAAGAGTTTTCAACGCTTTTGTCCCGCATAGAAGCGTGTCTCAATTCACGCCCAATTACCGCCATATCTGAAGATCCAACAGATACTTCCGCCCTAACTCCAGGCCATTTTCTAATTGGTAGTCCGCTTTTGGCTTCATTAGAACCACAAATACATGAGCAACCCGTTTCTATTATTAATCGCTGGCAGAGACTTAAAGCTCTGCATCAAAATTTCTGTTTTAGATGGAAAAACGAATATCTTAAGGAACTCCATAAACGTAATAAGTGGAAAAGACCACAAGAAAATATTGAAATAAATTCTATGGTGGTCATTCGTGACGAAGCTTTACCTCCAAATGAATGGCGCTTAGGAAGAGAAAACTTATTTAGGAAAAGATAAACGCGTTCGTGTAGCAGATGTTCTTACTCAACGAGGTACTATTACTCGTCCGATTGTAAAATTAGTCATTCTTCCAACCAATGAAGCTTCGCCTCAATAATCGTTCTAATTTTCTATTTTGTTACGCCATTATATCTTCCAGCGAGCCATGACCCCAGACACTAAAAATACCAGCAAAGGCAGTCGTCGTTCCGTCACAAGACGTTCGAAAAGCGAACCCTCAAAGTTTAAAGCATTCCAGTGTCGGTTGTGCAAGCGTCATCATCCATTACGTCTCTGCAGTCAGTTCCTGAGTATGAATATCGAGCAACGTATGCGGGTGGTACTTTTGAACAAGTATTGCTCCAACTGCTTAGCGCATAAGCATTCTCAGGGATCCTGTTTCAGTAAATCTGGATGCCACTATTGCATGGAAAACCATCACACCTTACTTCACTTACACGAGCGGCTTAAAAACAGCCAACCAAATGTTCAATCATCGATAAAATCATCATCAGTAACAATATCGTCAATTCTTTCGCTGCACATTGTCACTCTCTTTCCAACCGCACTGGTCAAACTAAAGGATCAAGGAAAACTACATTTTGCAAGATCACTTCTTGATCCATGTGGTGCAGTAACCCGTATATCTAGCCTCCTAGTTCGTCAATTAAAAATACCAACTTCTTCTTTTGGAAAAGATACATTATGCTCTATCCAAATACGCTCCCATTCGGATCCCAACTTAGAGATAGAGGTAACGGCTACAGTAGACGACAACATCACTTTGAGAACACCGTCTAAATCCTTAAATGCAGCCATTAAGGATAAATTTGCAAACATAATTCTTGCTGACCCAGCGTTCTCCAACTCGGCATCCATTTCTATTGTCCTGGGTGCTGATGTATATCAGCGGATTATAAAATGTGGTGTTATGCCAAGCACCGCGGGTCTTCCACTCGCTCAAAATACAATTTTTGGCTGGATCCTTTCGGGATCTTGCGCTTTATAGATTTAAATTATTAACGGTTGTATTATAATATGAACAATATGCGCTATTGAAAAGAATAAAACAGAATCCGAATCAAGAACTAATAATGAAATACATGCAAACAAACTTAAAATTTTATTTACAATATTATTACTATTTTTTTATGTGTATAAAATTAAGCTAAGCAATTAAAATTATTATGAATTTTCCAAATTACTATATTGTAAATTGATTTATATTATTTGCAGCCATACTGCAAGGCGGGCGGCGATGTTTATGTGAGAAATCGATTTCAAAAAAATCGATTTACCATCATGACGTTAAGATGGAGCTTCACGCTGTTCGAAAATTTATTTTTCTTATGCAAAATGAACTTTCGTTTACTTGTTTTAAGCTTATGTCATTAACTAGAAATAAGCTTTTTTTCTTCTTAATCCATCCACCGAACTGGTAAGACGAAATAAATCCTATCCTAAAAACGCAAACTTATCCTAGTATTTTTTATTTCCGATTACGATTCTTATATCGAGAATCTCAAAGCTCGCTGAGTTTGAGATTCCCAACTTCCTATCCAAGGCTTCTTCATGCAGAGAGTACAGATGTCCATAACAACAATAACAACACATTTCTATCCTAAACATTCATTAAGAATAAAAGTGTGCTCGTGTGTTTAGAAGAAATTTGTTTGAATTAAATAAAAATTTGCTATTTGAGTTTATAATAACTTAGCAAATATTTGCTTGAATTAGGTACAAATTTGCTTTTGCAATTTAAAATAACTTAGCATATATTGGCAACAGGGACTGCATACAAAAACTACTCAATGAAAATAGCAATACTTTAAGATTATTTTCATTTATTGATTAGTCGTTAAAAAAGTAAAAAAGATACATGTGACTTAAAACTAATTCAAGTAATTGTTTTAAATATACCTTATGATTATTATTTAACAAAAATTGAGAAGCAATATTTAAATAAACTGTTCATGAAGTTTTTCCTGCAAAAAAGTTAACTGTCTTATTTCTGTGGTACGATTATTTGCAAGTATACTTACTTCATTTTTACCCAGTTTTACGACGAGAATGTTTTCAAGTGACGGACGCGGGTAATTTTTGTTACGAGGAATAATCTTTACGAGGATGTCTTTAATTTTTTCCATTGAAAATCAACACTGCCATCCGTAATTAAATATGTCGCCTGCTCATCCCTTTTTCGACAGGCATACTTGTAGGTTATGGTATGCTGTTTTCCAATCGATATAAATACATCAGGGAGACTTTCAGGTTCAAAATCGCATGGCATCGGTGCAGTCTTAGTTTTTGTTAAGTAGTTGTGCAAAACGCAAGTTGTCATAACAATTAAATCAATTGTTGATGTCAAGGATGCAATTGGTCGATAAAATATTCTAAACCTGGATGCTAATCTTCCAAACGCCATCTCTACTACCATCCTAGCACGGCAAAGCCTATAGTTAAAAATTTCCTGCTGCATACTTAGCTTTAACGACCTACTGTATACTTAGCTTTAACGACCTACTGTAAGGCTTACATAACATTTTTGTCCAAGCTAAAAGCGCCATCTCCAATAAAAAAACGGCGTTTTATTACCTTGTCCCAAGACAAGCTCCGTAGGTTGCGGAATTTTTAAATCTCCTCTTTCCAAAGCATTATTCAGAAATCCCGGTTACACAGGCCTGTGACAGTGAAAGTGCGAAAGAATACGTGTACTGTTCGAATGATTCGAAAAGTTTCGAACTTTCATGCTAGTAGCAAGAGGTGCTACACATGCACGTGAAAATTCATTAAAAAAATTCCATCGAATGCGAAGGTTCTCGCTGCTATTGCAGTTTGCGTGTGCTTTGTTTTTTTTTCTTTTAATTGTAAACAAGCTATCAGTGTTACTTCCTGTACGAAATCGACGAAAACCCGAAATAAGCCAACCAAAAGTAATTAAAAACAGCACTGATATCCTTTTTTTGACATATACTGGCCGCTGCTGTCAAAATCCACTAGCTCTGAAATTTCGTTGCCAGTAGCGATGAAAGTGCCGTGAAAGTGAATCGAGTGTGAGTGTATTTGTAAAATAGTGTGAATGTATTGAGTTTTTCGAACTACAGAGCCAGTATACTGGCCTGTGTAGCATGCCTGTAACGATATGAAAGGCAAACATAAACAATAACCTGTGCAATCGATGCATGTAAAATTGATAAACATTCGT